>JAVIWB010002938.1:0-375884 GCA_031893035.1 Dermolepida albohirtum
TTTCTTTAAAAAAATCGTTATCGTTTTCAAGTTGTTCCAAGGCAAAATCAGCAAATTCACGACGTTTATGGTGGTCTAATGGCTTCAGTTCTTGAGTGAGAACAATTTTATAGGGATGTAAACCCAAATTCTTTCTCAAAATCCCCCAGGTTGTGGTTTGAGACAGTCGCAATTGTTGAGAACGTCTTGGAATCGACAAATTACGGTCTTCAGTAACACTTGCCTGAACGGCAGCAATATGTGCATTACTTCGAGCGGTTCTTTGTCTTATTGGAACTTGAAAATTATGTAAAGAAAATGTAACCTCGAAATTTTTAACAATTCGACGAATAGCGAGCACACTTGGACGATTATTACGACCATAAAATGGCAAAAGCGCACGAAAAGTTGCAATTGAAGAATGATTATTTTGATAATAAAACTGAAAAATTTGTAAACGTTGTTCTTGCGTATATCTCTCCATGATGAAATTGTAAACACTACTGAATACAATGAAAAACAAATGACAGGTCATGGCATATTACAAATGGCCGAAATGTCACTTCAAAATCATATCATCCCTATTGGAAAACCTTATAGTATCTCTATCTATTGTCAAAAATTATAACTTGGAATGGAATCTTGTTGGTTGACTTTATGGAAACAAATGCAACTATGAATAGATAATAGTATGCATCTCTTATTGTACAGACTGAGATAATGAATTTGCGAGAAAAATTGGAGAGAATTAGCGAATAAACCTTAACTGTGCAATAGTCCAAAGTATTCACCCCATATAACTAACTTTAATTCATAAAAGTAAATTGATGACATGCACAAACGTGTTGGAATAGATGAAGTTTTCTCCTCATGTAATTAATATTTCTTTTATTCAGACTCAAACTATGGCAGAACTCCATCTGGCCGTTTTAATAAGGGACCACGAAAAGAAACAAGAGGAACAGAAAAACAGCAAATATACCGGTCTTGCCAAGAAGCTCCAAGAATTCACGAAAGTCACAGCCATCAAGCCTCTGTCTATGCTGTTCATGCTATTCCTTCTACAACAATTTAGCGGGATTTATATTACTCTTTTCTACGCTATTGATTTCGTTAAGGTATGTCCTTAGTTACCGAAAAATGAAACAAAATTACAAATTGTCGATGTATTTTGATTTAATCACTTAAGGTTGATATGTAACCCCTTTCCACAATAATTTTCGTAATCTGTATACGTATTTCGACAACTAAGTTGTCATTATCAGTACTTAATTAAACGCACGAAACGAATTCCGCACACGATCTGTACTGTCGTGTGGAAAGGGGTTATCTATCAACCTTATGTGATTAAGTTAATCAACCATAGGCTCCATCAAAATTACCAACCTGTGTATTCTGCATTTTAGCAAACTGGAAGTACGATGAATCCATATCTGGTTTCTATTTTTGTTGGTATGGTGCGCTTTGGAATGTCTATTGTGAATACTTACTTGTTAAGACGATTCCAAAGAAGACCTTTGGTGTTGTGCAGCTGTGTCGGAATGGCTATTTGCATGTTCATATCGGGCATGTTTACAATGTGGATAACCGAAGGTTAGTATTGCTGAGGATTATTCCTTTAGGATAATAATAACTATGCTATGTAACAAAAAATGAATCACCCAGGAAAATTACATACTTTTAAACTGAATGTCTACTGAGTGCTTGTAATAATAATGATTCTTCATTGAGTGCATCAGATAGCCTTTCACAGGACTCTAAAGTAACACAATAAAAATAAAATAAATATTAAATAAAATATAATTGAAATAAACAAATAATAAACAATCACTATAAAAATACATCATCCAGTTTTCGCTCGGCACTCATACGCATCACAGTCACAGGAGATCTACTCATCAAGTTTGTTCTAGCTCTGGGTGTTACGAAAGTGAAATTGTACCTATTAGCTAGTCGTGGCACTTAAAATTGTAATTTAAATAATAAATAAAGGGTTTTCCAATAGGGACTTGACAACTTTTAATTCAATTTGTGAACGCACCCTTTCACTAATCATCGAACTGTCACTGTCAATTTATTCAGTAAACTTAACATTTTCATCATGGTAATGTACACGAACGAACAACGTCTGCAAATTATAAAAATTTACTACAGAAATTCGGAGTCGGTGACCGCTACTTTAAGAGCGTTAACTCCGATTTTCGGTCGTAATTCTCGCCCTAGTAGACAGGCAGTAACAAGTTTAGTGCAAAAATTTGAGTCTAAATATACGTTGTGTGATGTTGCCGTGCCAGTGAGACAACGGGTTGGTCGAAGTGTCGAAAATATCGCTGCCGTTGAAACGTCCGTAGCAAATGATCCAAATCAGTCAATTCCACGGCGTTCTCAAGAGTTGGGCATCGCCCAGAAGGATCTTGGTTTACACGCATACAAGATCAAGCTGACTCAAGAATTGAAGCCGATGGACCATTTGAAGCGACGTATGTATGTTCTCCGATTGGGCTCTGGAAAAGATGCACCAAGATGATAAATTTTATCGCAAAATCATTTTCAGTGACGAAGCTCATTTTTGGCTCAATGGGTTCGTCAATAAGCAAAATATGCGTTATTGGTCGGGTGAAAATCCACATGTGCTTCATGAAACACCACTTCATCCACAAAAAATAACTGTTTGGTGCGGTTTGCATGCCGGCGGCGTCATAGGGCCATATTTTTTCGTCGACGATAATAATCGTCACGTTACTGTGAATGGTAATCGTTATCGCGCCATGATTACCGATTATTTTTGGCCCGAATTGGAAGATATGGACTTGGACAACATGTGGTTTCAGCAGGACGGTGCCACAAGCCACACAGCACACGCTACAATCGATTTATTGAAGAGTAAGTTTGATGAGCGTGTTATCTCAAGAAATGGACCAGTTGATTGGCCGCCTAGTTCGTGCGATTTAACGCCTCTAGACTTTTTTCTTTGGGGCTACGTCAAGTCATTGGTCTATGCCAACAATTCGACAACGTTGGAAGAGCTCAGAGGCAACATTGAACGCGAAATAGCAGCCGTTTCGGCCGAATTGTGTGGCCGAGTCATCGAAAATTGGGTCCAACGAATCGACCGCTGCAAACGTGCCCGCGGTGGCCATATGAACGAAGTCGAGTTCCATTCATAAATATTTTGATTGTACTTCAACCCGATAATAAAGTTTTTGAAATATCTCAAATGGTCTGCATTTTATTTTGAAAAAAAGTTGTCAAGTCCTTATTGGAAAACCCTTTATTACTTCTTTACAGAAGCATTCATTCACGAAGTTCTGCTAACACCATCGTTTGTAAAAAGCGAAAACTTAAAACAGTGATGATTGGCTGATTATAAACTAGATTTTGACGTTGATTGTAACTAATACTTTAATTTCATTTTTAGGAACGACCACCATGACTTGGGTTCCAGTTTTGTGCCTACTTTTCTACGTAGTCACATCGATGATCGGTCTTTTACCAATACCCTGGACAATGACAGCCGAACTGTTCCCGTTGGAAATCCGAGGTGTAGCCCAGAGTCTCTCTTACGCCATAGCCAACATCCTCATGTTCCTAGCTGTACAGAGCTACCCCAGCTTGAAAAATGGCCTCGGCATCGTATACGTACAGTGGTTCTTCGCCGTTATATCTCTCATAGGACTGATCTATTCTTTCATTTTCCTGCCCGAAACACACGGTAAAAAGCTGAACGACATAGTGGAATATTTCGTGCACAACACCATGTACATCACCGCGACGAAGAAGAAGAAAACGGAGAAAAAGGACGTCAGATCGCCCGAAAGGAAACCCATCGTGAAAAATAGCAGGGTGACCAAAGGGGATTTGGAAAAATCCGCGAACGGACAGAGCAAGAACTTAATTGAGAGCGTATGAAGGACGTAGTATATAGAATACTTAAGGGAGAACTAGTGCGGTACTTGAGAATTGACACTCCAACTAGGAGCTTCGAATATGAATACGGTTTCGAAAAAAAAAAAATTTTTTTTAAACGTCGCGTCGCCAGTATTAAACGTGTCATGAATTTAATTTTAACTTATGTAATGTAGAGTTTGACGTGTCTTTTGTGTATGACAAATATTTGTGAAGAATATACTTTAAAGATTACGTTTTTACTTATTAAGAACACTTAAAATTGGTGTATCACCTTTTTTTATTATATAATACTTATTTGCCACTAAAATTTAGGTACATATGTTGTTGATTTTTCTACTTAAATTTACTTATTGTTAATCGTACATAAGTAATTCTCTTGATTACTTATAATACTTATTTATATATTCATAGTAGGATTGATTAAATTATTATCGTATTTAAATATTGTGCGATGTACTATGTGATAAATTTTAACAATAAATGTCCTTGCGAGGAGAAATTTTTACGAATTTTATTTCTGGAGGACCTTGAAATGCGAAAACATATTTTTTTATTATCAAGAAGTTGTGAATTATTTCTCACTACACAAATGGCCAGGAATACAATAGAGGATTATTTTAAGTAAAAAAATTGTCATCGTTTTCAAGGATAACTAGATTTAAAAAAGAATAAAAATGTGCCCTATTATAACACCTAATCAATTAACTGATGCGCCCTTTACTTGATACAAATGTAAATTAAGAAATTTGTTGTTAATAGGTCGGTGAATGAAAAACAAAAATCGTGTTTCTCCATATATTTGAGTATTCCGAGGGCGACGATAATGAAATTATAATTGAAAAGAAAACGGGGGAAAACCATAAACCGGTTCGAAAAGTTTTTTTAGTAAACCCCTCCTCAACCTCCACACTTTCTAAGCTACTATACACCGAAGCTGTAATAAGTGACCTTCCCTCTGAAGCGAACTGTATAGAACCATGTAATATAACAATAATTAAAAAGGAAACAAATAAAAGAAAAAACAAAGTAAGCCACCTTTTCTTAAACGAAAACAAATGCCAATAATATTGTAAGATATACAAAATTAGTAACAGTAACCTATACGCAAAAAATGTATTGGGTTGGCAACTAAGTACTTTCGGTTTTGTAGTATAAAATAAAACACTTTTTTTTTAAACAAAGAATAATTTTTAATCAATTATATATTTTCCATTTTGCTCAATGACCTTTTGCCATCTTTCTTTCAGCTGCGTGAGTTCGCGCTCATAAAATTTCTGGTCCTTATCAGCAAAAAACTGAACCAGGTGCGAGTGAAAGTCATCGTCATTTGTGAAAGTTTTACCATTCAAAGAATTCTGCAGACTTCGAAATAAATGGTAATCAGATGGTGCTAGATCAGGGCTGTATGGGGGATGTGGCATCACTTCCCAGCCAAGCTCCAATAGTTTCCCACGAGTTGCCAAAGATGTGTGAGGCCTTGCATTATCTTGGTGGAAAACTACACCTTTCCGATTTGACAATTCTGGCCGTTTTTCTTTGATTGCTTCATCCAGTTTTATTAATTGTTGACAGTAAACATCAGAATTGATCGTTTGGTTCCTTGGAAGCAGCTCAAAAACACAACACCTTTGTAATCCCACCAAACTGACAGCATGATATTTTTTGAATGCAATTCAGCTTTCGATGTGGTTTGAGCTGGTTTATCGTGTTTACTCCATGATCGTTTTCGAACTATGTATGTTACTGTACAGGACCCATTTTTCATCACCAGTGATGATTCTTTTTAAGAAAGGGTCGGTTTCATTTCGTCTAAGGTGCATATCGCAAAAGTTGATTCTTTGTGTTAAATGAATTTCTTTCAATTCGTGAGGTACCCAAATATCAAGCATCTTAACTAGCCCAAGACATTTTAACTATTTTTGAATTGTTGTGTGCGATACATGTAACCTCTCCGCAACCCCTCGAACAGTTATATGACGATCCTCTTCAATTATGACTTTGATTTGGTCATCATCAACTTCAGTAGGCCGACCAGAACGTTGCTCATCTTTGAGAGAAAAATCTCCAGAACGGAATTTTTTATACCAATTCTGATACGTGCGCTCTGTTAAGCAATTAACACCATAAACTTCACATATATTTTTGTGAGCCGCAGCAGCTTTCTTTCCTTTACTGAAATAAAATAGTAAAATATGTCGAAAATGTTCGTTTCTGCACTCCATTTAAAATTAATCCACAGCTAATAGCTTTAATAAAAATCACGCACTACTTGCTTCTGAGGTTACGTCAATGTGACTAGTATCACGCGACAAACGGTAAAGTACAGCACTAATATACGTTATACAACAAATAGAGCAACGCTCTCTATCAGTAAAAACCGAAAGCACTTAGTTGCCAACCCAATACTATACAAAGAGTACTAGGAGAGTTTTGCAATATAGCTTTGTTTATTTAATTCTTTCAAAGTAATTTCCTCTACACTCAATACACCCCTCCATCCTCCGAAACCAATCTTTAAACCAGTTTTGCCAGGGAGTAAAGCACACTCGTCCCAAGCCCGCAGAAGGTCCTCATCATTGGAAAACCGCCTCACTTTTAGCTTCATTTTCACATGCGGGAACAGTGCAAAGTCGCAGGGAGCAAGATCTGGACTGTAGGGAGGGTGCTCGAGAAGTTTCAATCCTGTCGTAGTCAAATATTCGGTGCAGGGCTTGGCGCGGTGAATAGGAGCATTATCGTGATGGAGGAACTAGGTGTCCATTCTTGACTTTGGCCGCAGGTTCATCATAGATCCAATGACTTGTCTTGTGTGTGTCCAAAACGACGCGTTCCACAATGCCACTTGATTTGAAAAATACAGCTATCATTTTCTTCTTTACAGATCTGGATTTTCTGACAACTACGGGTATGTCATTATCATCAAAGACCCAAACTTTATTTGGAGCTTTGGTCGGCACATCGTAATAGTACAGCCAAATCTCGTCACCTGTCGCGATGTTGTTCACATACCGAGATTGTCCCTTATTAAACTTCTTTAGCATCTCCCAGCACCAAGTCACACGTCGTGTCATCTGCTCTTCAGTCAGTCGATGCGGAACCCAGAGCGAACAAAGTTTCTTCACGTGCAAATGATTATTCAGAATCGAACGAATTGCTGGTGCATTTAGGCCTGAACTACCCTCTAACTGTTAGTAGATCACTGGCCTGTTCTCGCCCAGCATTTTCCTCACAGTAGTAACGTTTTCCTCCGTAACTGACGTTCGTGGCTTTCCCGGCCTCTCAGCATCCTCCACACTTAAATTTCCCGTTTGGAATTCCCTATACCACCTGAATATCATTGTGCGATGTGTACAAACATCACCTAGTGCAAGAGTCATTTCTTCGAAGCACTGGTTTATGTTTAAACCACGCACGAAATTATAACGCAAAACTGTCCTTATCTCATTTCGTGACAACGATGCCATCGCATGCACTTTACACTCTCACTGCTAATGAATAACATGGACATGGCGCGGCGTCTACTATGCACCTATGAACATGTCTAAACATGCAGCAACGAGCAGCTTCCTACGATTCATTTTTGTGTCATATTGCAAAACTTTCCTAGTACCCTTTGTATTGGGTCTGGGAAAAAGTTCGTGGCGTTTTTTCAGTAAAATTCAACTGGTCCCCGCATGGCGCGTGGATAAACCGAATATGCTCCATTATTATGACAATGTTTCGTTATAGATTGATCCCATTGGTGAAAAACTTCTGTGGTTTCTGGTCGAAAAACTGAATCAAGTAGTTTTCACAGGCTTCTTTTGAAACCAACTTAATTCCATTGAGAGAGTTCTGCAGAGATCGAAACAGATGATAGTCAGAGGGTGCTATATCCGGACTGTAAGGTGGGTTCAAAATAACCAAACTCTCTCAATTTTTGACGGGTCATCAAAGAAGTGTGTGGTCGGGCGTTGTCATGATGGAAGACAACACCTTTCCTATTAATCAATTCGGGCCGTTTTCTTTCAATCGCCTGGCGTAGTTGTGCACAGTAGAGTTGAGAATCAATCGTCTGACCAGTTGGAAGTAGCTCGTAGTGGACGATTCCCCTCCAGTCCCACCATACACACAGCATCACTTTTTTTGGCGTCAATGTTGGCTTAGCGAACGCTTGTGACGGCTCACCATCCTTTATCCACGATCTTTTACGCTTCCGATTATCGTACGTAATCCATTTTTCATCTCCGGTTATTAAACGTTTCAGAAACGGCTCGATTTCATTCCGTTTCAGCAGCGCATCGCAGATGTTAATTCGGTCAATCATGTTTTTCACGCTCAACTCATGAGGAACCCATACGTCAAGCTTTTTTTTGTAACCAGCTTTGTGTAAATGGTTCAAAACAGTTTTGTGGTCAATGCCTAGCTCCATGCCAATATCGACACTGCTGATATGCTTATCTTGTTGGACTTTTTCAAGAATTTCATCAGATTTTTCAGTGATTGGACGACCGCAGCGTGACTCATCTTTCACATTGAAAATTCCAGAACGAAAGCGAGCGAACCATTTTTTAAAGTGTTCACCGTACACAGCACAAATTTTATCACAAGCCTGCGCAGCGTTCTTCCCCTTATCATAATAATATTGCAGAATATAGCGAAATTTCTCATTATTCTTCTCCATTTTCAAGTGCGAATAACTTTCCAACCACTGCAGATTACAATGTTTCTACGCTCAAACTAACGTTCGGAAGGTCATCTAAAAAACGAGCCCTCGGTGGTGTCGCTGTGACTTGTTGTTCTTTAATCGGCAACCAATGCCATCTATCGGGAAAAACGCCACGAACTTTTTCCCAGACCCAATATATGCAGATATTTATAAAATCCTTTTACGTATCCACCATAAATGAGTGTTCCTTTTAACTGTGGTCGATTTCCGTTTATAACAAAGTGGCCCACGTGAAGAAAAGCTTCAGAAATACTACCCAACTCATTGCTTCATTTCAAATAACATTATTAATAAATAACAATGTTAATTATTGTAGTTCCTTTTCAATTTAAATTTTTTGCCATTATCTCATGTATAAATAAATTGAAAAAAGATATACAGACAACAATTAGCGAATTAATTGTTAAAAACCCTCCAAAATTTCGTAATACCTTTCATCATCGCAAAAACCAATCAGATTAAATCACAATATAATTAACTCTTATCTCGAATAACTTTTCATATTTCTCCTACAATTAAATGCCCATAACAAGTGGATATTGTTCAATGAAATCAGCGCAGAAAAAAAAGTATTCAAGCAAATCATCTTGTCGCTATCTCTAAACAGTCGTCATCGATTTAAAGTGCGATTATTTGTACCAATACGGACTATGAACCACGAGAGTATATTAACGAAGTCCCGCGAATAAAAGGAGGAAAAGCGAGTAACCGATGATAATACTCTTATATTCATAGTGATTTCGGGGTTACATTACAACCGATACGTTCGCAGTTGGAAGTGATCGAAATCGGTGGACTGACATTGACGGAAGATCTGAGTTAAAATCGGAATAAAATGGATATAAGGTAAGTTTTGAGTGTTCGATTTATTTCTACTGATTTGTTAGATTTAGAATTTTTATGTGGAAGTAATTATTAAGTCAATTATTTCAAATAAACACTGAAACTAGCATACGAAATAGTCAATTTTTAATGCCGAAAAAGACCGTTTAATTCTCAATTTTATATTTTACGAAACTACAGAAATAAAACTACTTTTTTTTCCTAATCAGAATAAATAAATCCGTCAATGGATTACATGCAGCTATTAAAGAATTTAAAAAAAAATTTCGTCATTATATTAGAATTGTACCCAACACTGTTACGCAACATTCGAACACATACATAAACTATTCTAATGTTCCACTTAATTATTCCTTTTGTGTTTCACTCATACTTATTGTTAGAACAATAATAAAATAACTTAGGCATAAAAATATCCGTTCGACACTATGTGTCTTTCTTCATAAGATATATTTTAACAATTTATTAAATCAATTAGGTAATTTATTAAAAATGTGGAACAAGATATTCACACACTTCTTGAATGGGTTCGGTAAAACCTGTTTTAAATCTAAATTATTTGCAATATCATGCAACGTGGGCAATCAATTTTGTAACTTATTAAATCTATGTTTGAATGTTTATAATATAGACTCAGCAAAAATCGCACACTCCCACTTCTGTATACAATATAATTATTCCTTTTCTGTGTAATAAATAGAAGAAATTATGCGTTGGGTTTACTAATTATTAAAAAAAATAATAGTTTCATTTGTTCTGACAATAATTCCGAATATTAAAAAAGTTATGATGCAACATTTTTTAAATTTTTCATAAGGCATTTATTAATGTACTCGAACGTACATATGTCATGTACGAGGGAGCGTTTTTATATTCGCGGAATGGGGGACAAGGGGTGGAAATAAAAAACCAAATTATTTTTCTTTTTCAATATATTCACCTGCAAGACGGATACATTTTTCACATCTTTCAATTAATTTATTTATACCCTCATAAAAAAATTATTTCTCTTTATCTGCAAAATACGCCGAAACTGCCTCCTTGACTTCATCATCGGCAGTAAATTTTTTACCTCGCAGCTCTTTTTTCATTTTCGGAAACAGGTAATAATCACTCGGGGCCAGGTCTGGGCTGTAGGGTGGGTGATTCACAATTTCGAAGCCCACCTTATGCAGGGCAGCTAACGCAACGCGGCTCTTGTAGACGGGCGCGTTGTCGTGCAAAAGCAGAACACCTTTTGTCAATTTTCCCCGTCTTTTCTCTTTAATGGCTTCTTTTAGTCGCTCTAATATTGGAGCGTAATATTCTCCGGTTATAGAAACACCTTTATCTTTATAATCAATCAACAATATTCCTTCCGAGTCCCAAAATACCGTCGCCATGAGTTTCCCAGCTGATTGTGACACTTTAAATTTCTTGGGAGGTGCTGTGCCCTTTTTATGCCACTACATGGAGTCTTGTTTGGACTCAGGTTCATAATGATGAACCCAAGTTTCGTCTCCAGTAACAATTCCACTCAATACACCATCCTTGTCTTCATTACAGAGGTCCAAAAATGCACGCGAACACTTTACACGCTGTTGTTTTTGCGGCGGCGTGAGCATTCTCGGCACCCATCTTGCGCTGACCTTAGACATGCCGAGATGATCGTGTAGGATTTTAAAAATTGTTGTATCGGATACTCCAACCATTTCTGCGAGTTGTTTCTTCTTTAGTCGAGCATCTTCGAGTACAATTTGTTCAACTTTTTGGATAAGTGCTGGTGTGGTCACCTCAATGCTCCTGCCCGGCCTCGGGTCGTCTTCAAGGGATTCCCTTCCTTGTTTAAATAAACTATGCCACTTGTACACCATGGTTTTTCCTGGACAAGAGTCGCCGTAAACCAATGACATCTCATTCATTATGGTCGCGACTGATTTTCCTTGCCCGGTAAGGAACTTTATAACGGCACGATATTCGATTTTTTCCATATTTCACTTTTCACTCCTGATTATGTTACTTGGTTGACGATAGCTCAAAGACTAACTGTCTAATAACAATGAAACTTCGTATTTATACTAATCATGAGTCGCTGCACAGGCCACGCTCCCAATGCGCCTACTCACCCCTCTACAACCCGCTCATTCCGCGAATATAAAAACGCTCCCTCGTATGTCATGTATGTACTTACGCATCTTTCGGCGAGCTTCATAATTCTCCATTCATAAAAGGACCCATGCGAATGCATATAGTCGTTGTTGATAGCATGTATCATGTCAGTGACGCGAAGATGCCCCGCAAAGGTGGACTGTTAACTTAGACGGGTGTAAATAATTTTCTAAATCGTTTCCCTACGTTAGAATATACATAAATTATAATTCGCACGTAACCAGTGTTTCTGGCGAGGCAGTAACGCTACTGGGAACTCGATAGTCTGTTTAACATAATAATAACATTGGTTATAACAAAAATCAAATAGAAATAAAAAAAACATGAAAATCAGTAACGGAATATAATTGTTTGTGGTCTTTTTTAATACTAAGGGACTGTACAAAAAAAAACTTAAATGAAAAACAAGTCACTTACGGTTTTAATGGGAATTATTGAATTGTTGCTCTCATGTTTTGTTTGATTACACAACAAGTGTGTTTAAGCGAACACGAACGATGTTTTTTTTTTGAACAAATAAGGAGTATTATGCACTTGGACTTAATACTTATTAATTGAAAAAAGTTAATATAAATACAGCCACATCTCCTCACTGTTTTATCTGCTATAAGAAAATATTAACTTTTTTTATTTCCGTACATTTCATTTCAACTAAATTACATGAAACTAGTGACATTGTGCATAAATTAAACTGAAATTTAAAAATGCATAAAAATTTATCTAAAATGAAACAATTAAAATAAGTATTCATGTATCGTTTCAATTTTTATTTATTTTAGTGGTTGTATTGTATAAAATTTTGTCAAATTTGATTAAAAATACTTTTGCCACAATGTGGCTTTTAAAGTTGAATTTGATGGAGCTTGTGGTCGATTAACTTAATCACTAAGGTTAATATATAACCCCTTTCCACATTAACTTTTGTAATTCTGTATACGCATTTCGACAACCAAGATGTTATCATCAGCAGATAATTGCTAAATGTCGCACCTAATAAACCACGGCGAAAAACACCTGTACGAAAAACAAACTCCGTACGCGATACACACCGTTGAGAACCTAAATGTACACTGACGAAAATCACAATTTTTCCAAAGGGGTATACACACAAAAATTGGCATTTTTCAGAAGTTGTCGAATATTAAAGAATGCATGCGTATTGACATTTTCGAGGCTCCTAAAAACGATTCTGAAATCAAAACTTATCTAACTCTTTCGACTTAATCTTGAGAGAAGACGAAACTTGAAAGGCCACGGCGAAAAATACCTGTACGAAAACAAACTCCATACGCGATCCATACCGTTAAATGCGGATCGCGTACGGAGTTTGTTTACGTACAGGTATCATATTTTTTCATAGATGAAAATGATCGCCATGTTGCAGTCAATGGAGTTCGCTATCATGCCATGTTAGACGACTATATCTGACCAGAATAGGATGGACTCGGCATCAGTAATATGTGGTTCTAGCAAGATGGTGCCACATGTCACACAACAATTGATTTATTGAAGGGGAAGTTCAGGGTTGGCCAACTCGCTCATGCGATTTAACGCCGTTGGATGTCTTTTTATTTTACTTACTTTACGTTAAGTCGTTGGTTTATGCTAATAAGCCAACAACGATAGAGAAAAGCTCAGGGACAATATTGTACGTGAAATTGCCAAAGTTTTAGCCGATATAGCCAAATAATCATATTGGTGCAAGCGTGCTCGCGGAGGTTATATGAACGAGATCGATTTCCATAGTTAAAGGTAACATGTGTACCGCACCTGGAATGAATTTCAGCCCAATATCTCAATTATTCTGTGTTTTATTTAAATACAAAATAGTTATGTCCTTACTGAAAAAGCCGACATTAATCAATACATAATTTTTATAACAAAATGAAGTGCGATTATTGAACATCAATAAACCAGTACTCATTCCTTTGAACTCACATACCCTGCGAAAGTATTTTTAAAGTTGGCACATAATAAATTTTATTAATAAAAATTTGAAATGAGTTTTTTTAGAATAATTTAAAAACATTTATTTATTTTATAGAAAGGGCAATTAATTTTGTTAAAGATAATAAGTACATACTTTATCAATAAATATTAAATTTTATTTATATAATTTTATTCTCGAGTCAGCGATTGTTCAATATATTACACAAAAACACATATGTTCTATAGTATTGTTTGACAGGCCAATAACATATAAAAATCACAATTTATAATTATATAATAATAATATATAATCGCGCTAAAAAAAATTACCATATCATTGTATTTAATAGCGACGTATTTAATAAATTTTGATAAGTAAAACCATTCATTTGTATTTAAATTATTTTCTTTCTACTTCCAAATGATTAACAACACAAACACTTTAATAATTTTAACATTTTTCCCACGACTCATTCAAATTTAATTTCCAAAATTGCTTGTTTGTTTTACAATATATTACCTACATTGTATGAACTTCTGTAAAAATGATAAGTTATTAAAGAAAATAAAGACTATCTCGAGGACATTGTATTGATAAATTTTTATCTTTAACTCACTTGTTGATGGTGTTGAAGACTTTATTAAAAAAAAAAAAAACGTGTCCAATTAAACACTTAAAAAATTACAAATTGACTCATTATTAAATGCGTTGTATTATTTTACAATCGCGATATATCACTTCAGTCAATCTATTTGAAAGGCACTAATAAACGGAGTGATACTAATTGGCGGCTGAATTAAATAAAATTGTGTTGATGAGCGACAGATGGGATATCGCGCATTTATTAACAGAAACTTGGAAAATTTCGAAATAATTATAGAATAGTGTATGGTGTACAACATTCGAGCACGTAATTTTTTTTCTACAATACATGACTGAGTATTATTAAGTTAGTGGATATTAAACGTCGAATTCGACGGGGAAAATTTGAAAGTACTTCCAGAAAACGTATTTTTATTAAACGAAGTTATTTCCACTGACTGAGATCTGACTGATCTTTTTTCCACACCTAAAGATATCGATCACTATGTTCCGGGACTAACCAACAGATGGCTCCACTAATTACACATTCAAAGCATCTTTGGATAATAGCAACCTTCGAACGAAAATTTCATGACGTTTAGACTATTTGTTGTCAAACTACAGCGGTTTAAGTAACACTACTTTTGTAATTTTCAAAACAATAGAGTTCCGTGTGCTGAAAAAACAATGCCTTTTTACAGGGTAAAAAATACCGCCCAAGTTCAGCAATGGCTTGAAAAGTATTATTCGAACTCTGCTCCGATGAAAACAACCATTTTATCGAAAAACGCAGTTTCCAAAAGAATGTCCAAAACTTTATCATTCAAGTTGCTTGTATCTTTGTAATCTAATCGTATTGCAATGCTTTTTTTGTAAAAGTTAATAATATCAACAATCTGGCGCGTATTAGTTCTGATAATATTCATATGAAATGTCTTTTCCAAGATCTAACTTTGTTCTATGATCTTTTAATGCAGTCAAGTTAAATAATATGAAATGTCGAACTTTCTATTAATTCTATTGGTTTGGCAACTAAGTACTTTCGGTTTTGTAGTATAAAATAAAACACTTTTTTTTTAAACAAAGAATAGTTTTTAATCAATTATATATTTTCCATTTCGCTCAATGACCTTTTGCCATCTTTCTTTCAGCTGCATGATTCCGCGCTCATAAAATTTCTGGTCTTTATCAGCAAAAAACTGAACCAGGTGCGAGTGAAGGTCATCGTCATTTGTGAAAGTTTTACCATTCAAAGAATTCTGCAAACTTCGAAATAAATGGTAATCAGATGGTGCTAGATCAGGGCTGTATGGGGGATGTGGCATCACTTCCCAGCCAAGCTCCAATAGTTTCCCACGAGTTGACAAAGATGTGTGAGGCCTTGCATTATCTTGGTGGAAAACTACACCTTTCCGATTTGACAATTCTGGCCGTTTTTCTTTGATTGCTTCATCCAGTTTTATTAATTGTTAACAGTAAACATCAGAATTGATCGTTTGGTTCCTTGGAAGCAGCTCAAAAAACACAACACCTTTGTAATCCCACCAAACTGACAGCATGATCTTTTTTGGATGCAATTCAGCTTTCGATGTGGTTTGAGCTAGTTTATCGTGTTTGCTCCATGATCGTTTTAGAACTATGCTACTGTACAGGACCCATTTTTCATCACCAGTGATGATTCTTTTTAAGAAAGGGTCGGTTTCATTTCGTCTAAGGTGCATATCGCAAAAGTTGATTCTTTGTGTTAAATGAATTTCTTTCAATTCGTGAGGTACCCAAATATCAAGCTTCTTAACTAGCCCAAGACATTTTAAATGTTTTTCAATTGTTGTGTGCGATATATGTAGCCTCTCCGCAACCTCTCGAACAGTTATATGACGATCCCCTTCAATTATGACTTTGATTTGGTCATCATCAACTTCAGTAGGCCGACCAGAACGTTGCTCATCTTTGAGGGAAAAATCTCCAGAATGGAATTCTGACACGTGCGCTCTGTTAAGCAATTAGCACCATAAACTTCACATATCTTTTTGTGAGCCGCAGCAGCTTTCTTTCCTTTACGGAAATAAAATAGTAAAATATGTCGAAAGTGTTCGTTTCTGCACTCCGTTTAAAATTAACCCACAACTAATAGCTTTAATAAAAATCACGCGCTACTTGCTTTTGAAGTTACGTCAATGTGACTAGTATCACGCGACAAACGGTAAAGTACAGCACTAACATACGTTATACAAAAAATAAAGCAACGCTCTCTATCAGTAAAAACCGAAAGTACTTAGTTGCCAACCCAATAAATCGAATTCAAAATTTAACGCTTGTTATCAGCTTCAAAGGACAATGCCTACACACTATCAAGAGTATATATACAGTCTAAATATCATTTACAAATGAACTCATTCCATTATGACATCTTCACGATATCCTAATTCTCATACTCAAGTGACAACTGAAACTAGAATGCATATTACACCACATACAGAACATTACTCCCACTCTTTCCAATTCAATGCAGTCCATTTTTGCGACCGAACTATTATAATGGTTCTAAAGCCCTAGTTGCAGTTCGGGTCTGTTGAGCGGCTACAGGTGACTCCTTCTGTGTCGATTTTGGGATCGGTGTGTACGTCTCTTATTTTGACTGTATCGCTCAGTCCATTTTGCGATTGCTTTTCAGTTGGTGCTTGTCTAGTAGTTACTATACATGCGATAGATTTTGTAAATGATCTCATTTGTTTAGGTTATTTGTTCTTCGATGAACATTTTTGATGACTGATTTGCAACAATAATGAACTAAAAATATACATTGAATTGTAAAATTTATTAGGTTTTTTTGACATACGTATATGTACAAATATACAGGGTGTCTATAAAAGAACTCCGGGGTTTTAAGACAAAATATTTTAATAAAGTAAAAAACGTACATACATGTTTTATACATGATTAGAAAGCTTACATTTTCAAGATTTTTTAACAACTTAGTGAAGTTCAATGTGAGCTCCGTGAGTGGCACGGCACACATCGAAACGGTATTCTACCTCTTCCCATGTCCTGGCGAGCATGTCTGGGGGAACGGACGCCACGCAATTCTCTATTCGTTCCCTGAGATGGCGAACATTTCGAATTTTCTCCGCATACACAAGATTCTTGATATGCCCCCAGAAGAAAAAGTCCAACGGAGTCATATCAGGGCTCCTTGGTGGCCATGGAATAGGTCCTTCCCTTCCAATCCACCTGTTGCCGAAACGAGCGTCCAGTGACTCACGCACACGCAAACTGAAGTGTGGCGGCGCCCCATCTTGTTGGAAGTAAACTAAACCTTTCTCCGCCTCAATGTCATCCAACTGAGGATAAACATACTCCTCTAACATGTCACAATAGACATCACCATTGATATTCCTTTCGACAAAAATGAAGGGACCTATGACTCTGTCACGCATAAGAGCACACCAAACATTCACTTTGGGCGTGTCACGTTCGTACTCAATAAACTCATGGGGCGGCTCTGAACCCCAAATTCTGCAATTATGCCTGTTTACAGTTCCGTTCACATGAAAAGTAGCTTCATCACTAAAAACCACACTTTTTAAAAAATCATTATCTTCATCAATTTTATCCAGCATGGAAACAGAAAATTCGAATCTCTTAACCTTGTCTGCCGGTTTGATATGGTGTAAAAGTTGTATCTTGTAGGCAGTTAAACGAAGTCTTTTACGAATTACCTTATGGACTGTTGATCTTGGTAACCCCAAGTCCAGACTGCGTCTTGTTTACGATTTCTTAGGGCTTCGAGTGCATGAAGCTCGGATTCTGTCCACATTCTCTTGAGACACACGCGGCCTACACGGCGACTTTTGCTTCAAAACACTTCCTGTTTCCTTGAACGCACATAACCACTGACGAATTGTTTTGTCTGTAGGCGGGTCAACACCATAGCTACGTCGAAAGTTTCTTTGTACAGTAACAACAGAATTAGTTTCTATGAGCCAAATAACACATTGAGCCTTTTGTTGAGGCGTCGCCATAGCGCGGCAGTCCAGACGACACTGACTGCCTGCCGCAGCCGCTACGTCATTTCAAGGTCAACGCTCCGCAGCGCTGCCAACTGTTGAGAGAAACATTCCCAATTGGTATGAGTAAAACTCTTTGAGCTGCTTGTTTCAAAGGAATTGATCAAATTTTGCTATCTTTTATAGTTTAAAAAATATTAATTTTTTAAACCCCGGAGTTCTTTTATAGACACCCTGTATTAAAATCTAATAGATGACAATTTATTATACAGTCTCAACTTTTTTAACACTGATGTATTGCGTATTTTAGTTTTAAATATTCGTAACGGTGTACAGCTGATGTTATGAGACTTCCCATAATTATACTCCCAAAATTTTATTAGAAAAATCTCCGATTTTCAATGTTTCAAATAATACATATCTTGTCGTACCGAATGTAAATTCAGACGAATGTATACTCAATTTTATAAAGTTATAATTATGATCATGCATGTGTCCGTGAATTGATTGTACAAATTTGCCCAGTCACGTGACACATGTTTGAACAGACTCTATTACATTATTGCATATATCAAATTGTGAACAGAACAACGAAGTTTAGATAGTAGCATTTATCTTAATGTATATTATAATTTACAACATTCACACGCGATATTCTAGTTGCAAACATTTGATTCAATTATCGCAATTTAGAACCAAATAATACCGGTTACATTATCGTTAATATAAAAAAATATGTATCGAACAAACAATCTTCTTTGGCTACGTATTTATCTACAATCTATGAAACTATTTTCACATCACATAGTTGTTTAATGAATATTTAATATAATAAAAACTAAGATTGCTTCTTTTGTTTCAGTGCCAGTGCCTACAATCTTCAGTAAGTATTTTACAACTCAAATGCATTTAGAATTAATAAAATGTACTTCGTTTTTCTAAAATTGCATTAAAAAAATGAATATTTTTCGATGATTGAAAGACTTTTATACAAAATATGATCTTCTATATTTATCGTAAACCTGACTTTATTCATAGATTAATCCAAAACAAATGGAACAACACTTGAATTCATGGCTTTCATAGATTTTGCACATATTTTTGAGCTGAAGCCGCGCTATAAAATATTTATTTGTCAGGAAATTTAAGGTGGGATTACAAGAAAAACAAAATCTATTTTGATTAATAGCCGACCAATTTTAAATACAATTCAATGTTCTGAGAACAAAATAAAGCAGATTTGGGAATACTTAAGAAATTCTTAAAACTTTAACCACTTCTTCATATTAGGAAGGATGTTTGAACGTACAAAAATTTATGAAAACCAAAAGATAAATCTATTTTCTAAATAGGATTTCAAATGCCGATCACGGAATCTAAATTTGCAATAATAATTATGAAAGCCTCTAAAACTGGACATGAAGACTGCGATATGTTAAATTAATGATAAATGAAATTGACACTCGTCTGTTTGACAACGTGAAACTCTATATCATTGGTAATACTTTTCATTTGGGAGAACGTAATCCTAATGGACTAAATCTTGATAAAGATTTAGTAAATATCTGCTTCTGGGTTTCCGGGCTAGAACCGCGTCAATTGTATATCTGCTGACGTTTCGTACCCATTTGTATGGAACATCTTCAGGGCTGAACTACTGCACTGAAACAGTTTCAGTGCAGTACCCAGAAGCAGATAGCATGGACCACGACCGCGGAAGTCTACGTACCAAATTAGATTTAGTAAATAATTCAGAAATCGTGGTCAAGGCTGCGACGCTACTTGATTAATAACAAAGCATAAACGAACACTATGAATTGTGAATTGAATACGGTAGGAAGAGTCAAAAATAAAATCCTATCGTTAACGTCGATTTGGATCAGTTCAACAATATTAAATAAGAGTAAAAATTACGAAGATTAAAATGTGTTTAAAAAATATTTCAAGAAAGAGCTTTAACTATCTTTAAAAAGGTCCTGACTCATAGATTCACAAGATGTGTTAGGCGTACCTATTATTATAGTACTGATGTACATATAATACTTTTTTATTAGTTATGGTACCATGTTAATTAAAATGGGTAAATAAAACTCCTTGCCATATAATATACACTCACACAGACGTCGTATACACTAGTATGTATTTGATGGTTACAGGGGAAAGTTGTGCAGAATTATTCTGTGCGAGTCTTACCACAGATGCGATGTGGTATGAGGTTTTATTTACCTTTAACCTATAGTATGTGTCTTAAATATTTCAAATTTAATAAGCAGACAACCTTCTATTTACATACTTTTCCAGTATTGAAGAAGAAAAGGAAGCAATTGCTAAACAGAAACTACAAGATGAAAAATTCAAAGAAATTATAGCTAGTTGTGCTTCTTTAAGTAGTTACGAAAGCCGTCGATTTTTAACATTAGTACCTCAGGTACGTAAAATATACCTTCATTTATTTACATTCTTTAAACCAATTTAAATAATTCTATTTCTACTTGTATGACACTGACTATATACATGTAAAAGTAATAACGATTGGATGAAACAAAAAAAAAATAAAATATAACAAACTTACATTTATGTTTAATATGGAATTCAATTTTAATATACTTCTATTGTAAAGGGTTTTCCAATAGGGACTTGACAATTTTTAATTCAATTTGTGAACGCACCCTTTCACTAATCATCGAACTGTCACTGTCAATTTATTCAGTAAACTTAACATTTTCATCATGGTAAAGTACGCGAACGAACAACGTCTGCAAATTATAAAAATTTACTACAGAAATTCGGAGTCGGTGACCGCTACTTTAAGAGCGTTAACTCCGATTTTCGGTCGTAATTCTCGCCCTAGTAGACAGGCAGTAACAAATTTAGTGCAAAAATTTGAGTCTACATATTCGTGGTGTGATGTTCCCGTGCCAGTGAGACAACGGGTTGGTCGAAGTGTCGAAAATATCGCTGCCGTTGAAACGTCCGTAGCAAATGATCCAAATCAGTCAATTCCACGGCGTTCTCAAGAGTTGGGCATCGCCCAGACCACTTCATGGCGAATTTTGCGTAAGGATCTTGGTTTACACCCATACAAGATCAAGCTGACTCAAGAATTGAAGCCGATGGACCATTTGAAGCGACGTACGTTCTCCGATTGGGCTCTGGAAAAGATGCGCCAAGATGATCAATTTCATCGCAAAATCATTTTCAGTGACGAAGCTCATTTTTGGCTCAATGGGTTCGTCAATAAGCAAAATATGCGTTATTGGTCGGGTGAAAATCCACATGTGCTTCATGAAACACCACTTCATCCACAAAAAATAACTGTTTGGTGCGGTTTGCATGCCGGCGGCGTCATAGGGCCATATTTTTTCGTCGATGATAATGATCGTCACGTTACTGTGAATGGTAATCGTTATCGCGCCATGATCACCGATTATTTTTGGTCCGAATTGGAAGATATGGATTTGGACAACATGTGGTTTCAGCAGGACGGTGCCACAAGCCACACAGCACACGTTACAATCGATTTATTGAAGAGTAAATTTGATAAGCGTGTTATCTCAAGAAATGGACCAGTCGATTGGCCGCCTCGTTCGTGCGATTTAACGCCTCTAGACTTTTTTCTTTGGCGCTACGTCAAGTCATTGGTCTATGCCAACAAGCCGACAACGTTGGAAGAGCTCAGAGCCAACGTTGAACGCGAAATAGCAGCCGTTTCGGCCGAATTGTGTGGCCGAGTCATCGAAAATTTGGTCCAACGAATCGACCGCTGCAAACGTGCCCGCGGTGGCCATATGAACGAAGTCGAGTTCCATTCATAAATGTTTTGATTGTACTTCAACCCGATAATAAAGTTTTTGAAATATCTCAAATGGTCTGCATTTTATTTTGAAAAAAAGTTGTCAAGTCCTTTAAAACCCCAAAAATAGTGCCACCTTTTGGCTAAAAACGTAATAATTACCGAGCAATGCATGGACATTGAACAGCACGAAATTTAAATTAATAAAATCGAAATTTTATGCATTACATTCTTAGCCATTATTAAAAATTAATAATCGTTTTTCTCTAATAACAATCAAACAACAATATCGCCGTTTTAAATTGAACCAATTTATATGACTATCCATGTAAAACATAATCTCAGATCTCCAAACTTGTGACATAGTCTACATATTTCAATTGTTATTCCAATTTTAGATAATCGCTACTTTAGTAGCAGCATCTTTTCATATCGTAGTTGGAATTTCATTAGGGTACTCTGCAATAATGATACCTCAATTAAGAGAAACGGATATCCTATCGGGTGGTGCTAATTCAACTTCGAACTCTACCAGTGCATCGCAAGACAAAGAAGCTTGGCTTGGTTAGTATACATCAAGCTTACGTTTCAAACTATGTTGGCAATTGTAAAAACTCAATAGACATTAAGTCCACACGATAAAAATAGTATATTAAGAGAGAACTGTACGTCTATCTCTTGAATCGAAGTGGCAGCCCGAATGTCGCATTTTAATTGCTGCATACAGAATACTTCTCTGACGAAAGCCTTATTTTTAGCAAGTTCTACAGTAATGGTAGTTCCCATAGCCGCAATACTATGCGGTATATCAATGGACTGGATAGGACGGTTGAACACTATGAAGTTAACGGCGATTCCAGTAACGATTGGATGGATTTGCATCGCCACGGCTCAAAATTTCGCCATGGTTCTGATTGGTAGGCTCCTTACCGGTATAGCTGGAGGTAGATTTTAATAATTTTGGGAAAACTCGTATTGATTTCCAAAAATTTTTTTAGCGTTTGGAACAAATCCTGCTGTTGTGTATATAGCGGAGATCGCCAGGCCTGATATGAGAGGTTCCTTTATTTCTAGTGGACCTGGATTTACCTCTTTAGGTAACTTGGCAAAATCAAAAATAATTTCACAATACTATGACCTTAGGCAACCCAATATAAATACATAATTTAATCCATATCACTTAAACGCAAAAATCTATTTTTCTCAAACTCACTAACGAGTATAAAGCTCGGAGAATTAAATTTTGAACATCAGCAACCCAACTTCCACCAAAACACTCACAATACACGTCCAGTATAGTCTACCAAATTTTACAACATTCAACATCTGGATTCACATTTCAGGTATGGTACTAGCTTATTTGATGGGCTGGTATATAAATTGGAGAACGATCGCTTGGATCTCTATATTCTGGTCACTCTTTCCTCTCATATTAGTCTGCTTAATACCAGAAAGCCCATCCTGGTATGTTACGAAGGGGAAAATCGAGCAAGCCAGAAAATCTTTGGAATGGTTCCATAAGTATCAACCACAACCACCACAAAAGGTACGTATTTGTAATTATTTAACTACAATTTAGAAAAGTAAGGAATAAAAATCTAATTCGATTTGAATACGTGCTACTTTAGATGAGTTATTTACTCTGATCGCGAAGAGTAATGATATTTATTACTGCGTAAATATAATGTATTGGGTTGGCAACTAAATACTTTCGGTTTTTACTGATAGAGAGTCTTGCTTTATTTTTTGTATAACGTATGTTAGTTCTGTACTTTACCGTTTGTCGCGTGATACTAGTCACATTGACGTAACTTCAGAAGCAACTAGTGCGTGATTATTATGAAAGCTATTAGTTGTGGGTTAATTTTAAATGTAGTGCAGAAACGAACATTTTCGACATATTTTACTATTTTATTTCCGTAAAGGAAAGAAAACTGCTGCGGCTCACAAAAAGATATGTGAAGTTTATGGTGCTAATTGCTTAACAGAGCGCACGTGTCAGAATTGGTGTAAAAAATTCCGTTCTGGAGATTTTTCCCTCAAAGATGAGCAACGTTCTGGTCGGCCTACTGAAGTTGATGATGATCAAAGTCATAATTGAAAAGGATCGTCATATAACTGTTCGAGAGGTTGCAGAGAGGCTACATGTATCGCACACAACAATTGAAAAACATTTAAAATGTCTTGGGCTAGTTAAGAAGCTTGATATTTGGATACCTCACGAATTGAAAGAAATTCATTTAACACGAAGAATCAACTTTTGCGATATGCACCTTTGACGAAATGAAACCGACCCTTTCTTAAAAAGAATCATCACTGGTGATGAAAAATGGGTCCTGTACAGTAACATAGTTCAAAAACGATCATGGAGCAAACACGATAAACCAGCTCAAACCACATCGAAAACTGAATTGCATCAAAAAAAGATCATGCTGTCAGTTTGGTGGGATTACAAAGGTGTTGCGTTTTTTGAGCTGCTTCCAAGGAACCAAACGATCAATTCTGATGTTTGCTGTCAACAATTAATAAAACTGGATGAAGCAATCAAAGAAAAAACGGCCAGAATTGTCAAATCGGAAAGGTGTAGTTTTCCACCAAGATAATGCAAGGCCTCACACATCTTTGGCAACTCGTGGGAAACTATTGAAGCTTGGCTGGGAAGTGATGCCACATCCCCCATACAGCCCTGATCTAGCACCATCTGATTACCATTTATTTCGAAGTTTGCAGAATTCTTTGAATGGTAAAACTTTCACAAATGACGATGACCTTCACTCGCACCTGGTTCACTTTTTTGCTGATAAGGACCAGAAATTTTATGAGCGCGGAATCATGCAGCTGAAAGAAAGATGGCAAAAGGTCATTGAGCAAAATGGAAAATATATAATTGATTAAAAACTATTCTTTGTTTAAAAAAAAGTGTTTTATTTTATATTACATAACCGAAAGTACTTAGTTGCCAACCCAATAAATAAAAAAATAAATAATTGTGAAGATAAGGCTCAACCCTCTGAGAAACAACATTTTCAAAGAAAACATTGGTGGAGACTGTCGTTAATTGAATTAATCAGAAAAACGCAAAAAAAGCCCTCACCGCATCAATGTTCGTACTCTGTATACGTATTTCTACAATTAAATTGTTACCAACAAGAAATTATTAATTAGGGTGTGGCACCTGGATTCACGGTAAAATTGAATATCGTCAGTGTGTGTTTTGGCTTTGGTGGGTTAGATGTGCGTAATGTTTTCTGTGCATGCATTGCCGAGAGTCCAAATAATGCTTACACAGAAAAAAATCCGCATATCCACCCCGTCAAAATCAAAACACACGGATATTCACAAGACATCTGTAAGTTAATGTTATAATCATAATGATGGCAACTTAGTTGTCGAATCACATATAGAGTATGAGCATTAGTATGGGTTTTTTGCTTTTTTATCACTTCAAAGTCTACCGGAAGAAAAGGAAACAAATTAATCTAATTTTACTAATAGACTTTTTCTAACCTAGACAAAGACGATGGCCGAACTTCACCTGGATTCCCTAATAAAAGATTATGAAAAGAAGCAGAAAGAACTGGAAGCTACCAAGCATACAGGTCTGTCCCAGAAGTTAAGAGAATTTATCAAACCAACTGCCACAAAACCTCTGGCGATTCTGCTAATGTTCTTCTTCTTCCAACAATTTAGCGGTATCTACATTACTCTTTTCTACTCAATCGACTTCTTTCAGGTTTGTAAAACACAAAAGTAGTAAATTTTCCCTTACAAATTGTCGTTATACTTTAGCAAATCGGCACTACAATCAATCCTTATCTTTCGTCTATATTTGTTGGAACTATACGCTTCATCATGTCCGTAGCAAATACATATTTACTGAAACGTTTTCGGAGAAGACCTCTGGTGATAGTCAGTTGCATAGGGATGGCCGCTTGCATGTCAGTATCTGGATTATTTACGAAGTGGATTCTTGCAGGTTAGCTTGAAAAGAGTTTTTGCAAAATTATGTAAATGTTTCAGTGTAAATTAAGCTTTAGGTGTACCGCGCATTCATTTTACCTCGCTACGAAAACTGTACCACATTATATTCGGATCTAGCTGCCGAATACCGATAAGAATGTAAAATGGTGGGGCGCGAGTCATTTGAATCACGACTATAACTGACTACTGATCGTACTAGCTGCAGCCTCACCACTAATTTGACTGTAGGCGACACGAACAACTACTTAATCTGTAATCTGTAGTCAGTCGTTGTTGTGATTCGACTGACTCGCGCCCCACAACTTTACATTCTGATCGGCATTCGGTATCTAGACCCGAATATAATATGATACGGTGTTTGTAGCATTTTAATATGAAAGCACGGTATGCTGTGTTGTTATGTAAATTATGCCTTAAGCAGTGTTGGGAAACAAAAGAAAATGTAATAAAATACACGCGCTCTTCATCATTCATTAAATTCTCACTTTTCCAGGTACCACCGCTATGACATGGGTTCCAGTTCTATGCCTCGGTTTATACGTTGTAACGTCAATGATTGGCCTCTTACCCCTTCCATGGACGATGACGCCGGAACTATTCCCGTTGGAAATCAGAGGAACTGCACAAAGTCTAGCAATCAGTGCCGGCAATCTAATAATGTTCATCTCCCTCCAAACATATCCCAGTCTCACAAATCTCTTGGGCGGTATAGTCCATGCGCAGTGGTTTTTCGCCAGCATATGCATAATGGGATCAATTTACGCTTTCATATTTTTGCCGGAAACGCACGGAAAAAAACTGACTGAAATAGTGGAATATTTCGAACACAATACAATCTATATCCTCTCGAAGAAAACGAAGACGAAGGAAAAACTTTCAGAGAGGAAACCGATTGTGAAAAACAGCAGATTAACAGCAGAAGACATGGAAAATACCTCAAATGGACAAACGAAGAGTTTGATAGAAGTATAACGTTTAAATATTTAAATATTTATTTTTCGTGACGATTTACCAGAGTACGTACTTAAGTTCTAACCTCGAAGTGTAAAGTACTATAATATTGGTTTGTAATTTATTTTTTGTGAAAATATTGTATTTCATGCATTAATTTATTTATATTTCGTGTATGTTCTTATATAGTTCTGATATCAATTTGCTCTTCTACGAGTATACTACTGAGGGCAAAAAATAGTAAGACTTTGTTCATAATTTTTAAATTCTTGATTTATTCTTCCAAATCTATTTCGTCCCCCTCAAAGTTATCCCCCCTGGTCCCAAATACACTTGTGCCAACGTTTCTTCCAATTCTCGAAACAGTTGTTAAAGTCAATTTCAGGAATAGCCTTCGATGCGCGTAGCGATTCACGTTTAATGTCTTTAATTGACTCAAAACGGTTTCCCCGGAGCGGTCGTTTGAGGTTGCTGAATAGCCAGAAGTTACACGGAGCTAAATCAGGCGAATACATTGGCAGCGGCGCAAAAACGGTTGAAAATTTGGCGAAAAACGAATAGCATTGCGCCAACGACGCATAACACTCAAATAGTACTCTTTGTTGACAGTTTGGCCGGTCGGAAGGAATTCGGGGTGCACCACACCTCTATAATCGAAGAAAACTGTCAACATAACCTTAATTTTTGACTTGCTTTGACGTGGTTTTTTGGGCTTCGGCTCACCTTTGACACGATATTCGGCCGATTGATCGTCTGTTTCCGGGTCATAAGCGTAGATCCAAGTCTCATCTCCAGTTATGATACCTTTCATTTTGTCTTGATAGTCGGAAAGCATTGTTTCACAGACGTCAACGCGATGCTGTTTTTCGAAAAAATCGAGTGATTTTGGAAGAAATCGTGCTTTCACTTTTCTTAGGCCCAAATGATCTTTCAAAATGGTTTTCACTGATCCTTCCGATATTCCAACGATGCCAGTAAGGTCTCTGACTGTTAATCGTCGATTCTCAAGCACCAATTCCTTGATTCTATTGACGTGTTGATCATCAGTTGATGTTGATGGCCGTCCTGGACGTGGTTCGTCATCAACGCGTTCTCGACCTTCTTTGAATAATTTGCACCAATCAAAAACACTTGCTCGCGACAAACAATTATCACCGAAGGCCTTTTGCAAAATTCCGAACGTTTCGGCACCAGAAATTTGATTCCGTACACAAAATTTAATGGAACTTCTTTGTTGAATAATTTCACTCATTGTAAAATCGCCAAATGCACTTTTTGTACTTCAGAAAGACAAGCGTATACTAAACACTAATGATTATTTTGATGTGACATTTGGCACAGATGTCACTGACAGTCATACCAACCTAGAAAAAAAATATTTCGACGAATGGGTTTTCGCGCGAAATTTAAATTAAAAAGTCTTACTATTTTTTGCCCACAGTAGTATACACCGTATATCCAAAACAAGAATGAATTTTAATACACATTTCAAGGACGATAAGAGTTGCTGATTCTATCGAATGGGGAAAATGATTAATTAAGATGTACGACAGAAGTTTGCCCTAAATAATATTAAAAAACAATTGACATTTTTTAGGATTATTCCTTCCATTTAACTGAATCTATATCTACTCCTCGTCTGCAAAGTTCTTACTTAAAACTTTCCTGTCTTGGATAAACGGAAAATTCGATAACTAGAATGGCTTCAGGGTTTCATATCTATTACGGTACATAAAACGTAATTATGTTAACTCTTGAAAATCTAATTTTTCACCGACGTTTCGATCAAACTCCGTTCACATTCAACGCAATATCTGTTTTTAGTGGAGCTTATGTATGAGCTTCATCGAAATGTAATACAATACCAAGAGTCCTCTTTAAAAGCAATAGATACGATATAGGAATATCTATTAAATACTATTGCTTTAACGTGTACAGATAATGTAGCTCCATCCAATGTAACTTAAATTATTTAATTAGGTTTGTTAATTTCCGGTGATATTTATTAAATAAGTATTGTATTAATTCTCCTGCAGTGATGATATACTGTGATAAAACTTAAGAGTAAATATTTTACAATTAACTTCGTGTTTTACTACTAGCAAACTTAACCTTATTTAGTTTTGTATTCATCTGAAAATAGTTTTAAAATGGAATACACTATTTTTAAGAGCTTACGTTGGTTATACGTTATTTGGTAAGTAATTATCAATAAATAAATAACCCGTCTTAGACGCCAATCATAATAAAGCATGTGGTATAATTTCGAATTTTAAAATACTTGTTCATATACACTACCGGTCATGTTTATTTGCCCACCCCAATTTTATGTGTTTCCTGAAATACGGATTATCTTTCGTAGAATCTGTATTATAATTATTCAACGATATTATTAGTGGAAGTAATTCCATATGAATTTCTGGGAAAATCTTAAATTGTTTACGATATATCGTAGAGGTGTCATAAATTGGAAAAATACAATAAATATTATATAGGCTAATCCCTACAGTATTAACAGTTTTATATGCATTTCCGAAAGGTATTACCAATATTGTGTTATTGTACTAACTAATTACAATATCAGGATGTGTTATTCAAAAAGGAAAATAAATTTTATGTCAGTCATCGTTCATCTTTTGTTGCGAAAACAGTGAAATAGAGAGTTATTGTGAATATTTTAATGCAATGCCGAAGACGAAGGAATTATCTGTTGAAGTGCGTGCTA
This sequence comes from Dermolepida albohirtum, assembly GCA_031893035.1. Taxonomy (NCBI): domain Eukaryota; kingdom Metazoa; phylum Arthropoda; class Insecta; order Coleoptera; family Scarabaeidae; genus Dermolepida; species Dermolepida albohirtum. The sequence goes on from JAVIWB010002938.1 coordinate 29,557, forward strand.
TGATAATTGCTTATCATCGTACGGGTAAAAGTAATCGCGAAATTGCAAAAGAATCACGATTAAATCGCAGAACCGTTGATTATAACGTTAAAAAAATTGAAGAAAGTGGTACATTTTCCAACAATAGAAAATCTGGACGACGCAAAGTGACAACATCTGCAGATGACCGGCATCTAATACGGATAAGTAAACGCGATAGTCGAAAAACAGCACCAGAAATTGCTGCTGAAATGAATAGAGCGCGTGCTAAACCAATTAGTGTGTCCACGGTACAGAGAAGGTTAAGGCAAGCGGGTTTGTACGTAAGAATTGCTCTGCGAAAACCACTACTACGAAAGCAAAACAAGATAAAACGACTAAATTGGGCTAAAGTACATAAGAATTGGACGATTGATCAGTGGAATAATATGTTGTGGAGAGACGAGTCGAAGTTTGAACTTTTCGGTAGTAAAAGGCGAATATTCGTAAGAAGATCCGCAGGAGAAAGAGTACTGTCAGAATGTATTGCGCCTACCGTAAAACATGGAGGAGGTTCAGTAATGATTTGGCGGTGTTTTGGTGGAAGATCTGTAGGCGATCTCGTCAAAATTGAAGGAATCCAAAAAAAGAAGGCTACAAGGAAATTTTAGAAAATAACGCTGTTCTTTCAGGACTAAGGATTCTTGGCGAAAACTTTGTATTTCAACAGGACAACGATCCGAAACACACTTTTAGATTGTGTGGCGATTACTTGCGTCAACTAGAAGAGCAAGGGCAAATCTCTATAATGGTATGGCCAACTCAAAGCCCTGATCTGAACCCAATAGAGCTTCTTTGAGAAGAATTGGACCGGAAGGTTCGAGAACGTGCTCTATCATCCACCACTGTACTGTGGGAACAACTTCAAGAAGCCTGGGCACAAATTACAGAAGATACACTGCAAAAATTAATTGAAAGGATGCCGCGGTAATGTGCCGCAATTATCAAAAATAAAGGTACACATTTGATAGCAAAATTTAATAATAATTAATGATAAAGTTTTTATATAAGAAAAATGTAACTATTTTATGTTTATTTTACACTATTGTATATATATATATATATATATATATATATATATATATATATAATTTTGGCGAAAACTAAGGGTGGACAAATAAATATTATGCCACTAGATTTATATATATTCTAAGGTCAGCGAATGTCGTGAAGAATGACTTATATCAAAACAAACAGCAATGTTGAGAAGCTTGAAATGAATATTACGAGAGCTGTCATGAAGACAAGGATGGTGTATTGAAATTGTTACTGGAGACGAAAAGTTCATTCATTTGTTTACTTTGGCACAAAATACATATCCCAAGAAATTTATAAGTGTCACAATCAGCTGAAATCATTTATTTTTTTTATACTCTTAATAAATATGTCATTGAGTTTCATTATCATTTGTAGTCATTTTTTTTTGTCTTTTATTTTATCGATTTTAAAAGAAGCCATTCAAGAGAAAAGCCGGAGAACATTAGGTTTCCCCAATTATCAATGGTAATTGAATTTTTTCCCTGCATAATAAAAAATGTACACAAACAAATGTCAATGCTATGAAATATTAAAAAAAAAAAACATTTTAATGAAGTCAAAATGATTGCCGATGATGAAGTGAAAAAAGGCAGTTTCGGCGTATTTTGCAGATAAAGAGAAATAATTTTTTTATGAGGGTATGTTAAATTTTGTTCTACCTGAAAAATGGTATGGTTTGTTTTAATATATTGAAAAAGAAAAATAATTTATTTTTAATATCCATAAAGTTGACAACAAATAACAAATATAAAAATTCTACGTAAATACCCTTCGAGTTTCTAAGTAAGACTTTTCTAATTTAACCGATACTGTATCTTCAATACTAAAAAAGTTACCCGGACACGGAGATAGAGAATGGACAAGCCTGTATATACGTATATATTCTAATTATTTTGTACTCAGTTTTCTAAAAATATTTTATATGGGTCGTGCACTTTTGAAAATATTTATTAACATTTCTTTTTTCTTAATCTTGAAGCAACATAATTATCTCTTTATTTTTCAATTATCGCCGTCGAAGTGGCATTTTAATAAGTAAAAAACATGAACAATTCTTCGCCTTGTAAGTTTAAAAAAAGTGCAAAACTTTTGTGATACGTTTGTTTCTGAACCAATATGTAAATGCGCTTAGTATGTTACGATCAAACTCACGTATATGTACTTATTTTACTTACTTTAAATCTTAGCCAAGGCCGTTTTCTAATGGACAATAGGTATGTTATTATTTCTAATTCACAATTTATTAAATTATATATCATACACCCAATTGACACAGTAATATTTAAAAACAAGGCATTCTATTTGTTATTATAACATATTTTTGTTTAAATTATATAAATTGTCGGCAATCAAAAGAGACCGGTCGGTTTTCAGAATGGAAACTAAAACATATGTACACTACAGGCCATAAGTGAGGGATCAGTAGATGAAATTTAAAAAAAACATGCACGCTTAGTGAAACAAAACGTATATTTCTACAAAACTATATCTACGAGACAAATGAACAGTTTTCCTTATAAAATAAAATAATTTCAACATATTCTGTAGAATTTCTTATCATATTCTACTTTCGTCGAAGTATCCACCTCTGCGCTTAATGATTTCTTTACAAATATTAGGCAACCGCGATACAAGTTTCCGGAGCGTATCCATTGGTAAATTATTCCACACCCTTGTAAGTTGCTCCCAAAGCTGTTTCTGAGATTGTGGGCAGCTTTCTCTCACGTTTCTATCTAATTCATACCACAGTAATTCGATAGGGTTGAGATCGGGTGATTGTGGTAGCCAAATCATATTTATCGGCACCCCTTCCTCCTCTTTTTGATTCACATAGTTTTTATAAAGTTGGAAAGTGTGTTTGGGATCATTATCTTGTTGTAGGTGAAAACCTTCACCAATTAACCTTAATCCAGACGGAATTGTATGTTCCTCCAAAATCTTCAGGTACCCCTCTTTTTTTAAAATGCCTTCATTGCGGTACAAATCTCCGACACCATCATAGGAAAAGGATCCCCAAACAAGCACAGAACCTCCTCTGTGTTTAACAGTTGGCACTACACATTCGGGTAACATCCTTTCACCCACTTGTCTTCGAACGAAAACTCGTCGATTACTACCAAACACTTGGAACTTTGACTCATCTGTCCATAACACCTGCTTTTTTTTCAGAAACAAATATATTTATCTAATTTATAATAATAATACGAATAATCCTTCTCAGAATTACATTTATAACTGTTATTTCAATTATTCTCACCAAAACAGGTAAAAGTCTAAGGGATGTGTCTAAAATACAAGTGTTTTGTTATTTATGATAAGTGATCCCTCACTTATGGCCTGTAGTGTATGTCACTGCAATACTCTGATACATTTTTTTAAGGAACAAAATGCGAATTAAATTTAAAAGTGTCCAAACCTTCCATCCATACAAATCTTTGCTTAAAACTTATTTAATCAATCGTCCTCAAATTATTCTAATACAGACTGCTTTTATTTCATGAAAAGTGTGATTTCTTTTCGAACAGACGATGATTATGCGCAATAAAATGATTTCTACAAAGTTGTAGTATAGAAAAATTTATAAAAAAATATTATATCTTCCTAAGACTTTTAAAATAGAAAGATTCATCTATGAAATGTATTATAGTAGAGCTCGATTAAAAGATATTTGACAATGGAATTACAAAATAACAATTTTCAAAGTTATATTTTTTCTTGGGGTGATCTCCCCAACATAAAACAGATCTAGATAATCGAAAGGTGGCTTAACTCCTTCAGGAGTCTAACGCCATGATAATAATAATAATATTTTTTCTTATGTTCAATTCAGGTTCTATGTTATTATATTTGAGTGTAATATTTTTTTCATTTCCTTCGATACCTTCTTTATTTAACTATGCATAACAAAATCTATCTGCAGTGGTAAAGAATCTGAATATTCCATCAACGATGACAAAGAAGACGCAAAAGATCTTACAACAAGTTTAAAACATGAAAGTACGCGACTTAATGCATTACTACCGCAGGTAAAACGAAATAATACTATGCATTCCAACAATCCTTACGCCTGTCATTTCAGATACTTGCTACCCTTATATCCGGTTCACTTCACATAGTCGTCGGAATTACCTTAGGATATTCTGCTGTATTGATACCACAAATAAGAAATACTACTATATTCGAACCGACAGGTACTATGTCGCTTGAACAACAAGAAGCTTGGATTGGTAGGTATTTCTTTCGGGAAATGTTAATAGTAAGGCATAAAACAATTTTAAATTTGAGAAAATCTAACTAGTTTAGGGTGTATTAATCTCGATCTTACTGAAGACGACACATACAAACAATGCTCATCTTGCAGTTCATGAAAGCGTATGACAAATACTAGATCGTTTGAAAAATTTTAATATGATCGTATACCACTGTAAATTGTTATAAAAAATTCCATTGAATGAATGTAACTTATACTAATTCAAAGAAAGGAGTGTCTGCAGGGATAGACGTACAGAAATAGTAAGATCACCTAGAAGCATCTTCTGCATGTACCAGGTGTACCGGAAAGTCGTTACCGGCTTTTTCGTAAAAAAACTACATAATTTTCAAGAAAATAGAAAAGTTTATTTATCCAAAGTAATGGCCATTTGATTCTAGACATCTTGCCCATCTTTCAGGAACTTTATGGAAGCCATCCCAAAAAAACTGTTTGTCCTTTGAGCAAAACCATTCATCGAGACATTTTCTAACTTCTACGAAATTGGCGAAGTACTGCTCCGCAAGCGCGTGTCCCGTTGATGCAAAAAGGTAATAGTCGGACGAGGCAAGGTCTAGAGAGTACGGCGGGTGCGATATTATGTCCCATCCAAGTGCTTTCAACGCTTTTCTATCAATGCATGGTTCGAATTGAAAATTTGTTGTCGGTAGTGATCACTACTACGAGGGAGCGTTTTTATATTCGCGGAATGAGCGGGTTGTAGAGGGGTGAGTAGGCGCATTGGGAGCGTGGCCTGTGCAGCGACTCATGATTAGTATAAATACGAAGTTTCATTGTTATTAGACAGTCAGTCTTTGAGCTATCGTCAACAAAGTAACATAATCAGGAGTGAAAAGTGAAATATGGAAAAAATCGAATATCGTGCCGTTATAAAGTTCCTTACCAGGCAAGGAAAATCAGTCGCGACCATAATGAATGAGATGTCATTGGTTTACGGCGACTCTTGTCCAGGAAAAACCATGGTGTACAAGTGGCATAGTTTATTTAAACAAGGAAGGGAATCCCTTGAAGACGACCCGAGGCCGGGCAGGAGCATTGAGGTGACCACGCCAGCACTTATTCGAAAAGTTGAACAAATTGTACTCGAAGTTGCTCGACTATAGAAGAAACAACTCGCAGAAATGGTTGGAGTATCCGATACAACAATTTTTAAAATCCTACACGATCATCTCGGCATGTCTAAGGTCAGCGCAAGATGGGTGCCGAGAATGCTCACGCCGCCGCAAAAACAACAGCGCGTAGAGTGTTCGCGTTTTGGACCTCTGTAATGAAGACAAGGATGGTGTATTGAGTGGAATTGTTACTGGAGACGAAACTTGGGTTCATCATTATGAACCTGAGTCCAAACAAGACTCCATGCAGTGGTATAAAAAGGGCACGGCACCTCCCAAGAAATTTAAAGTGTCACAATCAGCTGGGAAAGTCATGGCAACGGTATTTTGGGACTCGGAATGAATATTGTTGATTGATTATAAAGATAAAGGTGTTTCTATAACCGGAGAATATTACGCTTCAATATTAGAGCGACTAAAAGAAGCCATTAAAGAGAAAAGACGGGGAAAATTGACAAAAGGTGTTCTGCTTTTGCACGACAAGAGCCGCGTTGCGTTAGCTGCCCTGCATAAGGTGGGCTTCGAAATTGTGAATCACCCACCCTACAGCCCAGACCTGGCCCCGAGTGATTATTACCTGTTTCCGAAAATGAAAAAAGAGCTGCGGGGTAAAAAATTTACTGCCGATGATGAAGTCAAGGAAGCAGTTTCGGCGTATTTTGCAGATAAAGAGAAATCATTTTTTTATGAGGGTATAAATAAATTAATTGAAAGATGTGAAAAATGTATCCGTCTTGCAGGTGAATATATTGAAAAAGAAAAATAATTTGGTTTTTTTATTTCCACCCCTTGTCCCCCATTCCGCGAATATAAAAACGCTCCCTCGTAACTGTTTCACCAGGTTTAAACAGTTCGGACGGGGTAAGGTCTGGAGAGCGATATTATGTCCGATCCAAGAGAGAGAAATCTCATGTGAAAAAATCATGCCTCATAAAACTTGTATATTAACATACCATTTCATCATTAATATAAATTACTTTCTAAAATATACATTAAAGAAAGTTTAAACTTTAAAAATTAGCTTTTCGTTTACGTAATGATCTGTTTGTATTCCATAAAAGATTAATAATCTTTATGGAATCATTACAGCGATGCTAGTCTTGAAGTGATTAGATATTTGTAAGACAACAGGTCATAATTACTTTTCAAAAACGTTTAATATCAAGCTATACACATCGAAAATGTAATTTATAATGCATTTAATTATATAGAAAAAAACATATTCCTGGGTATTAATTTTAAATACATTTGTAAACGAATATTTACAAAATTGTATTATAAAATTTGAAATAATGAAATGGATAATATAATATTTAGATTGCTATCATTTAATTGGTAATTAAACACGAATTATTAACCGTCATTGGATGCATTAAATCGGTCAACGTGGACCACATACCTCACCCTTCCCATTTAGCAGATTGTCGGGATGGGTGTGGTTTAGCGACGGAACGGCAGTCAACGTGGACCGCGATCGCGAATGATAAACCGCGTACGAACCTAATACCCAATCAACGCTCTTCTATTAGATTAGCATTGGAGAGGATTCCAGGAAATGTTTTTGCCCGTGTACTTAATTAAAAACTCTTCTGATATTTGGTACGTAGACTTCCGCGGTCGTGGTCCATGCTATCTGCTTCTGGGTTTCCGGGCTGGAACCGCGTCACTAGTATATCTGCCGACGTTTCGTACCCATTTGTATGGGACATCTTCAGGGCTGAACTACTGCACTGAAAACTGATATTTTTTTTACATTTCTTTTGTGCTTCTTTACGCGATTGAAAAAAGGTCAACGACCGAGTATTACGTTGAATTCGAACGAATTCTAGAAAATGTTTTCGCAAAACCGTTTCATTAAAATTAATTTAGATTTTTTTGTCTGTATTTGTGATTTTACTATTTTATAATTATGGAAACGCAAAACGTTATTGAAGAGCCTGATTTCGATACGTTCACTTTCGCTTTTTCAATGTTAAATTATCGAAGTAGATATCTATAAAATGTAATTTAAAACATGCAACCATATTCGCCAGAAATGCTAACAACGATCTTATATAATTCAAGAATGTAACATACATTTGTTTCTACGTTTCTCATTTCTGTCTTTTTAAAGAAAATATCGATAATATTAATGTCCTGAAATAGCGTTAATAGAATTTGAAATTGTTGAGTGTTATATACTCAAATGCTTTCAAATAGAAATAAAACTTTAAACTTTGAAATGATATTTTAATTTATGAAAATAAAAAAATGCAAAATACAAAAGATAGTGTAAAATAGCCGTTTCATAGGACGTTTTGTAACTTGTATTTTAATAAATCATTTTAGATTAGTTATTTTTAGATATTCACATATAAATTTTGTTTTTTGCAATTCAAGTTGTATACGTTCACGTACTTTAACTATATTTTCTTTTTGTTTCTATTATCTTCGTCTTCAAAATTGAAAATTATAAGATAATGCGTTTGCCAGAGAGAGGATAAAATGGAATTGCTTATTCTGTGCATAGTTTATTTATACCAGGTGTACCGGAAAGTCATTACCGATTTTTTCGTAAAACCACAATTTTTTTTTTGCTGTATGAGGCGGCGTGTTATCGCGCTGTGAAATCACTTTACCGTGTCTTCGGGCTCATTCTGGACGTTTTTCTAACAATGCATGGTTCAAATTGATAATTTGTTGTCGGTAGCGATCAGTATTAACTGTTTCACCAGGTTTCAACAGTTCGTAATACACCACGCCACTCTGGTCCCACCAAACACAGAGCGTTGTCTTGCGAGCAAAACGATTTGGCCTTGGAGTCGGTTGGCCGGCTTCGCCAGGTCATAACCATGATGTTTTGAATTTAGTCTTTTCGAAATAAATGAATTTTTCATCACCAGTTAGTATTCGATGCAGAAATGACCTCCGATCATACCTTTGAAGCAGCGTTTCACAGACGATTATTTGATTTTCCACTTGCCTGTCATTCAATTGATGTGACACCCATTTTCCCATCTCTTGGATTTTTCGCATTGCTCGTAATCGGTCGCTAATCCTTTCTTGGGCCACATTTAACGCTTCTGCCAATTGTTTTTGAGTTTGGGTTGAGTCTTCATCCAATAACTCCTGCAGTTTCACATCTTCGAACTGCTGCAGTCTACCAGAACGTTCTCTGTCTTGCGCATCGAAATCACCACTTTTGAATTGTCGAAACCACGCCTCACATGTTTTTATGGTTCGAGCATGCTCACCGTAAGTTTCTACCAGCAAACGATGCTGCAGCGGCTTTTTTCTTTTGATTAAATAAGAAAAGTAATGCACTTTCTCAGACACGAAACTCGACATTTGCAAAGGGGTATAAATCTATGACAGTGCTGCTTTCGTAAAATACTTTCGCAATATAAAGGGTTTTCCAATAAGGACTTGACAACTTTTTTTCAAAATAAAATTCAGACCATTTGAGATATTTCAAAAACTTTATTATCGGGTTGAAGTACGATCAAAACATTTATGAAAGGAACTCGACTTCGTTCATATGGCCACCGCGGGCACGTTTGCAGCGGTCGATTCGTTGTACCCAATTTTCGATGACCCGGCCACACAATTCGGCCGAAACGGCTGCTATTTCGCATTCGATGTTGGCTCTGAGCTCTTCCAACGTTGTCGGCTTGTTGGCATAGACCAATGACTTGACGTAGCCCCAAAGAAAAAAGTCTAGAGGCGTTAAATCGCACGAACGAGGCGGCCAATCGACTGGCCCATTTCTTGAGATAACACGCTCATCAAACTTACTCTTCAATAAATCGATTGTAACGTGTGCTGTGTGACTTGTGGCACCGTCCTGCTGAAACCACATGTTGTCCAAGTCCATATCTTCCAATTCGGGCCAAAAATAATCGGTAATCATGGCGCGATAACGATTACCATTCACAGTAACGTGACGATCATTATCGTCGACGAAAAAATATGGCCCTATGACGCCGCCGGCATGCAAACCGCACCAAACAGTTATTTTTTGTGGATGAAGTGGTGTTTCCTGAAGCACATGTGGATTTTCACCAGACCAATAACGCATATTTTGCTTATTGGCGAACCCATTAAGCCAAAAATGAGCTTCGTCACTGAAAATGATTTTGCGATGAAATTGATCATCTTGGCGCATGTTTTCGAGAGCCCAATCGAAGAACGTACGTCGCTTCAAATGGTCCATCGGCTTCAATTCTTGAGTCAGCCTGATCTTGTATGGGTGTAAACCAAGATCCTTACGCAAAATTCGCCATAAAGTGGTCTGGGCGATGCCCAACTCTTGAGAACGCCGTGGAATTGATTGATTTGGAACATTTGCTACGGACGTTTCAACGGCAGCGATATTTTCGACACTCGACCAATCCGTTGTCTCACTGGCACGGCAACATCACACAACGAATATGTAGACTCAAATTTTTGCACTAAACTTGTTACTGCCTGTCTACTAGGGCGAGAATTACGACCGAAAATCGGAGTTAACTCTCTTAAAGTAGCGGTCACCGACTCCGAATTTCTGTAGTAAATTTTTATAATTTGCAGACGTTGTTCGTTCGTGTACTTTACCATGATGAAAATGTTAAGTTTACTAAATTAATTGACAGTGACAGTTCGATGATTAGTGAAAGGGTGCGTTGACAAATTGGATTAAAATTGTCAAGTCCCTATTGGAAAACCCTTTATATCATGTATGGCTTTGAAGCTTGATGTTAGTAGAATAAATTACATATGCTTCAACACACATTGCATGCTTAAGCCTGGCGACATCTGTTAGAATGACTTTCCGGTACATCTGGTATATTCAACGCTGACACTGTCCACGCACTGCTAGCATCATTGACTTTCTACATGTTAAATTCCCAACAGCAAAAATTAGTCAAAACATTAGGGTTCCATTGCAATCTCGCAACTAGACGGAATGAAATCTAAGAATTAGCGCAAAATACATGTTTTCCAATTGTTTCAGCGAGCACTACGATTATTATAGTACCCGTTGCTTCTTTGATATGCGGAATAACAATGGATTGGATGGGACGATTAAATACTTTGAAACTGACGACAATACCAGTCACCCTCGGTTGGATTCTTATTGCTACCGCGCAAAACTATTCTCTGATTTTAATTGGAAGGATCCTAGTAGGCGTTTCAGTTGGTAAACTACGATTTCTAATGTGAAATACTTCCAAATCAACCAGTAAGTTTCTTTTAAAGCATTCGCAACGAATCCCGCCATTGTGTACGTGTCTGAAATTGCACATCCCGATCTAAGAGGTTCTTTAAGCGCTGCTGGACCAGCATATGCCTGCTTAGGTATTATAAAAACGTATATCTTTCGATGCATATTAAGAAAATATATTATTAACATTGTAGGAACCCTCTTAACTTACGCGAAAGGTTCAGTAATGGATTGGAGAACTATTGCTTGGATCTCGACTATTTGGACCATATTACCTTGCGCGTTTATATTTTGTATACCCGAAAGTCCACCTTGGTTCGTTTCTAAAGGGAGAATTGAGGAAGCTAGGAAGTCCTTGGAGTGGTTACATAAACGACAACCACAACCATCAAACAAGGCTAGTATTTATTATAAAATTTGTGTAAATAAATTCAATAATCATTTTATTACACAGTCGCAAACAGTGGCCGAACACTATTTAACTTGTTTAATGGAAGACCAAGAGAAGAAACGAAACGAACAAAAAACTAGTAGGCATAATGACGTAATAAAGAAATTGAGGCAATTAACTAAACCAACGGTGACAAAACCATTGGCCATCTTACTACTGTTATTTTTCTTTCAACAATTCAGTGGTTGTTACATCATCATTTTCAACTCTATTGACTTCTTTGAGGTATTCAAGAATTTATATTCGCGATATTTCTAGTGCTTCTTTATGTATTTTAGGGATTAGGAAGTGATATAAACCCTTATATGGCGTCAGTTTGTAGTGCTATAGTACGACTAATAACAGCTATGTGCAATACATATTTGCAAAGAAAACTTCCGCGACGAAGTTTGATAATGGGCAGTTGTATTGGAATGGCGATTTGTATGTTCCTATCTGGACTTTTTAGTGTGTGGGCGAATGATGGTTAGTCAATCTCAATATAATGATTTAATCTTACAATAAACAATTTTTGTTGATGTTCCTAAATTTTTTGAATATGTTAGAATACGTTACATAAAACTTCCTTAACTTTAAAACAGAATATTAAGCGTACTTACATAATTTCCTGCTGAAACACTATTTATAACATTACTCATTGAACAACGAATATAACACTATTTTTATTACTTATCTTCAACGATGTGAATATTAATTACGATAACTTTTAAAATTCCCTAAAAAAATTAGAAAGCTTTTTGCAGTAAATATATAAACGAGGTTCATTCAAACAATAATTACTGATTTAAAAGTCCTGCTTAAGAATCATTTTGAAACAAATAAAAACCGTTATTAATGTATTTGTAAACATAAACGATCTCCTATTTGAATAATTGCAGGTTATGTTTCTGAAAATCTGTTATACTAGTTACGTGAGATATCTGTGATCAAATCACAGGTTAAAGAATAATTGAGACAAAAAGAAGTTTTCGTTAGACTATTGCTACTCAAATTGAAATGTCAATTAAAAATTTGTATAATATGTAATAATATAATTACAAATTTCTTCCATTATCTTTACTTAAATTATTAGAATTAATTGAAATTTACAGGTAACACTACTTTAGCATGGATTCCGTTTGTACTTCTTCTTTTACATGGTATGATGTCAATGGTTGGGTTGCTGCCAATTCCATGGATGTTTACCGCGGAATTATTTCCTCTGGAGATTAGAGGAATCGCTCAAAGCGTGTCATTCATTTTCGCCCAGATGATTATGTTCTTTGCCCTTCAAAGTTTTCCGAGCCTAGTGAGTTTTCTGGGCGGTATAAAGTACACGCAATGGTTCTTCGGCGCCGTATCCCTACTGGGATTTATTTATGCTTACGTTTTTGTACCAGAAACACATGGTAAAAAGCTTGACGATATTGCAGGGTACTTTACCCAGAATAATGAAGATTTGTCGAAAAAATCAAATGAAACTGAACACTTGGAAATGTTGACATCAAAAAGAATGGGCAAGGAAGATTACGGAAAAACCGAAGTATAGTTGACTGTTACTTCAATTCATTTATAATCATAATATTGAGCTTCTAGTGATTGTGAAATATTAATTTCTACATCAGAATTGCATTAAGGTGCCACAAAAAAAAATTGCTTATGTAAAAGGAATATAAATTACTGAAAATTTCGAATTTTTTTTCCTCTAATATCACCTATACTTATTATATTTTCAAGTTACATATTATACTTTATATAAATATAAAAATTAATATGATTTATGCTAACGAAATAAATACGAACTATATTTTTTAATGTAATATTTATGTACTATAAAACGAAATTTAGTATAAATACTGACTATTATTACCGATTTTTTCTACTTTAATTTTCAATCAAGCTGAAAATTAGTCCTATTTAATACATTGCACGTAGTTTGGGGATATTTAAAGAAAGGTAAAGGTAATTGCTAAAGCATACTGTAAGAATAAAGTGTTAAATCATTTCAATATATTATTTGGATTAATAATAAATATTTAATAAGAACAGTTTTTCTTTTTGTTTGATTAATTGGATAGCGTTTTATTAAAAGCTTTGGAAAAAAATGTGTATTTGAGAGAATACTACAATAACATCAACTGAAAAGTAAAATGTGTCATTTTTAACGAAATTTTGCTTAACTAAACATCTATATCATAAAAAATATAGGTCTTTCTTGCTTTATAATTATTTATGGTTATTATATAGTAACTAATAAATGTAGGTGTTCTTACGCCTGGAATGTCACTTGAACGCAAACGTGCTTGAATTTTAGAATTGTCCGGAACGTATAAAGACAACACTTTGGAAGTAAGATCAACTATTAAGTTGGCAGCCGAAGCCCTTCGCTTACAAAATATATTTCCATACATAACCACAGCATAGTGATTGCTTGAAACCAAGCCTTTCCAACTCCCTCACCCCTAAAAAAAACCCGAAAGCAATCCAACTCAAAGCGGCCGAGCCTAACCTACAAACTATAGGGTAAATTTTAATGGAGATTTTATAAAAAATACAAAGCCAACTGAATGGAAAAAATTACCTAGATGCTTATCAAATTGAATAATAATAATGTCTTTATTGTCCAACAGATCGTTACAATCCAATAACAGGACAAAAAAATATAAAAATAATACAAATCATCAGATAATCAAACAATAGTAACCTACTTAATGTTCACAGTGCATTAAAAAAAAAGAAAGAAAAACGAAAATAAGGATGTAAATGAATACAAATATAGTCATACACACACACACACACCCATAATTAAGAAAATTAAGACAAACGCGCCCTAGCGACAGCCAGTATCCGCCCCAAGGAATCAAAATTTATATCGCAATGGTCCGACAAACCGTTGAAGGCCCAACATGCAACTGCTAATGGGGAATTGAAACCAATATTGGTACTAAATGTTTCGATATAAAAACAAAGGCTATGTCTAGCCGACACTCGCGGTACCATAAAATTAAGCTGAGACAGCAAATGGGGACAATCTATATTTCCTCTAACAAAGTTAAATACAAATTTTATACTGCTCAGTTGACGTCTGACTTCCAAGGACCCCATTCCAAACTTATTTAGAAGAAAAGAGTTCTCGACTCCTCGCGGAGGACACACACCCCCCACCCTAAAACACAAAAACCTTCTCTGAACTCTTTCAAGTGACAATTTGTGTATCTCATAATAAGGATGCCAGACTAAAGATGCATACTCCAGCCTTGAACCTACATACGTCATGTACAGCTGCTTAATCGTAGAAATATGAAAACAATGAGAATTCCTTATCACGAAGCCCAGCACCCTCAGAGCCGCCGCGGTTATGTGATTGATGTGCTTAACGAAGGTAAGCTTGGAATCAAAGTAAACACCCAAGTCTTTTTATTTCAGTGCATCTAATAAGAGAAAGACCATTAAGTGTATAATTATAGATTACTGCGTTAACCCTCCTCGTATATGTTACAACTCTGCATTTATCCACATTCATCTGCAAATTGTTCAGCGCACACCAATCAGCAATCCCATCCAACACCAACTGCAAGCGGTTACAGCCATCCACATCGTCTACACCTCCGAAAATTTTCAAGTCATCCGTAAAAATGCACCCACTTCAATCCATTGTCTCAAGCAAATCGTTAATATGAATAAGACTATTTCATCTTTGTTCTTTTGTATACTCACTCACTTTATGGATCAATGGAAAACCTCCACAGCTCCTCGACATTAAATTAGTACACACATAATTGCCATTGCAATATGTGGCCCTACTTTAATGGCAAAGAAAAAAATATAAAACAACATCGTAATGAAAAATTATTTATTTTTTTATGTACATCAGGAATAGTTTTTGTTGTATCATCAACAGTATCTATACATAAGCATACAGCTAAATGATAAAGTAACAAAAATTTCGTTACAATGAAATGTTTATTTTGTGTCTTATTAGCCAGAACTGATCTTTACCACAACACAGAACCACCAAAGTTCACTTGTGTAAGTTTTTCCATAATTCCTTTTAAATAAAACATAGTTAACTTAAAAAAAAAGAAAACACCATTCGTAACTTAACAGGTACTCTGTACACAAATACATATACATATATAAAAAAAAGAAGCTGAAACAAACGAGATCAGCTCTGCGATAAATATTTAAAAAAAAGAGACGAATGTACAAGGACAAAACTCAGTACAAGGATTATGTAATAAGACCTATTGTATTAAATCACAAAACAAAATCAACTTAAATCCTAAAGTTACACCTTAATCTATATG
The DNA here is from genome assembly GCA_031893035.1 of Dermolepida albohirtum. NCBI lineage: Eukaryota > Metazoa > Arthropoda > Insecta > Coleoptera > Scarabaeidae > Dermolepida > Dermolepida albohirtum. The sequence goes on from JAVIWB010002938.1 coordinate 44,915, forward strand.
CAGTTTTTTTTACAAAAGAACAACGGTAAGCCATTTCGAAATCATCGTGGAATAACAGTAAATAAAAAAAATACATGGTATTTTTGCTGTGATATAATGTCATTTCGATAGCAGAAATAGAAATGGTCCATTGTTACTTCTGCAAATTTGGTTTTAAGTATTCACTTTGTCGTATCATTTATTTACATGTTAGGCTGAGGGCACATTATTTCAATTTAGACTTCTTAACGTGTTGGACATTGATGGAATAATCACAAGTTTCGACGTACGTTTTACTATAATATACCATTATGCTACCAAAACATAATAATACGTTCATTAACGTAAATCGATGGCTTGTTTCACTACTTCTACATTATAACTTATGCTAATAAATTCAAACATGATAATGTAATCTCAGCCTTAAAGTTCCCACTCACTGAAGACACCATAATTATTGAAAAGAAGACCTGTAAAAAAAGTAAAATTCAAAAGTGTTCCGATATAAAATTTCAGCGAAATTAAACTGTAACTCGCTCCCTTGAGAATTTTTTTTCGAAAACCTACCTTTATTAATCCGCATAAACTATATACGGCGGTTCGATATCATTAACCTCTACTTTGACATATTGAGGTTGGATCATTTGAACATTTGGTGCTGAACGTGCCATAGAGTTTCTCGATCTACGTAAAAAGAACCAAGAATATATTCATTATTGCAGTAGATTCTATTAATTGATACATACTTGGCCTTAGCGTGAGTTAATATATGGCTCTTGAGATTCGTCGACTGGGCAAACTTCTTGTTACAACCATCAAAAGGACAAACATAAGGACGATCACCTGTATGGATACGAACGTGAGTTCTGAAAAGTTAAGGTTTTTAGTTTTTCTTAACTTGGTAACACCTATCTGACTGACATGTAATTAGTTAATCACAATATGAAATAATCTAAATTTGTATTTCTAAAAATTTCATATCAATAATGCATGTTATCTCATACATTTCAACTTTACTTGTCAATTAGCTCTAGAACTTGTGCTAAATCTATACTAACCTTAAATTAAAATCAAGACTAAATCGTTTCCCACAACCTTCAAAAGTACATTGAAAAGGCTTTTCACCTGTGTGAACGAGCTGGTGACGCTTTAATTTACTTGATTCTACAAATGCTTTACCGCATTCGGCGCACACATGCACGCGTGGGCCATGCGTGTGTAGATGTTTCCTCATAGCCGAGTTATCCCTGAACATTTTATTACATCCTTTATGAGGGCACGCTAAAATATAAATAAAATTCGTTCGGAATAATGATATGAGAGAATGTTATATTTACCAATAGTTCTATCAGTTGCATCTTGATTGGGCCGCCTCATACGAGGACTTTTCAATCCCGGTCTTGCAAATTCTGCTAACTGCTTGGGATCCGAAAGATCTAAACCTGGCATTCCATCGGGTGGCAATTTCTTACCAGTCATGTACTCAGTATAATCAGGATCTGGTTCAGGATTTGATCCTTCATCTAGAAGAAAATACATGCTGTGCATATATGCAGCTTAAAATTTAGGAATTTTATAAACAAGAAGTAGTGTTATATTATTGTCAAATAATAATAATAAATGCTTCAAATATTTGAAAGTACAAATCAATTTATTTATGAATATTATATTAAATATAATCCATATTCTGAAGAGCATATGGGAGCATTTTAAGGAAATATTTATCGTTATAAATGTATACATCATTTTAAATTTAAATGACTAGATCAAATGTGAATTTCTACATTAGTGCTTGGTAGTATGATTCCTGCATTACCAGCAGAACATAATACTGTCATCAATATCTTCTAATTTCCTCAATAATTAAGAAAAGTATTGTTTACCTACCAATTTAATTAATTATATCTTAGCGTACTCATTTTCAATTACTGTAATTTAGTTGCTCGGTAACTTAAACATTAATTTTACAAATGTATTACGGAAAAAAGAAGTTAGTACTGGCGGCCATTAGTGGTCGTCCATTGAAATTTCGTTCAGCCATTTAATAAAATGGCAGAAAACAAATGGCCATGGTTGTTTTGCTCTGTTATAATCTTTATATTTCGAGTAATAAATAAGTACAAATCTAACTCCTCGATAGTTGAAAAGCGAGGAAGATGTGCAGTGACCCAATTGACCTTGCCATGGGTAAAAAAATCAATCGCAGAAGGAGGTAAAACCCATCAAAACTTACCATCACTAGTTCCTGATGCCCACATCGTTACGGAAAACTCTCCTTCCATTGTTTTTATTTGTACTTGTTTTTGTTCCCATTTTCTAGGCCTGGTTTCATGTTGAATTTCGCTGAGCATCATTTCATTATCACGCCTGAGAATGTTAGAACCGCGTTTAACTGTTTTCTTGCGTTTGGAAGGCCCTGGTGATGATTCCACGTATATATCCGAACCGTCCGGTACAGGGACATCGTACAAGTTTAAGGGATCGCCGGTATCGTCTATTATTTCCTCTTGGGCCTCTAGGATAATATCGCGGCCCTCCAACGAGTGTAAAGGTATAATAGGTTCACCGCATTCGACAATTGTCTCGACGGCATCTTGCATATCAACCGGTATTGTTTCAATTTCGACGCACTCCTGAATATCCGGTTGCATTTCCACTTCGCACATAATGTTTTGGTCGGCCATTACTATTTTGATGTTCGATGGCCGATTTATTGTTTATAAAATATGGTCGCCCAATATGGCGGAGAAATATGTCTGCTCACTATACAACAATGGCGGACGACTTGCAACTGCACGATTTCCTTGTTTCCATCATTACACACAATAACCAAGCTGCAACATGCGTAGTATATAGCTATCTCTTTCTTTTCAATACTCAATGTTCCAAACGTAGATGGATTATAAACGTACTCAGATAAGACTTAGCGACATCTATATTGGAAAATTATTACTGCGAAAGCGGGAATTTTGTAAAATTGAAATAATTCTAATTTAAAATATAGAAATTAGGAAAATTATTTTTGACAAAGCAGTTATTAATATTTAACAATTTCTCTTTATTCATCTGTAATTGTACTATCCATAGCAAATTTCTTTCAAAAATATATAATAATTACAGCTTAAAGAATTAGTTTCCTTGAAAGGTTATTTATGTAAAAGGAATGACATTTTAAAATTTGTTTAAGAATTAAATAAAAACACAAACTCGGTGAAATTCTTTATTAACAAAATACAAAAAAATGCTAATACTTATTTACGTTTCTTTTTAAACAAAGTAACAGATAAAAATCTTATATTATTTGTTTTCTTTTTCAGGAAGCACATATATTAATATATACATTAATTATATCTAGGTTTTTACATTGAGAAACCCTTTTCTATTTCCAGCTTAAGTATATGAAACTTGCTTACAAAATCAGTCTGGCATCTCTATTGAAATAATAGGCAACACTGGTTTCAGAAGATCAGCTTTCTTTAGTATATTATGTTCTCTCTTCTCGGTCTGTTGCATCTCAACGCCATTTGTACGTCTCTCACTATGATATGCAATGTTGGCATATTCTTGTAATAAAGGACAGGCACCCAAAATGAAGGTACAAAAGTCTTTTCTAATTCCGAACCACCCTATTAACAATTAATATATAGTTTCTACTGCAATCTCCGATATAAAGACATTTACATTTGTTACCACCCTTAGCACTGAATGACATCAATATAAGCGTAACAAATGACAAAAACAATGGACTTACAACTGCTATATAACTTATTGTGATATCATCATCTAGTTTATTAGCTAACAATACCTAAAAAAAAAATGATAATTTATGTATCCTTACATATTCCTTTATGAACATCAAACCTGAAATATTAGTATTGGTATTACTAAAAATGTATAACCTAAAGCGCTTTGAAAACTGGCTCGTCTTTGTTGAGCATTAACTTCTGGTGTTCTTAACAATATTCCAGCAAATATTATTGTATATAATACCCCAACCTATAAAATATATCTTTTAAAATCAAGTATATATTAATTTCTGGGCACTTACAAGTGATAAGCACATGACGATCCATAACGGAACAAATACTACTTCCCAAGACCACAATATGAATTTATCCAATCTTAATGCTAGAAATATGAACTGTAAGACATTTACAGCACAGAATAGTTCCAACTATGAGGTAAATTAAAGAATTAATTAATAAGTAATCGACGAAAAGCAATAATTTTACCTCGAATGATCGGTCATGTTTTACTGCCCAAATACATACTGCTATACTCACTATTGATATAAATATTAATGGTATAAATACTAAAATCCATAAATGTCTACCTGATTCTAATTTGTCACATACTAACAATTCGAACATTAATAGTATGAGATGCAGAGCCAAAGATATTAGCATTGACTTATAATGTATATATGCTTCTCCTTCTAGTCTGAAAAAATAATCTTTAATAGTATTACACACTGCAAATAAAACAAAATAATAATTCAAACTTTTTAATATAGAAATGAATGGTAACATATAAAGGCTATACATACTGAAATAAAAACTTATTAAACTGTACCTAAAATGTGGATATCTCCACCAAATATAACTACCTATAGTGGCTCCAGTTATAACTAAACCTTTCCATACCCATATTGGTGCAAAAACACACCAAAATGACCAAGTTACAGTTTGATCCAGGCGTAGAGCAAAGAGGGCAATAAATATTAATAAACATGTATGCACTACAAATTTGCTACAACAAAATACATCTTTTTCCATATAACAGTAAAGACTAATAATATATTATTTCAAAATAAAATAAATATTAGCGCAGACGTGTTTTATAAATGGATTATAATGTAAATTTACTGTACCTTGGATTGAAATCTTGAAATAACGACTGTAAATTCATTTTAATTTTATACAAGAAATCAAGATTCTAACCCCATTTTTTAAAATTTATGTACGTATATGTACTGTAATTTACACAATTCCAGTAAATCACAACAAATTTCTGAATATAGGACAAATCCCACAAATATTAGTAATTATTAGGAACATTTACAACTTGAATCATAGGGAATTAGGGAATATCAGTAGATGTTTTGATATTTGTAACAGATGTTTTTGTTATGATAGTGGCATCTCCGAAATATGACAATGTTTTTGACATTTTATTATTAGCTTTAGATAATTTTGGCTTAAATTAATAATAAACATTCCTTATCTACGTATTGTTATCTTAATCGTAATTAATGATGTGCTGTAGAAAGTATCTTCCAATTAGTTTCATTAAAACATAATGAAAGTCTCTCCTCAACGCAGAAAAATCTAACCTGAATTTTTAGTTGTTGACATTTATCGGGGGTCACGTGATAGTTTTAGTGTTTTGATACGTGTAAACCACAGTTAGTTTCATCGTACTACTGCAAATCCTGTGTGATACGCATGCATTTTTCAAAATACACGATCAGCAGTAATCATTTACAACTCAGGATTGCCAGGTAGTTGGAGAAAAAACGACAAATATGGAGGAGACTTTAATGTTATTAGCATTAGTTGTTGTAATGCTAATAGGATCATATCTCGCTGGGTCTATACCGCTATTTTTCAGCTTCTCAGAGGTGAGTGAAAGCATATTTGCCTTATTCTTTTTTTTGGACGAAGGCGTGCGGGACTAATTCTACATAATCATAAAAATCTTAGAAATATCCAAACTGGTTTTAAAGAAAAATAAAATCGAAGTTCGATCAATGAGAGTTTAAAATATTATCAGTGTATTGTCATCTAAAAGTATTAAATATCGTTATCACTTTTATCATTTAGAAATTACTTAATTAAAAAAGAAATCTTGATTGGAAAATTAAATAATGTAAGAGAAGAATACTTGCTGTGTTAACTTTATGTTAAACCAATATTTCCAGTTTAAAAAATAATCTAGAAAACCTGTATTATTGCCATTAATTATAGAAAAACAATTTTTTTACATAAAGAGATGAAGGTACTTGTAAGTCTAGTATTTTAACTAAAATGTGTATCATTGATACGTTTCGTGGTGTGTATAAGTTAAGTGTGTTTATAAACAAATTTTACGGACGCTAAATTATTCTTTAAATATTCATTTTGGTCTTTCGCCAAATTAAATTCTATTTTTATTATCAGTACTTATTTATGTCAGAATGTTGTTTTTGTTAAGAAACTGTAAGGGTATTGTGTCGTTTTTTAAATATAAATTCTAAAATGTAGAAACAAAAATTACTTTATTTAGGATAATTGAGTAAAATTATTAATAAAAATTCGAATTTTAGTTTCTTTTATTAATTTATTGTAATTGCAATTGTTCGTTATTAATTACTTTCAAAGTGTAGGCAGAATATTTTGATATTTAATTTAAAAATTCTGCCGCGTAAAGTTCATATTCATTTTTGTTGATTCTTCTATTTTTTATACAATCGTTCCACGCAGAAAACTTCAAGACACATGATCTTTAGGACACAAATAGTTTGTGTCCTAAGACATCCAACAACTACAAATCTGTTTGCAATGGGTTTTAGATCTTTATATTAGCTTTCTGGATTTCTTCTATGCTGTATACAGACTTGTTCATTCTAGAATTAGATATGCGCTGTCCACAAGTGGAAAGAGTGCAGTTAGGTTAAAGCGCGCGAGAAAGGAGGATAGAATATCTCTCACTGGCAGTTTCGTTTTCTCCCACTTTTGTATTGCAAACAACTTCCCCTACTGTATTCACTTATTTGACGAAGATCAAGCTAGAATTCGTCAGTTACCTGAAGAACGAGAACAGAGGGAAATCGAGGTGTGCAGTATTGTTGAAATCGAACCTTCTTATTCTAGTAAACAAATATCTGAAGTAGTTGACGTAAAACCTCTAACAGTTCGTCGTATTCTACACTAGGATTTTTAAAAGTTTCTTTTAATTTTTTCATTGTTTGAAAATCTTTTTAATTTTTAGAATTTTCTATTTCATTTATTTCAAGAATATTTTATTAGTTTCACGCCAAACGGCAAAACATTTCAAGAAAATAGCCATGTTGCATTTTATTAAAAGATTCAAATAAAATGCATCAAATAATTTATACAATTCAAAAATGTAGGTACGTATTGTCAATGCATAATGATTTACAGCCCCGACCTACACACATCATGTCGCTGGTGAAGACTGATTTCAGACATTCTCACGCGTAACACGCGAGAAAGTAGGGGAAGTTGTTTGCAATACAAAAGTGGGAGAAAACGAAACTGCCAGTGAGAGATATTCTATCCTCCTTTCTCGCGCGCTTTAACCTAACTGCACTCAAGTCTGTATATATATATATATAAGGTTTTCCAATAGGGATGATATGATTTTGAAGTGACATTTCGGCCATTTGTAATATGTCATGATCTGTCATTTGTTTTTCATTGTATTCAGTGGTGTTTACAATTTCATCATGGAGAGATATACGCAAGAACGACGTTTACAAATTATTCAGTTTTATTATCAAAATAATCGTTCTCCAATTGCAACTTTTCGTGCGCTTTTGTCATTTTGTGGTCGTAATAATCGTCCAAGTGTGCTCGCTATTCGTCGAATTGTTAAAAATTTTGAGGTTACATTTTCTTTACATAATTTTCAAGTGCCAATAAGACAAAGAACCGCTCGAAGTAATGCAAATATTGCTGCCGTTCAGGCAAGTGTTACCGAAGACCATAATTTATCAATTCCAAGACGTTCTCAACAATTGCGACTGTCTCAAACCACAACCTGGCGGATTTTGAGAAAGGATTTGTGTTTGCATCCCTATAAAATTGTTCTCACTCAAGAACTGAAGCCATTGGACTACCGTAAACGTCGTGAATTTGCTGATTTTGCCTTGGAACAACTTGAAAACGATAACGATTTTTTTAAGAAAATCGTCTTCTCTGATGAGACTCACTTTCATCTGGATGGTGTGGTAAATAAACAAAACTGTCGATTCTGTCGATTCTGGTGCGAAGAAAATCCATAAATTATTTATGAAAAACCATTACATTCACCTAAATTGACAGTTTGGTGTGGTTTTTGATATGGTGGAATCATCGGTCCGTACTTTTTTCAAAAAATAGATAACCAACTTTTTATGGCCGACATTGGAAGAAGTTGATCTTGACAACATCTGGTTCCAACAAGACGGGGCTACGTGCCACACAGCAAATGCAACAATGGAATAATTGCGAGAAAAGTTTGGAGATTCGGTTATTTCAAGAAATTGTGATATTGAATGGCCTCCAAGAAGTTGTGATTTAACACCATTAGACTATTTCTTGTGGGATTATTTGAAGTCATTGGTCTGTCGAAATAAACCAGACTCTCTTCAAGCTTTACAAGTCAATATTGAACGTGCCATTCATGACATACGACTAGATTTAGTGGAAAAAGTGCTCGAAAATTGGGTTCATCGAATTCGTTCCTGCAGAAGAAGTGGAGGCCATTTGAATGACTTTTTATTTAGAACTTAATTGTATCGATTGTACTTCACATTAAATAAAAAACTTTTGAATTTTCTTAACAATAAGTGTGTTTTTTTTAAAGAAATCATATCACTCTTATTGGAAAACCCTGTATATATATATATATATATGTGTGTGTGTGTGTGTTTTTTATAGTGTCAGATAGAATATTAAGTTGTTATCCAACAGCAGATGAGTCAAGTGTCAAGTCGTGAAAATGTTTTTACATATAGGAAAACGACTTCATATGAAAGAAAAAGCATTTGACAAGAGTGAAAATCATTTGAAATCGACTTAAATACGTCTGATACGTTATGAAAAGCAATCGAAGAACCCACAGTAATGCAATCGAAGAACACCGTATCATGCAAAAAACGTAATAAATGTAAGACAAAATATTTAAACAATAAATAAAACAAATGCTTTAACAAATATGTTTGTGTAATCTAAAATATTTTAAATTTGATAAGAGCAAGGACGAATTCGTTTATATTTAGTTGTATTGCAAAAAATATAATTGGATCGACATATTTACCATTTGTTTAAACGCCCTTTTAATTTTTTTTTGCGACGCCTAAATTATGTATATTAATGACCACTGGTGCCATTATTTTAATATTTTTTTAAAAATGTATAATTCTTTTTTTATTCCTTAGGGCAGTTATTACAGTCATAATATAAAGTGTGGAATAATCCTCCTGATTAAGTGAAATGGCAAATGTACTTGGAATAGAAAGAGATGCGTTTTACTGCCGTTCGAATTGTTAGTTATTTCTAGCACAAGGAATTGTTTGCTTGTAGTTGGTAATAAAAATGAAATGTACGTTGGCGCCAGAATTTTATGCACATACGATTATTATCGTGTTGTAAATAGGTTTTGCGTAGAACGAACATTTTATAACAAACAATTGAAAAACAAACAGGTGGTATATCGGATATTGTTCCTCAAATGTTCTAGATTATATATGCATTCCTTTCATATTAAATTTGCAATTATGCAGTCGTCAAAATGTATAATATTCCTCATTAATTTCATTTTATTTGTTGTTAAATGTACCCTAATGAGTGTAAACAAAATTCAATTGTTTTTTATAGCATCCTAAAGAAAAGAAACAGAAGTATTAACATTAAGAAATCAGCAACAAATTATTGTGGAAACGAACAGTACAATTTGCATTTACAAAGAAAAGAAATAGAATTGGTAGATTTACACAATGAAATTTTTAAAAAGGGAGCATGGGGAAATTAAAAAAAGAGCCTCTGAAACGCACGCTCTCAAAACGAAACTTTTAGAAATTTAAATAAAAAGCAAAACAAAATATTCTTAAAAATAGCTTTAATACTTGTACATACAACCATGCTCAGATGTATTAGACACCTCAGGTAAGAACCCTTATTCTCGGTATTATCCAAGTCTGACGGAAATTAACCGTAAAAATAGTTAATGGTATTTACAGAAATGCGTTTTTGAATACCCTAGTTAATCCCCTATTGAAAAGAATAGGTGGAAAGGGGAAATTGTGGATTTTAGAAATTTAGTGTCATTCTAGTAGTGTGTGAGCAACGTGCGTTTGTGAGTTTGTGGTACAGATCAATTAGATTATCCTATTTTTTCACGTTGTGTCAGTTATTTGTTGAAGAAAAATGCCTAAAACACGCGAGTTGTCAGTAGGGGAACGAGCCCAAATAGTGCTACTGCATTCCCAGAAGTTATCAATAGCTGCAATTGCAAAAAAAAATGTTCGCGATGTGCAGTCCGTACAACCATTAGTCGCTATCAGGAGATTGGGTCGTTTGTTAACATATCAAAAAGTGGCAGAAAACCCTGTACCTCGATTAGAGAAAACAGAATTTTACAAAGACTGGCTCTCAGTGTTAGGAAAAAATCGTCGAAACAGCTCGCCAGTGAGCTGAAACAGCGTTATCGCGTAACAGTTTCTGCGCAAACAGTGAGAATGCGTCTCCAGCGTGCTGGTTTACGAGTGTGTAAAGCGCGACGTAAACCGCTTTTAACTGACGCTCATAAAAAGAAGCGGTATTTATGGGCCAAACAACATGAAAATTGGACAATCGAGAAGTGGTCGAAGATTCTTTGGTATATCGAGGTATGTAAGTACATCTTCATGACTAATATTCTTATCGTTGTATGCAATTCAGTCTACATGTAACATTAAACAAAATTAATCCTGTCTAAGTGCTAACTTTCTTCTTTTGCCTGGCAGCTTTGGGGACTACTTGGGACGCTATACGTTCGACGTAGGCAAGGGGAAGCTTATGAACCACAATGTATCATTCCCACAGTAAAATTTGGAGGCGGTAGTATCATGGTTTGGGGTTGTATGTCTGCATACTGTGTTGGAGAAGTGTACCTGTGCGATGGACGGATGAATAGCCAACGCTATTTAGCCATGTTGGAGGAGGTATTAGAACCGTCTGTGCTAAAACTATTCGTCCAGGATATTCCACAATACATTTTTCAGCAAGATAATGCGCCCTGCCACAAATCGGGAGCTGTAATGCGTTGGTTCGAGGAAAACACAGTGGAGGTATTGGATTGGCCGCCACAAAGTCCCGATTTGTCGCCCATTGAAAATTTGTGGCGTATCTTAAAAACTAAGATCACGGAACATAAATGCCTGTCAAAAGCAGAATTATCAACAAAAATTCGCGAAATATGGGCTGCAATACCACCGGCAGAGTGTTACAATTTAGTAGCAAGTATGCCTCGACGAGTGCGAGCTGTCATTAAGGCCAGGGGCGGAGCGACAAAATATTGATAAATTATACTGTATTACTAAACAACACTTTGTACATAATTTTCACAACAGTTTTATTTTCCTCACCTCTCTTTTGACTAAACTATATAAACTATATATGTATGTATGTACATAAATTCGTAAGGTGTCTAATACAATTGAGCATGGTTGTATATTATAAATAATAAATATCTTGTAAACTTGGGTAATATGGGACGCTGGACGTATTAACAGATTCCGGGAAGTAGTAAAATAAACGAAAGCGTGTTACATAAGGAAGAATATCGATATATCTTTTATGTTGGGGTTTTCCTATTACTGCAGTTTCTGTGTTACGAAATGTGAAGTACATTGATGAACATTTAAAAACATAAATTACTTGTTTTTCTTTGTTTATAAAGCAGGTATGCAGTTCTATTATGCATTGTGCAAGATAACTGCAGTAGATATACACGGTCTCTCAAAACGCGTGTGCCCTTATTTTTTATTATTATTGGAACTGGAAAGTTGAATAAATTAGTAAAATATTGCAAAATAATTTGTCGGATAAAATAATTTTTTATTAAAAGATAGGCAAAAAAAGCTTTAAAAATCGTTTTACGTTTTTATTAATGATCGAATTTGAAAATTACTTTAACGTTTCTAAAATAATTTTTTAAGCTTTTTCTATCGTAAATATGTAATTTAATTTTTTTTACAAATAGCTATTGTCAAATTAACACCACAGATTTACTTATTTCTTATATAGTTCTTTTGTTTTTATTGCATTTTCGTAAGCCATTCATTTTTTACGATTAATTCGATGTGACACTGACCTTGGCTAGACTGAATACAAATTGAATAATTCGTTGTATAAACAAAGTTAAATTATAAACATAGTGTGCCTAGAAGAAACGGAATAAGGGCAAGAACACAAATGAAAATATTTTCGAAATTTCCATCATGCTCAACATACTTTGCAACAATTCTTTGATGATTTACTCCATTAAATGTTTCAGAATGAGCGTATACAGGTCCGTCCAAAATAATACGCTGGGAAATCTTGGTGTATGTAAGAAGACGATTAAATTTGGTCAAATTTAAAAAATTCTTCCCTATTTTGAAATTATATTAAAATGAAAATAATAAAATCGCGTAATTTTAATATTTGGCTACAATTTTTTTTATCTCAGTAGATACAAAAGCATTTGATATAGATGACTAATATATATTTTTTTAAATTAGAATTCGACTGCGTTTTTATTTTTTTGCTTTATTTTTAAGTTACGATTATCAATTTTATTTCTTCGCAAAGTAGGCCATGACAAAAATACAATTTTGCTCTACTTTCCATTTATATGATCTTTAAAATTTCTCTTTAAATACGGCAAAATAAAAAAAAATTATCTACTTTAGAGGTGAGATATTTACTTGAAGGGAATTCTCTTTTTATTTTCATTGAAATAATTCGATTTACTTCTATTTCAGGATAAATTGAAGAAAATTACAGTATTAGGAGCTGGTCTTCTTGTTGGTACAGCTTTGGTGGTGATAATACCCGAGGGAGTCAGATCATTAACGATAGAAGGCCACAAACACGAACCGACTCCGGTGGACCCCGCGAAACCGCACAATGAATCAGAAGAAAGCGATCCATTTTCTGTGATAGGAATAAGTTTAGTTTTAGGTTTTATTTTCATGCTGCTCGTGGATCAGGTAATTTTTTTATGTTCCTATTAAATAGAGTATGCTAAATATACAGACTCATTTAAATATTTAGTCGAAGAAACGTTTTTAATTTAAAAAATTTTGTAAATATATACAGTGCCTTCCCATTAAATTAAGACTACATCTAATGACCATAACAATTACATGTGGTTCTAATTTAACAGCAAGGAGAGTATAAAAACTGAAACTTTTTCTTCTATTTTAGATATCGGAAAATAGAAACGAAAATCTTAATCCATCAGAAAGGAACATCACTGCGACGATAGGCCTGGTAGTCCACGCTGCAGCCGATGGTATCGCCCTGGGAGCGGCCGCCACAACTAGTCACGCAGACGTTGAAATAATCGTCTTTCTGGCTATTATGCTGCATAAAGCTCCCGCCGCCTTCGGATTAGTGACCTTTTTGATGCACGAGGGAATAGAAAGGTACCCTATTAGATTTTTTTTTCTATATATAGGTTAGACTGTTCTGTTGAGATATAATAAAGTTTGCTTGATTAATTATAGGTTAAAATGCATTACCTTTCAAAAACATGACTTGCAAGAGTTTTTCGGTCTTTTTTTTTATATTTCAGACAGAGAATTAGGAAACACTTAATGATATTTTCAGCAGCAGCTCCTCTTTTAACCCTTCTTACGTACTTCGGCATAGGACAAGAACAGAAAGAAACTTTGAGCTCCATAAATGGGACAGGTATGACCAGCATTAACACACAAGTTGCTTTTTATAATTCATATTTTTTAACAGGAATAGCTATGCTATTTTCGGCAGGAACCTTCTTATACGTAGCTACAGTACACGTCCTAGCCGAATTGACTCAAAACATTCATCATTCATATGCACGTTTGCAAACGGTGGAAACTGGTAATGTGAAGCCTCCAAAGAAAGGCTTGGCATATGTAGAATTGTTGATGTTGGTGATTGGATGTATTTTACCTGTCGTTTTAACCTTTGGACACCATCATTGATGTCTACTACGTAACTACAGCATTATCTCATTAATTTATAAGAAAATTAAAGCCAGAACAAAAGAAATTTATACGTACTAAATTATCTAGGCACTGATGTTGAGAAGGTCATTGTACGATTATCATTGTGATTTATTGGAATTCTATATATGTATATATTGAAACTTTTTTAGATGAAAATAAAAAATTATCCGTCGAATCTTTGTTTTATTTAAATACCAAATCATCGTAACTGTAAAGAATGAATATATATATATATACATACATACATACACGTAATTATATATTTTTTGAAAAAAAATTTGAATGTCAATTATATTCAATACTTTCTCATATTATCAAATATAACTCAGTAAACTACAGGCTCCATCAAATTACCTATCAAACGCAAGTTGTAAAATTCATTGAGGAATATCATCTTTTGCTCTTATAATTCGTTCTTTGAAAAAAAAACTCCATTTTAATTCTGATTTTTAAATAACCAATTAATTATAATTCTGGTGTTTAAATATTACTGTAAATTTGTCAGAGACATATTATTGTCTCTGTAGCAGTATATTGATCCTCTATTCAATTGAAAATAACCAATAATTCATTTTCATCAATTTATTGCGGGAATTCTTACATCGGTTTGACATCCCTTTGTATTAACCGTCATTAACATAGGATGAATTATTCTCTTTCTACACCAGTCTTAACTGGATGTAATAAGATTTTCATTATTTCATGTGATTTTCCATTAGGCCACGTTTAAAAATTTTGGCTGTTTACAAAGTCGTATGAACGAAATCGTGCTTCAAATGTAACTGTGCGAAGCTAATCAACAAACGAAATCAATTTCTTTAAAATATTAGAATTTAACAAATTTTAAAAGAAAAATGTCAAATTCTTCAGATTTATACTTTGTTAAGAATATTTCAATACCATATACAAATATGGTAACCAACTGTCAGAGGTTGGTAGCAAATATTCCTATAGTTAGAACTAATACTGAATTAGGAATTGAATTTCTTACTTTATTATTAAATAATTATAGGGCTTTATTGAATAATTGTAATTTAGCAGTTTAAAATCGAACAAATAGATCGGTCACTAATAATTAGGATCCAAAAATAAATATGAACTATTGCTATAGTTTGGATTATTTAAGATTTGAACAAATTTTCGAGAAAATTGTATAGGTATTTTTATTTAATATTTATAACAAAGTTGCTATATAATTAAAATGAAATAAAGTATTTTAAACTTACAACTTGTTAAATTACAAATATAACATATCCCGCCGATGATAGATGAAATATAAATTTATAAAAATATCAATATTACTCTGTATCTAATGTAATTTAATCTATATACACCTTAACAATTAGATTAAATTTGCAAACTTAATTTATTGTACCTCTAATCTAATTAGGATAACGTTCATAATATTCAGCGTAAACCAATTAGGTAATCTTCCGAACATATTAATTGATAATTTACATATTTAAATTATTCACTGATCGGAGACGTATTTATTACAAGCAGGTGAAATTTGTAGTGCTTACAATTATGGGATCGTCACCATAGTAATCCTACAAGTATTGTAAGAATTCAATACGTCATCATTAGAAACCCAAAAGGAAAAGAAAATTGACTTTCGATGAATCATAGGGTGGATACGGTTAAATGCAAATATCTGCGTATATACGGGAGTAACTCAAAAATAAAATTATTTACTTTGTAAGCATATTGACAAACAACAGGTTTAATAATTATTCATGAATAACAATGGGATCAAAATATTTGTACGATTGTTTGTATTAAAATTCGTACTTTTTATAAGAATAAGTAAGCAAACTTATTTTATTTTTAATTCACAGAATTAGTATCAATATCCTTATATGGATGTAATAGTAAAAGTTACAAATTATAACTTAATCACTGAAAGCGTTATAATAATCATAGTACCGTGTAATCGACATTAGACATATCTCCAAAATTATTCCATGGTCTTGGAACTAATTATGTCAAGGTTAGCTTTTGCCAATAATTTAAATGTTGCGCGACAAATATACCTTTTAAGTACCATTCAGAACTATTTCGATCTCTAGAAATAAAACACATATCAATGTACGCGATGCATCTCAAAAATAAATTAATTAAAATGAAATAAAAGAAAAGTGAGGAAGAAAATGTAAAAAAAAAATTCACCATCAAGGTCATTCGCGATGATACATTTAAGTTTGGTCTGACGTCATTTTAAAATGGCGGTGAAATGGCATGAGGCATTTTTTTCGTGAGGGGGTTCTTTTTTACCTTTTTTTTAGAATTCCAACCGTCACACTCAGGCTGAAACGACACGAAACATTCGTAATCAAGTAAGTTGTGCGTTAATCATTAGTATTATTGTTTCCACAGCCTACGGCAAAACTGCAATCACACCTTCTAGATTTACCAGAGATGTTCCAGATTTAAATTTAGTGTGCGTTTAGTGTCAGTTGCGAACCATTCAGCACCATACATAGACTTTTACCGGTATTTTCACTATTAAATAGTATAAGAAAAGGGAAAAAATTGACAAATGTATGTATATATATAATAAAAGTCGACGTCTAAAAATATAAAATAGCTAAATTCTAAAAATACCGCACGGAACACTTATTTGTGCAAGAATAGTAGAAGTTTCACCAAAAAATTAAAAACAACTCACACACCTTTCTCCTTGTGCAGGCTTGTGGCAATCTGGAATCTCCACGCAATGTAATAGTGTAAATATATAGATTAGATAACGATCATCTAGATACCTTATCAATATGCCGGTACTATCACCACATAGAGGCAGTACATCATTAACTGGAGCTTATAGATCACCGTTGGGATCTAGCACATTAGACAGATCTTATTACAGTTCAACAGGCAATTACCCTAGATATTCGTACAGTGAAAGATACACAGCAAGTTCATATAGGGACAGTGATGGAAGAAGAGTATATTCAAGGTATTTTTATCTTTAATTACCACATTTTATAGGTTAAGTATAAAGGAAAATATATATATATATATATATATATATATATATATATATATATATATCTTGATATCTTTAACATACATTACAATGAATTAGAAAGTAACAGATTTATCAAATCTGTATAATTTGATAATCTCGAAATTCGGGATTAAATCGTCAATAAATTGCACTGAATTTGACACATATATTGTTAATTCACTGATTACATTGTTTCGGGATAAAAAAAAAGCAATTTGAAATTAAGTTATTTAATAATTGACAAAATTTTAAGTAGATATGTTTTGTTATTACATAATTGCTTAAACAGAGACACATGCAAAAATAATGAAGTACTTTGAACCAATCTACTATTATTTGAGTAGTGTTGTGTAGTTTGTTTTATAAATACATCAGTATTTACTTGAATTTCTATTTATTAGCATTTAATTAGTGGTAGAAATGTTAAAAGTAATTTCAAAATTAAATGCAATAGTTTTTGATTCATTTTTTAATGTATATAACGTCAAAATATTTATAATTAAAGTTAATATATTGCAAAACTAATTTTTACTGTTAATTCCCGTTAAAAATAGAAAACATATTGATAAATACGTATCCAAAACAATAAACATAGTAAATATAGATACTAGAATATTTGAAGTGTTCTGAAGTGATGACTAACCGGTTATTTTGTATTGTTTAGATTCATTAATACCCACTTATTGTATTGTCATTCCAATACGTTATTTCAAGTACAAAAGATCAATTGCTTTATTAATTTGTGATTCATACAGTTGGAAGCGACTGTTTTATATCACATTTATTTAAAAAAAAGTGTAATTGGTAATTTATGTAAGGAAATTTAAAAATTAACTTCATTTTTACTTAAAATATCGTCAATTTTTATTAAAAATCCCAAATATTAAATCGGACTGCTTCATATTAATTTTTTCCGTCGACACTTTCCTCTGAATCCTATTGCAAACGCCTTAGGTGGAAATTAATTATCTATCTTTCGGGTGACCTTAATTTGAAGTTATCGAAAATATGCTTCCGTAGTTTTAAGGTTAAAGTAATCAGGTAGTTGATTGTTGAGGTCGTCAAATTCCATTACACTAAGGATTAAATAAAACTATTTAAATTTCACACTATATTATATATTAACTAACAGACGAAACTAGTAAAAATAAATTTGTCCGAGCACGTAATTACAACATTTAAGTTATGTGGAATTGTTTAACATTATATCATTTATGAATTATGACATTTCCATTAAGATATGATAACAATACGATAAACTGCTGTACGTCATTGAAGATGAAAATATGACGTCAATTTATCAAATATTTACCAAATATTTACTGCACTTAACAATAGAACTTAAATAACCTTCAGCAAATGTTGTTTGATAGTCATTTTTAAATAAATCAATCGCGAGTTAGATTTAAAATCGAGACGTCGCTATGATGGCATTTGAATATGATTATAACCTGCAATCACGTTAGACTTTATCTAGAATATTTTTCCATATTTAAATAACAAATTGGAGGTGCAAGTTCTTTAACAAAAACATCCGAAGATATCTGTGATGTAGTGTGGAATCATTGAAATTTTTGGGATAATTCTTTTAAAATTTGATATTTAAACAATTTTTTTTCTATTTATTATAAGTCGTTTATTTATTAAACAATTAAATAATTACAAAAATTGAATCAATTATAAAAGATATTTGAACTACACCTATGGAATTGAAAGGAACGTATTTAAGTTGGCCTTGGATCTAAAGGTCCAATTCACTTAAAATTAAACAGATTTTTCTAACCTCAATAACATTTAATGCATAGAATTATGAGATAGTATTAAAATCACATTTGTTGACATAGATACACGTTGGAAATTAAAATTTTCATTTAACTAAAGTCTAATATTTAAATTACTTAAAGATACTTTTAGGAACATAACCTAGAAAATTAAATAATATAATTTATAATTTTTTAGCGTAAAATTTATTTGAACTGGTGTCGTATTTAGGCGAAGTGTCAAATTCTGATTTGAATTAAATTTTGTGATATCGTAGACCAATGGAATATATATAAATACATATATTGATGTAGAAAGACATAAAAAAATCATTTTTATCTAACATGGAAAAAAATCTGTCGTATATGTTTCGAAGAAAATTGTTTTTCTTAAGAATTTTTTATTTATGCAGGACTTTTTGGAGTACAGCCTTCTAAAACAATATTCACATTTTATTATTGATGAAAATAAATGAAAAAAAGGATTTTCAGTGCGTTCTATATTTTTTATAAATAGCATAAGACGTTTTATTTCACGCAGCTTATAAATTAAAATTTCATTAATATATTTTCCGTTAATTTTACTTTTTTTTAACAAGATTCCATTATTAAGTGTGCGCTGTTTACATCTTTGAAACTATGACTCATACAGATTCAAAGGATCCCTCTCATTAACCTATAATTATTTATTATTAACCACTTTGCATAACGCAACGTATTCAAATAAGAAGTACATTCAACTGTTTTATTTTTATAAACGTAGTGTCTTTGCGGTTAAATTTAGTTCTGATGACATATATTTAAGTAGCATCACGCAGTAATAAAAATAAGCATCACTTTCGAGAAAACCTACTTAGAAATCGTACTGAAATAGTTTAAATAAAGAAAGAAAAAACTATGTTTATTTTACGTTTTTCGATTAAAATTAAGATGATGTACAGTTTAATAATTAAGACCCTATACCGCGCGAAGATATATTTAACTTGTATAAGTATGTCAATATCGATATTGTCATCTTCAGTAGTGTTACTAAATAAAACTTTTTTCGGTTTTTATTTAGTTTAAAAATGTAATTATAAAAAATATAATTATTTGAGAAGGCGTGAAATATAAAGATACAATGAAAATCATTTTTAATTCCCTTTATTTCTGTATTTATTTTCTTGCTTCATTGTAACATAGTCCATCTGTGATTACTTTATGATTTTATAAGTAAATAGAGTATCAATTTTAATCTTCGAAATTTTCGATATGAAATGAATCATGTTGGTACATAATTTTACGCAGTTGTTGCACCGTATTGTTTTTATACGAAACTCGATTTTTGAAAGGTTATATTACCTTATGATAATTTTTTAAGTTAAGAATTAAATTATTTGGAATAATAAAACCGTGAATGTGATGGATTAATATATAAATATGTTTTGAATATATTAACACTTTTACTAAATTTTTATGTGCGTGTTATTGAGGGAATTCCCCATCTGATTACAAGAATGTTTTCTAAAAGAAGTTTTACCGCTATTGTGTTTATGAATTTGTATTATATGTTGAAAAACGTGTACGTTTTTTGTTTAACATCGCTGAAATAGAATGTCACTGATACCATTTTATATTTTAGATCTGGCAGTATAACTGAGGATGGTGTTACGACAAGATTTAGAGAAGAAACACGCGAAGGCAGTGTACGTAGAGATTCTCTCTCCAGAGACTCTGGTATTAGTTCCATAAGGGAAAATTCGATACTAGAAACATCAAAGCGGGAAAGGGACAGTTCTCTCACAAGATCGGACAGTTTTAGAGATAACAAATACAGTCAAATGAATGTTATAGAATCCGTGGCAGATTTCAGGAACAGATACTCGCCAGCTAATTATGTGCCTGCCTGTTATCGAAAGAAAGACAACATTTCTCGGTCGAAAAGCATAAATGACATCGGTCTGCCACCTTTAGAAAACGCCGAACAAAAGAGCTCCACTAAAAAAAAGGTAAAAGATGGTGTTACTTACAATAACAGCCTGGGTTTGACAGAATTTTCTAACAGTACTAACGATAACATGTATATAACAGAAGATGATAATGGAAACAGACCACAACCAGTATCAGAAATTAGAAAGCGTTTTGAAAACAATACCTCTAAGACGTGGAAAGAGAAAACAAAAAAGGAAGAGAATGATGTAAAAAGACCTTTAAAATTCTCGAAAATAGAGAATGACGATAAATTAGATATTGATAAAAAGTTATCGGTGGATATCGACCGAAAAATATCAAATGAATGTGATAGAAAGTTGATAGTGGAAGGAGAGAGGAAGTTGATGGTTGACAGTGATGCATTAGCGAAACAAAAGGATGATTTACTAATCAATAAATTTGATGGCAGTGTCATAAATGACATTACAAAAAATGGCACTGCCATTGTGAATGGTTTGGATACATCGAATTGGTCAAAATCAACAGTGTCTGACAGGCAAGATAAGTTAAATAATGGCATCGAAGTCAGGGGGTCCAGCGAGTTGAATAGCATCGAAGAAGCAAGCAACAGTGCCGAATCTTTGGAGTCCAAATTAAATGGTGAGTCGAGAAGAAGCATTTCAAGTAGGGTTAATAATTTTTCATCGTACATACCCACCAAAGACTACGAGAAGGGGGACATTGTTAACGGAGTCGAAAGATTGGATAATGGTGAATTGTTGAACAATGACAATAGAAATGACATGAACAATTTCAATAAATCAAGGATATTCCCAGACAAAACTACTAATGTGAGTAATCGTTTATTGTTTTTACGTATCAATTAACTTGATGTTATTAACAATTATATTTTTCGTTTGATTGATATTTTTTCCCCAGATATTTTTTGTTAAAATGTGATCTTGTGACGTATTATATTTTTGGCGGGAGATCGATGTTCTTAAAAAAGTAATAGAATATTGTTGTAAAAAACTTACACATCTGAATTAATTTCGCTTTGGGATAAAATATTGAAATATATAAATGCAACTAAAATAATTGTTCAAAACTATTCATTTTTGTAGGTTATGTTTTGAATGTCATCAGAGTTTACGCAGTAAATGTTATTTTAGTTTCGAAGTTGTGGAATAATTTGATAGTTTTTTAAATTGAATTTGTATTCAAACTGCAATCCATGCAATTTCTTCAAATGATATATTGGTATTATTTTTTTTTTATTTTACAAGTTTCGCAAAATCTTTTATTTTTGAAATTTGGAAAATAACAACGACTCTCACTTAACATGATAATTGCATCTAAAAGCTGCTGAATTCCAACTTGTAACTAATTCTGGGTATTGTTCACGTCTTTCATAATAAACTGTTCGAAATTTCTGGCTGTTGTAATTGTTCTATAATTGATAATGTTGATCTGATTCTTAAATCCATCGTTAAATAATCGTGATTTTTTAAAATTTTGTCTACTCTGGTTTCACCTTGTATTCATCTAAAAGATTCCATTTCTACGGTTTGTGTTAACTTTTAAATCTTTTAATTGATCATCTAGTACTTTGTTCGCTATAACATATCAGGTTGTTACATATGAAATGTCCGATTTTGTAAGGAATAAAAAAAAGTCTAAATTTAAAAAAATATAAATATTTATTCTGCAAAATAGTCTCCATTTACATCAGTAGTTTGTTGCCAACGGCCTGGAAGCTGAAAAATTCCCTTTGAAAAGAAATCTAGGTTTTGACGGCTCACATATTGCTCAAACACTGCTATTTCAGACTCCCGGTCAGGGAAGTCCCTATTTTTTAAGTGATTGTCTAAACAAACACCCTAAATAAGGTGGGTGAGGGAGAATTTCGTAACCAAATTCCGAAAGTTTTTGGATTGTCCGTCGTGCAACATGAGGTCTTGCATTATCATGAAGAAGTATGGGTCCATGTCTATTGACTAGTGAGGGCTGCAAGCGGCTCAATTTTCCATGCATAGTTTCCAGTTCGGTACAATAGGACGCTGCCGTGATGGTTTCACCAGGTTGCAAAAATGAATAGTGAATAATAACCTTACTGGTCCACCATACAATCACCATAATCTTTCGCGGGTGAAGTGATGCTCGTGCATGCTGTCTTGGTGCTTCACCTCGATCTAACCATTGTCCTGACCGTCTCCGATTATCATAAAGTATCCACTTTTCGTCACACGTTACCACTCGACGAAGAAACGGTTCTACTTTCTGTCGATTAGCCAAAGAGGTAGCCATCTCTAATCGACGGAGCTTATTGGCTTCCGTTAATTGGTGCGGCACACATTGATCGAGTTTCTTCACTTTGCCAATCGAAGAAAGGTGACGACTAATGGTGGCAATGGACACTTGAAATGTTTCTGCAAGGCTACGCATTGTTGTCGACGGATTACTTTCAACTTCTACACGCAGCTCGTCGTCATTAACGGTGCTACGCGCATATCCGTGAGGCTCATTTTCCAAATCAAAATTTCCCTCGCTGAATTTTGTAAACCATCGCCGTAATGTGCGTTCATTACACGTGGTTTCACCGAACGTCTGATTAATTTCTCGCGTCACTGCAGCTGCATTTAATCCCTTTTTAAATTGAAAAGAGGTAAATTGCCCGAATATCTCTTGCCGACAGCATTTCCATAGGCGAGACAAGGACAGGTGTATTAATCTTTCGAAGAAATGGAACAGG
Source organism: Dermolepida albohirtum (assembly GCA_031893035.1). NCBI lineage: Eukaryota > Metazoa > Arthropoda > Insecta > Coleoptera > Scarabaeidae > Dermolepida > Dermolepida albohirtum. The sequence goes on from JAVIWB010002938.1 coordinate 68,266, forward strand.
TACACACTTCAAAATAAATACCCTTTTCTACAAATACAATAATAATTTTCACCAAAAACATACACGTCTTCACATAGGTGCGATTCAGTTCAGACTGAAGGAAAAAACGGACATTATATTTGTAACAACCTGATATATAGATTTTAAATATATTTTAATGAATTAACATAATTTTTGCCGTTGCAAATGTGTTCAATTTTTATAGTAATGAGGTTATGCAATTATTGTTAATAAATTATCTATTTATAATCAATATTTATGGAACGTTTAAAGTAGCAACTCCCCTATAAATTCTGGCGACGTTTTTAAACGGACTTTTTCTCTGTAACATAATCGATAGCTGCGTTAACTTGTTTCGAAAGTATTTATATTTTTTTTTTTTCGAAAAATTCGTTGCCAACGTTGTGGGATAGACAGCTGTAAACATTACAAGCACGTGCACGTTCGTAAAAAGAAAATTGGCAAAGTTACATTTTAATAAACGTCATTTTAACGCAGATTAGGTAGGTCTACCAATGTGCAGGAGTACATACGAGGGAGCGTTTTTATATTCGCGGAATGGGGGACAAGGGGTGGAAATAAAAAAACCAAATTATTTTTCGTTTTCAATATATTCACCTGCAAGACGGATACATTTTTCACATCTTTCAATTAATTTATTTATACCCTCATAAAAAATGATTTCTCTTTATCTGCAAAATACGCCGAAACTGCCTCCTTGACTTCATCATCGGCAGTAAATTTTTTACCCCGCAGCTCTTTTTTCATTTTCGGAAACAGGTAATAATCACTCGGGGCCAGGTCTGGGCTGTAGGGTGGGTGATTCACAATTTCGAAGCCCACCTTATGCAGGGCAGCTAACGCAACGCGGCTCTTGTGGACGGGCGCGTTGTCGTGCAAAAGCAGAACACCTTTTGTCAATTTTCCCCGTCTTTTCTCTTTAATGGCTTCTTTTAGTCGCTCTAATATTGAAGCGTAATATTCTCCGGTTATAGAAACACCTTTATCTTTATAATCAATCAACAATATTCCTTCCGAGTCCCAAAATACCGTTGCCATGAGTTTCCCAGCTGATTGTGACACTTTAAATTTCTTGGGAGATGCTGTGCCCTTTTTATGCCACTGCATGGAGTCTTGTTGGGACTCAGGTTCATAATGATGAACCAAAGTTTCGTCTCCAGTAACAATTCCACTCAATACACCATCCTTGTCTTCATTACAGAGGTCCAAAAATGCACGCGAACACTCTACGCGCTGTTGTTTTTGCGGCGGCGTGAGCATTCTCGGCACCCATCTTGCGCTGACCTTAGACATGCCGAGATGATCGTGTAGGATTTTAAAAATTGTTGTATCGGATACTCCAACCATTTCTGCGAGTTGTTTCTTCTTTAGTCGAGCATCTTCGAGTACAATTTGTTCAACTTTTTGGATAAGTGCTGGCGTGGTCACCTCAATGCTCCTGCCCGGCCTCGGGTCGTCTTCAAGCCTGGTAAGAAACTTTATAACGGCACGATATTCGATTTTTTCCATATTTCACTTTTCACTCCTGATTATGTTACTTGGTTGACGATAGCTCAAAGACTAACTGTCTAATAACAATGAAACTTCGTATTTATACTAATCATGAGTCGCTGCACAGACCACGCCCCCAATGCGCCTACTCACCCCTCTACAACCCGCTCATTCCGCGAATATAAAAACGCTCCCTCGTATTAACAGAAAGAGTAAATATATTGTAATTAATTCTTTAGGTATTCTGTAATGTTATAGATCTTTGTGTGCAGTGTAGTACAAAAGTTCGAAAGCGCTCTTTATTTAACGACGTAATAGTTCTTTAAGATTTTGTAAAAATTGAAATAGTGTAGTAGAAGGGATTTATCGATACGCCTCTGCCTCCTGAGTGCAGAGTTTAACCGAACAAAAAAATAGAAGTAGCCATTTCAAAGATTCGATCGAGTCGGTCCGTTTTTTGTTTTTATATAGACATTGCTTCAGAACCTTTCGAACAAAATTTTTTCCCATAAAATCTCGGAACTGATTGTTATAGTGTAATCGCGTTGACTAAGCTATATTAACGTAAAAATAGCTTATCGTTCTGGCCTTACACAATTTATAGATATGCTTTGGGTCGTTGCCCTGCATTATTGCATATTTTTTAAATTAATTGCAAATTAGTTGGCTCTGCGTTGTGTTTTAGATCTCTGTAGTACTCTTCTATTAAAGTTCTTTTAGTTTTTATTATGTCAACCAACTCATATTGTCAGAAGTATTATCAGATTATGGGTCATTATTTCTGGATTTTTGTAAATCGAGTTCCTGTCGCAAAAGCTAAATTAGATCATGATTCAGAGCTCGCAGTGGTCAAAATATTTATTAAAATAACAATAGACTATCATTGTTTTAAGTACCTATTTTGCAATCTAAAAATTTACTTTATTTTGTAGTGATCTAGATAGTACAAAATAACACCCTTTTTTCGATTTTCCTTCAAGTATAGTCACCCATCCGAGATGAGCGGAAATGTCTCCGTATCGTAAGACAATAGCTATCGTATGACGGCATTTTTTGCCATCAGATCTTTCAAGGCAAAAAAGACGATATCTATTGGGTTGGCAACTAAGTACTTTCGGTTTTTACTGATAGAGAGCGTTGCTTTATTTTTTGTATAACGTATGTTAGTGCTGTACTTTACCGTTTGTCGCGTGATACCAGTCACGTTGACGTAACTTCAGAAGCAAGTAGTGCGTGATTTTTATTAAAGCTATTAAATGGAGTGCAGAAACGAACATTTTCGACATATTTTACTATTTCATTTCCGTAAAGGAAAGAAAGCTGCTGCGGCTCACAAAAAGATATGTGAAGTTTATGGTGCTAATTGCTTAATAGAGCGCACGTGTCAGAATTGGTATAAAAAATTCCGTTCTGGAGATTTTTCCCTCAAAGACGAGCAACGTTCTGGTCGGCCTGCTGAAGTTGATGATGACCAAATCAAAGTCATAATTGAAGAGGATCGTCATATAACTGTTCGAGAGGTTGCGGAGAGGCTACATGTATCGCACACAACAATTGAAAAACATTTAAAATGTCTTGGGCTAGTTAAGAAGCTTGATATTTGGGTACCTCACGAATTGAAAGAAATTCATTTAACACAAAGAATCAACTTTTGCGATATGCACCTTAGACGAAATGAAACCGACCCTTTCTTAAAAAGAATCATCACTGGTGATGAAAATTGGGTCCTGTACAGTAACATAGTTCGAAAACGATCATGGAGCAAACACGATAAACCACCTCAAACCACATCGAAAGCTGAATTGCATCCAAAAAAGATCATGCTGTCAGTTTGGTGGGATTACAAAGGTGTTGTGTTTTTTGAGCTGCTTCCAAGGAACCAAACGATCAATTCTGATGTTTGCTGTCAACAATTAATAAAAGTGGATGAAGCAATCAAAGAAAAAACGGCCAGAATTGTCAAATCGGAAAGGTGTAGTTTTCCACCAAGATAATGCAAGGCCTCACACATCTTTGGCAACTCGTGGGAAACTATTGGAGCTTGGCTGGGAAGTGATGCCACATCCCCCATACAGCCCTGATCTAGCACCATCTGATTACCATTTATTTCGAAGTTTGCAGAATTCTTTGAATGGTAAAACTTTCACAAATGACGATGACCTTTACTCAGAAATTTTATGAGCGCAGAATCATGCAGCTGGAAAAAAGACGGCAAAAGGTCATTGAGCAAAATGGAAAATATATAATTGATTAAAAACTATCCTTTGTTAAAAAAAAAAGTGTTTTATTTTATACTACAAAACCGAAAGTACTTAGTTGCCAACCCAATATTACAAACTTTTCTTTTATTAACTCTGATCTAGATAGTACAAAATAGTACTTCTTTTTTCGATTTTCCTTCAAGTATAGTCACGAGTGGAAATATCTCCGTATCGTAAGACAACAGCTATCGTGTGACGGCATTTTTTGCCATCAGATGCAAAAAAGACGATATCTAGATACAAAGATCTCAATATTTTTGGTTTCATCGGTTCATGAAATTGCAATTTATTCAATTTTTATCATGTCACCTTTCCCCAGACGTGCAGAAAAATTTCTTAAACCGTAACCGAACCTCAGCCGTGTTTTACAGTGCTTACTGATAGGTAACAGCACCGTTTTTTTTTTTGTCGTAGCAAACGTTAAAGAATGCACCATTAAAAGAAGATCCAACTCGGCAGTTTTAGCTGTTTCTATTGTAATATATTTGTCAAAATCTACAATTAGAATATTTATACCGTCTCATTTCCGAAATGTAATATTTTTTGGATCTCAGATCAATCAGAATCGTATTGGGATCCGTTAAATTGTTTAAAATTTGTTGTCTACCATCTCTACAAGTGTAAGTATATCCCATAGAGAGATCAGGAATTCAATTGAACTTTTATACTCCATATTTGTATTTCAAGACCAGCCTATACATCTCACGAGATATCGATGACAGTTAATCTGACGTTTCAGTCGTCAAACGAATCTATATACGCCAGAACTAAACCCCAAGGCGATCTAGTTTCCCCAAAATCTCACGAAATGTACCTGCATTTTACCGGCGATGGAACACTGCGATATTTCTAAGATGATTTGACCGCCTTGACACGCAGGATTATTTTATATTTATTCGAGTTTATTTTTTTTTTCTTTATAATTGCTATTTTATGCTGATTTATGCGACGAGCTGGCGATATACAAAACAGGAAAGCCGCCATAAAGTTGTCCCACCTGAAAAAGCTCAGGTTCGAATATGAAAGGTCTATGCGGCAATTTTTCACCGAACTGTCCACGGTAACCAAACGAATACAACGGTTGGAGGTGCAGTTGAGGACTTACAAGAAGATATTGGAACTTGAGGCTTCAATATCTGTAAGTGGCAATGATTTTTTCGAAATTGACCAGTGGTATGTAAATTGTCTCGACTATACGATTCAGAAATAATGTAGGGTATTGAAAATTTTAAGAATGTTTGGGGAAAAATCATAAAAGAGAAAATCGGTTTGTGATGCTTACATCTGAGGGAAGCGAGATTTTGGGTTTCTTCATTTTTGGCCGATTTGAATTCGTATTTGTTTGCAAATATTTGTTGAATATTGTTCAAAATTCCTGGAATTGGATAAAGGAAACGTAAAACAATTTAGTTTTTTGGAACATACATTTTTATTAATCAAAAAAAATCTCCAATTGCTTAAATGTATTTTTATCAACAAATTTACCATTTAAAAAAAAATCTAAACCTCTGGTACTGATAATTTCTTCTCAATTAAAAAAGTTGTTTCCCATCAACAAGCCACCCAAACACTTACAGAAACACTAATCTATTTGAGTCAATTCTGACTAGTGTCTGAAAACAAATTTTTATTAATCACAACATTCCTCCATCGAATACTTGCATGTATTTTTTCCAAAGATTTCTAATCAAATTTCTCAAACAAAACTCTTAATTTCTGAAGCAAATGATGGTCTTGTTGTCTTTAACCTTTTCTCAATCAAGAACATTAACAACACGTCCAAATGTTTGAAGAATTGTTAATCTATATTTGAGTTAAGTCAATTCAATATGGAGGATGCTCTAAAGTGTCATTGTTTTATTCAAGATTTCGCGAGGGATCTTGCATTATTGTTTAACAAAATAAGTTCTTGTTTGCTTATAAGAGTTGAACGTCGTATTTTCAATTTGCATACTTATCGTGTATATTTGAAAATACTGATTTAATGTTGCATTTTTATCATTGGACGAAAAGGAAAGGATGATTTGAAATGGAGGAATTCGAAATAAAATGTTGTTTCTTTTTTTATTTTCCAACTTCAACACATTTGGACCGACAATGCTGAAATGCCATTTTTGTAACGACTTTTCTCAAAGCCCGTTGCTGTAATAACTTCTTTATCCTATTGAAACTTTTCTTTGGGGATAGGAAGGCATTTAGGTGAAGTACAATCTAAAATATCATTTGATGCAATTTTGCGCTAACTTGACTCATGTTAGAAGGCGCATTGCTGTGATGAAAGTGAACTTTTTTTTTTGTAGATTGATTCCAATTTGTCTAGCAGAACAGCATATGATTCGTTAACTGTTTTGAATACCAAGAAATTACAGCCATTACCTTACGTGTACCTATCATAATGTGTCGACTGTTGAGATTACTGTTTGATTTAAGAAATGTAGGGGTGAAATTTGGTTTCATAAATCGTAACAAATCTTTGTGAAAAAGTCTGTTCGACTCGTGAGTTTTCTTCCTGTCAAATAATCGTTGTATTTGTAAGAAATTAAAGAATTATGTCCAAGATCAGTGAAATAAATTTGCGAACGATTCATGTAGAATAGTGTTATGTTAAGTAGTAACTTGACAAAATGTTAAATCGTAGGCGTCGTGAAAAATTAGCAGTTAACAAATTTAATGGTAAGGGACTGTATGCACATACAGTGAATGACTAAAGTCTACATGTAGCGTCATATTGTCATGTTTCCCAGTGGATATGCATTTATTAGAAAAACTAATGATACGGTTTTTTTAGGAATTATATTTATTCACAAAATATAGAACATAAATTAATTCACTTCTTCTAAAACAAAAAAAAATCGCAAAACAAAAAAATTGTAGGACAAAAGTCTACATACTGTTCAGTATTAATATTATATAACTAATAACATTTAAATACAATGAGTATTTAAGCAATTTTTAATATTTGGTTGGCCCCCCATTATTGTCTATCACAGCTTGCAGACGCCGTGGCATTGATGAGACCAAACTAGTCATCTCCTCCTGGGTCAGTTTGCTCCACGCGTCTGTCAGTGCTTGCTTTAATGATTTGGCATCACTGATATGGCTCTGTCGAATTTTGCGCTCCAAAAGCTCCCAAACATGCTCTATTGGATTTAAATCCGGGCTTTGGGGAGGTGTGTTGAGTTGCCTGGGCGCATAATAAAGAAGCCATTCCTTAACAACCAAAGCAGTATGCTTAGGCTCATTACCTTGCTGGAAAATCCAACCATCCCCAAGCCCTAAGCATTCCACAGATGGCTTCAAATTTTCTTCTAGTATGGTTTTGTACTGAAATCGGTCCATATTACCTTGAATAAATGCCATCCTTCCAGCGCCAGATGCAGCAATAGCTCCCAAAAACATTAAGTTACCCCCGCCATGCTTAACAGTTGGTATCAAATTTTTAAACTGCAAAGCAGCGCATTTTTTTCCCTCCATATTTTAGCGCGACCATCACTTCCAAGAATATTGAACTTGGATTCGTCCGTAAATAAAACTTTGGACCAGAAATCCATGTCTTTATTAATATGGGCACGTGCGAATTCCAAGCGGAGGCGGCGATATCAGTGGCTTTTTACGCGGTGTTCTGCTAAAAAACCCATTCGCATTGAGTGCTCTTTTGACAGTTCTTGGGTGAACGCTCTTATTGGAGACGTGAGCAATGCGTTCGGATAATTTAGGTGCACTAACTCTGGGATTTTTACTGACTTCCCATAAAATTAAACTAACATCCCTTCTAGAAAGCTTCTTTGGACGGCCTGATGGCGCTTTGCTCTTAAAAGAACCAGTATTGTTGTAGTTCTGAACAATTGTTTGTACTACATATGTGTACGACTTAAATTTAATAATTTGGCGATTTCTCCATAAGATTTATTTTCCCGTCTGTATTTTAAGACTAATTTTCTTAGGTCAAACGAAATTTCTTTTCCAGATCCCATTATTTTCTACGTTCAACCAGCACATGCACAAAATTAAAACTAAATTGTGATTTGAAAGAAGTACAACTCATATACTAAAAAGAATGAATAGCGGTACTTTACAGTTACTTTTTCACTGCTTCCATTGTTTATGTAAGCTGCATGTAAACTTTTGTCATAGATTTTTTTAACAATTTGCAAGTTTTTACATTATAAAGCGAATGAAATAATCTAATTTTTATATTTATACGTATAAAAGGGAAAAAAAAGGAAATTGGATTATTGGTATTTCTATGTATTGCAGATTTTTGGAAAACAAAATAAAAATGTAGTTGCATGTAGACTTTAGTCATTCACTGTATAAACATGAACTTACCGTAAAAATGCAAATGTGTTTGGGGAATTGGTTTTTTTGCTCGGAAGTATTCGTGAAATCGTTATTAAAATAGGGTTTATTGAGATGTAGGTCGCTTTATTATTATAGAGCTTGCAACAGACACTTTTACGAGCGTTAACGTTAAACACTTCAAATAAACGTGACGTTTTTCTGGCATTTCTATGCAAAAAAAAGTTGACCGTTGCCTGGACCTCGAACTGAAATTTGTTTTTTCCAATATTTACGTTCGTAAAAATGTATTCGCGTTTTGACAGTGCCACTTTATTTATGTCCAATTCGAACAAAAACTCCGGAAAAAAGTATCGTTCCAGTCCAACACGGTATAGTTTTTTCTTTGGCAACATGTGGAAAAAATTGTTTTGTTTTATGTCAAGTTTGTTTTCGTCCACGTGTCGAACGCTCGCACAAAATAAAAACATTGCAGCGCACGCTTAGAAAACAGCGCAGAGATCCTATCGTCAGGTGTTAGTTGCAACTGGTGGAAAAAAGTTCGTGAAGAGCGCCAAACGCGACGGAGGTGAATTTCGCAGGAACCAATACCCGATAGCAGCATGTCCGTACGTCACTACTACTACAACACGGTCAGTACCACACACTTTCACCAACATCGAAATTATTTTTAAATGACCCGGATTTTCCTCACAATCTTTTTTTTTTCTCGTGTGGCGAGATAAAAAATTGATGCGCGTTTGTTTTTTGGCCGCCGTTCGTTTGATTTTCGATCGCGTGAGCGACGTTTAAAAATAGTTTCGGAAGGCGAAACGAAGTACCGTCGCGGTCAGCTCTCATTTCTGTACTTCCTACATCGTTTCGGGACAGGGAAAATCGCGAAAATTTATTTTTGGAATGAGTAACGCTTACATTTCGCTATTGCTATGGTCAGTTTGGGGAGTCACATTTCTCTTTCTACTGTACGCCTTCCTGTTGGGCTTCGTCGATTCTCTTTCGGCGAAAAGCAATCGTCCCTGCATCTCGGTACGTTGTGTGCGAATTTATGTGTTGTCAGCTTCGATTTTGCGAAAATACGCACGTGGTCGTCAGAACGGATGCAGATTTCTGTTTGACCGAGATCTTTTGTAATTTTACCGAGTGTTCTATTGCTTTGTGTTGGATATGTTGTTGAAATTAAAATTTGAGTCGAACATATTGTATCAATCATTTACCAGCAACCTCATGAACAAATCACATTTGATAGGTGAAATTCTAAATAGAATGAAATATAGTGAGGCTCTGTATTTTACTACGGTGTTCAGATACAGTTTTACCAACCATTCAATATATATATACACATATAAATATACATACATACTGTGGAATTAATTTGTGGTGGCGAACGTGTGCGCAGGTTAAACATTCCCACTCTGGGTTGCGATTCGTGTAGATATGTAGATAATATGTAGATAATGTAGATAATGCAGGCAGGGGCGTGCAAAGGTTTTTAAAAATTATCCTAAATATAATTTAATTATTGAAATAAATATTATATTTTGAAATATAAAAAAGTGATTTGAGTTAAAAAGACTTTTTAGTATTTCTTTAACATGTTATTTTATTTAGTATCTATAACATCTTTAAGTATAGAAGTAAATGCAAATATAAATATACACAAATAATAATAATTTTAGTTAATAACTGTCGTCAGTCGAGCATACATAATCATCTTCACTAGAGCTGCTGTTTTCTGTATTTATAATAACAGAGTTCCCATCCAGTAAATCATCTATAGGTATTTCTCTTTCTAAATACATTTCTTCAACTTTTCTAACATGTTGGCATCGCATTTGCCAGTGTTCCGATGTTATTGCATTAAGTTCATTTTCTGCCAATTTCTTAACATCATCTAGTTTAAAAGTTATATTTTTTTGAGATACATTATTTTTTACTGTAGCCCATATAAGTTCTATGGCATTTAGATCTGGGTGGTAAGGTGGTAGTCGCAAAACAGTGTGGCCTTTTACTGCAATATGGAGTCAAACTTATACGTTATGTATTTTTCTTTGTCATATTTTATTAGTTCATACAGTTGAGGTTTTAGCATAGTTGCCTGACACACTATATTTTTACTCGTCAACCATTCAATCGTTTCGCTTTTTTTCGAATTCGAATTAGGAGCCGGATTTATTTGAATATTATTGTAAGGTCCATTATCAATTATAATTACACTATTAGCAGGTAAATTAGGAATTAATTTTTCTTGTAACCATTTACCATAATTCTCTGAATTCATGTCAGAATGATAATCCCCAGTTTTTGTACCTGATTTAAATATCAGCAATGCATTTGGAATAAATCCCATGTCTCCACCTGCATGAACAATAATAAGGCGTTGGCTTTTGGATATTGTGGCAAATAATCCCTTCTTGGAATTGTCGCTCCAATTTTTTGATGACGTATGTCCGCTGTGGATATAACTTTCGTCCAAATAAACAATTTGGCTTTGAAAATATTTAATTTTCTGCAAACAATCTATTCTTTGCGATCTTATCTCCATTCTCTCTATTAATATACTTCTATTATTTTGTGTTTTTTTGCCATTTAAAACCTATTTTCTTTACAATTATGCGTAATGAAGAAACTGATCCGGTAAACTCTAAATTTTGCTTTACTTTTTGATGAAGTTTTTTTAAAGTAACACGACATCCATCTGTATTGTGAAATTCGTGAATCATGTTGCGTATATCACGTGTTGTATATTCAGGAATGTTAGTAACAGAAGCTTTTCGTGGCCGTTTTTTTCTTGGAGTAGAAAACTTTACTTGCTGGCCATTTTTTATAGCTGTTTCGGCTTCTTTTAGAATTCGTTCGATTGTTCTAACGGATACACCTGATTAAAATTAAAATAAGTTTTATAAAATTTTGCTATTTACATGGCGATGTTAATACCAATATTACTAGCAATTATTTTATAATTAAAAAATACTATTAAATACCCGTAGCAGCAGACGTTTTATCTTTTATATCGATCAGCATATCTTGGGCACTTTTGATACTATTAAAATAATTAAATACTGTATATACAATTTCGCGGGCTTGACTTCTTATTACGGTTTTTTTACTAGAAAACCATTCATCACTCATTATGCGAAACAAAATAAAAGTATGTTGCAAATTGACACTGATAGCATACACTGATTGAGGTTCCGCCGCTGATAGTGTAAACTGAACTGTTTTCAAGAGGTGGAGGGAGTTTTGTGCGAGGTGCTTGTCTACTGCGCATAGGGTTTGCCTCGCCATCACTTGTAAATTAGATAGTACACACATAAATATACATTCACGCATTTTGACGACTAAGTTGATGATAACAGCTTAGATGTCAAAATTTGTATACAGAATACGAACATTAAAGTTAAAGAAGTTAAAATATTTATGCAGCTTTAATTACTTGAAGATTTTAGGTTAGTACTGTTGTTTTACCAATTATTTTTTTTCAATAATTGTTAGAGTTTCACTTTAACCCTCTGTATATTCACACACACACACACACATCACACCTTTTAACGCAATAAAACTAATAAATTTCGACTCGACCATGTATTGTTGATGCAGATTTACTACTTGTACAATACTCTATTGATATATTCGATAAATACGCATATGTGTATCAGTTTTATTAACTTAATCTGGATAATTAATCATTCACGTACGGATTTCGTGGAACAAAACACGTGCGTCCTTGTCTTATCTCGTAGTCGATTGCCTGCATTTTAACCTTTAGGTTATGGGCACTTAAACGTTGAGGTTAGTTGTTTTTCGCGCAATTTAGTATGTTAGATTTGACGGAGATATTCCGATGAACTTGTTAATATTTTTCAAGTTTTTCACTATCGTTTGGACCGTGTGTTTGAACTACCTCAAATATACTTGTCTGACTTCCACGCTAATATGTTCTAGAAGAGTAAGTATGTATCGTTATTAATGGAAAATTGCAGTTGACAGAGCACTGGCTGTTGTGCGTTTTATTCATTGAGAACTCGTCGGGTAGTTTTCGCTTTGTCGACTGTAAATCGAAGTAATGTACCTATATTAAAAGGAAAGATTGCGCGTGCATTTAGATTTTAAAGGATCTTAATTTTATTTGGCACGTTGAAATTCTACCATGCATCCAAACAATGAATTCAGATGTGTATATCCGACAACTAACCAAACTGTACAAAACAATTCAAAGAAAACGGTCACAATTGATGAATCGTGGCAATATTAGGCCGCCCCATGTACTTTTTGGTCACTCGACCAAGGTTATTGGAGAATTGCCAATCCATCCATCGTGATAATCAGTTTTCCGTGTTGTAGGATTTGACGACTTCTCCCCGATTAAACAGGACGTCCCTAGTTCAGAATGCGTCCAGTACGTTGGCGAATTCCACGGCGACCACCTCGAACAGCGTGGGAGGACGGTCTTCGCTGGGACGGGACGACGACAGGACCAGCTACGAACGTAACAAGATCGGTACAAGTCCTGTCCGCCATCAGGGCCTCAACGGTCTGAAGAACATAGGTAACACCTGCTTCATGAATTCGGTCATACAGTGCCTGTCGAACACGAAGCCTCTGCTCGAGTATTTGCGGAGGGACGCTTACACTGCCGACATCAACACCACCATTTCCAGTATGAAAGGAGCTTTAATCAAGGGTAAGTGGTTCTTGTCAGACGCGGTAAATCATTTCACTGAATGAGGTGAAACGTAGTTCATCTCGTTGAGGAGGGGATCATATCATGCTTTTCTTTCCGTTACCACTTATTTTACGTCCGCTTATTGTGTTTGCTTCAGATCGTTAGTACATGCTTTAATAGTGCGAAGAACGTGTTCGATAATTGCCCACCACTTCGTCCTTGAATTAATTACAATTGCCCCACTAAAATGTCCAAATTACAATCAACGCCATCATCAAATTTATTAAAGTAAAACTTTTTGAACAGTCTTCGTACCTCGTTATATGCTATATGCTCTTTAAAAGACTTCTTGTTTTTATAGACTCCTTTTACGAGATTATCATCTTAGTCCTAACACTTGTTTATACAGCATTTGTTAAATTTAAATTCATTAAAGTCCTTCTTTAGGTTTCCAAGGTGAAATAGGTTTGCGTGTAGGCTTTTACAGCCCTTGTCTAACTTATAATTCATTAAAACCCTTCTTCAGACTTCTCAAGCGAAATAGATTTACGTGTAGGCTTTTCCAACCATTGTTAGGGGAGAACTTACCAACAATTAAAATGTACTAGAGTTCGGTTATTCAGAGAAGAAACTCTGGCTCATCAAAATCTGCGCGACGAGATTCTACCATAAGCGTAACACGGTGGCATCCAAACAATACTTAACCTAACTTTAATATTTCTGTATATATTTTTTACCTTAATCGTAATAATTTTTCACTTACCACTGATAAAATGGTTTTGAAAAATAGTCTTTTATATAAATTATGAAGCTAACAAGTAAAAACAGCACACACACTCTAAACACACGAACAACAATGGACAGCACTGCAAACAGGGTCGCCACTTCAGCGCATAATTGACTCGTCCTAAGCCAAATTTCGTCTGAGCGCATTGACCTTGAAGTTTCTTCTCTAAATAATCGAATTCTATAAAAATAAAGCCATCTCCCTTGTTACTTTTATTTTTATGATTAAACAATGAATTTTTATTAGCTTTCAGTCAAGTAATAAAGGAATTATGGTCCGAGGATAGTTCCGACCGCGTAGTGAATACAACCTCCCTGAAGTCCCACATACAACGTTTCGCGCCCCGTTTCATAGGTTATTCGCAGCAGGACGCCCAGGAATTCCTCAGGTACCTCTTGGAGGGCCTCCACGAAGACGTGAACCGGATAACCACGAAGCCCACGCCCATTCACACAGAAATTGACGAAAAATTGAGGCAAGTGTATATGGGAGTTTTTTTTTAGAGTAATTTTATCGTTCGTTTCTTTCGCAGTGATGCTGAAAAGTCAGCCGAGTCGTGGCAACGCTATCTGCGCATGGACAATTCGAAAATAGTCGACATCTTCGTCGGTCAACTGAAGTCGACATTGAAATGCACTCACTGCGGTCATTGTTCGGTCACGTTCGATCCGTTTTGGGATCTCTCGCTGCCTATACCGCAAAAAGTGGGCCCCATACGCCTCCAACAGTGTCTGGAAAGCTTTACAAGAGAAGAAACTCTGGACGGTGACGAAAAACCGGTAAATGATATTAATCGCAGTGAGATTTGAGATGTCGAAGTTAATTTTTTTTTTGTTTTCGGTTCGTTTTTCAGACGTGTTCCAAATGTAAAGAAAGGAGAAAATGTACAAAATCGTTTAGTATACAGAAGTTCCCGAAAATATTAGTGATACGTATCCTTTTAATCAAATTTTGTGTTTACGTAATTGCATTTACAAAAGCGGACCGAAATTCTTTTTTTATTTTTCTTAACGTAGCCCAAAGATTTAAAAAGATTCTCTCCCACGGAAAGGTTTAGGGGAAAATTGTCCGTGACCGTGGATTTCCCATTGGAAGGCCTGGATATGAGCAATTATTCGGCGGATAATCACACACAGTGTCGCTATAACCTGTACGCCATCTCTAATCACAGCGGAACCACCTACAGTGGTCATTACACAGCCTACTGTCGACACCCGTATTCGTTAACCTGGCACGAATATAACGATTCTAGGTAGGTAAACGTTTATACCCCCACATTTACGTTAAAAACATAGTGGTGGGGGGGGCTACAATAGACGTACGTATTTTACAAGAGCAATAAATTTAATATATATATATATAACCCCTTTTCACATTAACTTTTGTAAGTCTGTAGACGCATTTCGACAACTAAGTTGTCATCATCAGCAGACAATTGCAAAGTGTCGCACCTGGTAAACCACGGCGAAAAATACCTGTACGTAAACAAACTCCGTACGCAATCTATACCGCTGAGAACCAAGATGTACACTGTGTGTTCGTTTCACAAGATTTTTAAAATTGTTTTACTTAACCCATTAACGCCTAAATTAAAACCATGAGCATTTTTAATAATTCAATTTTTAATATCAGTTTTAAAACACTTTTCTTAAAATATTATGAAAGAAAAAAACGAAAAAAAAAATTCAAATTGTGTTTTTAGAGGTGCACTAACTTTAGTACAATGGGCGCTTAGGAGTGGTATTTTGCAAAACATCCTCTTTCCAAACAAAGCGTTTTCAGGCACTTATCATCACACGATGTTTTCACTCGATTTGAGCACATAACACATCTAAGTTGGCTTGGAATTTTTTGAGGGTTGTGGCCATTATTTTTTCTGTCCTCACCTTCAATTCTAGAAGACGTTTGCCTCGATTTTTTTTCCTTTTTGTCGCTAATGTGTACATTATATACACATTCATAATAGGTACGTGGGATTTGTTTGTATTCTTGTTGACTGGTAAAAAGCGTTGCCAGATTAAAAAACAACATTATATAATTTTTACCTCAACTTTTAGTTGTGTACTATTTATAGTACAGTGGGCGTTAATGGGTTAGACTAGGATAAACGACATTGAAAAAGGAACACGGACACGACCGATAAGTACCTGCATGTGATTTATTACGGTGTTCCTCCTTCTCTGACATTAAGCAGACCGAAAAGGGTCGTCTGGATAGGTCCAGTGTCATTATTCACCACATGGTTTTTATTCTTTAAAATGTGCATGCTTTCATAGGTGTCTAATTCACGATAATTGTACACGTTCTTTATCAAATGTAAACAATCCATATTAACACTGGTTATTTTCTAATACATGTCTCGCTATACCTGATTTTTCTAGTCGGTTGAATTTTCTAAACATCTAAACATTCAATTCGGTAGATTCCCGGCATTTTATTTTTTTCGATTTTGTCTTTCGCATTTCCTAAAAGCGTTTTAATTGAATTACTGGAGCGAAAACAAACTTGAAAACCGCGCTCTTTAAAAATACTATTTAAATTTTTTGTCATACGATGATAAAGTAAACAAACAAACTGTTTTTCCCGATTGCTCTGTGGTGATAGACATGTGGTGTCACGGATTGTTTTCCTTATGTTGGCCTTTCTAATTAATCCATTGATTATTTCCGAATCAAAACCATTGTATCTCGCGGTATTCTTAATGAAATTCAATTCTCTTTCATATCTTACATTTGTTAGTGGGAAATTAAACAAACGATTAATAAGGATTCAACTTCAAGAGCAATAAATGTTTATTTTGGGATAGAGGAAAACTAAAAGTTTTGATCTTGATCACTGAAGGTTGATATGTAACCCCTTGCCACATTAATTTTCGACAGTTGTCACCATCAGCAGGTAATTAAACAGTGTCGCACCTGGAAAACTACGGCGAAAAATACCCGTACGAAAACAAATTCCGCACGCGATCCGTACCGCTGGAAGCCAAAACGTACACTGTGTACGTTTGGCTTTTGGGTGTTGTAAATACGGTGTTATTAACATTCGAATTGTTCTCAGACATTCACCTGTGGAGTAGTTTTAATTGCAATTTGTGTTTGGATTGGCTTAATCTTTTGCATTCCATCTACTTGAAATGAAAAACTTAGTAATTATTTTGGAAGATGATTATTTCGCCCCATGGCTTCCTCAACTTGTACATTTAAGGGCTCACATATAGCTGAGCACCTAAAAGTAGGGTCACGTTTAAGATTTTTTTTCGTGTATAAAATTGCATTTTTTTTAAAATCCACAATAAACATTTTGAAGTATGGCATTTATTATAAATTGTGTGAAAATTGGGTTCGAAAATTTCGATTGGTAAAAAAATTGCAGTCGTTTTTCCTGGGTGTGTTTCTGTCGACAGCGTTCGCGGTACCAGACGTGCCTCTAGATAGACAGAACTAGTACTTATCGAGCCGGAATTTGCGAATTCAATTTTTTCGGGTCATGGCAGTCATTTGCATAAAACTGGCGGTTTTTCGCCTTAAAATTGTTGAGTAATTATGACAAAAAAAAAAAAACTATGTCAAATATCGAAAAAAGGGCTCGATAAGTACTAGATTATTGTGTGAAGCATAACTTTGCAAAATTTGATTCCGATCGGTCCAGTAGTTGCGGAGATATTTCTGGTACCGATTTTGAAAATACTGTTTCGAGTAAAACGCGTTTAAAGTTTTGACTTCACTTCACAATGGAATAACTGGTTTATTTTTAAACTTACACGAAATCATCGATTCCTGGGCCATATGACGGATCTTCTCTAGACGTTGATGCTTCCATTAAATCCTTTTTTTGCTGTGTCAACCTCGTTCTTGCTTCATTTGACGCCCTTGTCGCAGAGCGCTCGGCAAACCGCATGCTACAGATTCAGCCCAACAATGTGCGTTTCTCCCTGTCTTGACGTCCAATATTTGCATTATTCGCAATATACTTCTCGCGTCCTCATTGAAGATACATGCACCGATATTTGCAGCAATTTCAACAATTTTAAGGCCGCTGTGCACTTCTTTTGGCGCAATTTTCCAAATGACGTGATTTATACTTTCGACGAACAGCGAACGACTGGGCACTGTGCGTCTTAAAGTATGTATACCTAACCTAAGGCCCATCAACTTCTCGGAACATGCTCTTGCTATATAAAGGGCGATAAATACGTAGAATCCAACAGGAGAGAGAACACCCAGATCGTATGTATAGACTATAGCCAAACAGATGACAAAGGCCGCGTCTACCTGCGCCCCGACCTTTATTCGTTGCTTACGCGGTCGGTTACAAAACGCTATAACTTCGTCATTACTGCGAATTTCTTTATGAAATTTTCAGGGTAGACACTCGAAGGATAATACTTTCGAATGAGCACCTTTTTGAAATTTCGTAATTCGAATTGCTGGTAAAAGAATTTCTAAGAAAATAGTTTAAAAGTAAAAACTGCTAAGTAGTAGATAAAACAATAAGAACAGTAGTTTAAAGCAAAATCTGAAAAAGAAACTTACCCGAAAAGAAGCAATTCAAACTAACTAAAAGCCGAAGTAGAAATTATTAAATGACAAATTTAAAGCACCTACTTTTAGCGACTACTTTTCACGAAGTACATAAATGTACAGGGTGTATTTTGTAAAATACCGAGTTTATACGAAACTTCAACACGTAATTTTATTAATTTATTTTTTCTTTTGTTTGCAGAGTATCCTCGATATCACCGAAAAGTCTAGTGAGCGGTGAAGCCTACGTATTATTTTACGAATTAGATGGTCAGAAGGCCCACCTATGAGTGTCGAAGAACATTAGGTTTTTAAATATTATTTTTCAACCCACACAATACTGCTACCACTACTTTGCCATGCTGATAGTTATTATTATTATTATTATTTTTAAAACCAGTCCCTCCAGATATAACAATGTTTATTTTATTGTGTTATAATTATATTTTTAATATACAAATATGCCGCCCTGCTTCGTTGAATAATTTGACAGTAAACAATAGAAAAAAAAAAGACAACAGTGCCGTGTAATACCATCCGCCCTCTGCGTGGTAAGATGGTATTATTTTCACTTGTTTATGTATACCCCCCCCCCCCCCACACACACCCCGTTTAATTTATTTGTTATTTATTGAAGATAAACGACGCGTGCTTGACGTCTAAAAATAAAATAAAGATAAGCCGTCTCAAGTCCCTTGTTTTGCTGCATTTGTTTGTTTTTTTCTTCATGGGCTTACGATTTTATTTTCTTTACGTAATGTTGGCAACGTCGTTGTCAACTTTTAGGATTAGTTGTGAATGTAAAACAGATTTGGATCTAGTCGTATGTTTAAAAACGAGATAACAATACAGATTGACCAGCGTGTTTGGTTTTTTTCTCTTTTCGGGGGATTCCCTTGCTTACTTATAACAATAATAGTACATGAACAGGTTTTTTAAATGGGGGATCTCCGGCGATTGACTTTTTGCCGATTGCATATGATTTTCTTTTTTTAACCGTGAAGTATATATATATAATATATAGAAATAGTGATGTACTTATTTGTTGTTGACATGTTTTTTAAACGTTTGAAGATTAAACAAAAAGGTCTTTGACGATGACTGAAATGTGAAAGGTTTTTATATGTTGAATGTTCCTTTTTGAACATGTATATTGTATGCAGTTTCTTTATTATGTATTTTATGCCGGTATATCTTCTTAATATTGAGAATCCTTTTAAGTTGTATTATATTATAGTTCTTGTATTTTATTTTCGTGATTGTGTTTTTAATTTCGTACACATTATTTATTAAATACAAGCGGTGCAAACGTAGCATTTATCAAAACGAAATAGTAAATTACATAACTATTGTACAGTCGAAGGCATTATTTGGTCCCGAGATAGAAATTGTCGATTTGATTTGGATCAATTCAGTAATACAGATATAGACTAATACTTTCTAAATTGATAACATTAATAATGAAACTATGAAATTCGATAATTATTAAATACTTAATAACAATGCTCAAAGATTTTTCAAAACAAAGAAATTGTCTACGAGACCATGTCGCAATACAAATTATGTAATTGAATTTGAAAAGGATCAAGTTTCTGTTGTGAGACGCGAATATTTTAAATATTTAACAGTAATAAAAAGCCGTAACAAAATGTGGCATATGAAAATATAATTTTGAAAACTATTAAGCGAAGTCATAGATCAGAATATTTCCTTTTTGCAACACCGTTTTTATACACTGAAGAAGTATGGTAACTTTGATGGAACCTGTGGTTCATTAACTTAATCACTTAAGGTTGATACATAACCTCTTTCCACATTGATTTTCGCATTCTGTATGCGCATTTCGATAACTCAATTGTCATCATCAGCAGATAATTAAACAGTGTCACGCCTGGAAAGCTACGGCAAAAATCCGACGGTACAGATCGTGTACGGAATTAGTTTTCGTACGGGTATTTTTCGCCGTAGTTTTCCAGGTGCGACACCGTTAAATTATCTGCTGTCGATGACAACTTCGTTGTCGAAATACGTATACAGAATACGAAAATTAATGTGGAAAGGGGTTGTATATTAACCTTCAGTGATTTAACTGAGGAAATATGACAAAATTAGGGGAAGACTGTACTTAATTATGTCAAATTTTTGCCAGATGTTTTATTCGAATATACTTTTTTTTATTCGAACGTTTGTTTTGATAAATGCTACAGTTTCTGTATTAACCTATTTTACAAATTTATTACAATTGAACCGTACATTTTATTAAGTAAAAATTCTATTTTTTATTTATGAAAATAACATTTATGTGATAAGTTTTATTCTTTGCTTTCGAAAGACAAATCGCGCAATTTTAATTCTTACATCTATCAATTTTTGGAAGAAAATACTGGGTTTTAGTAAACTTTGGTATATTCGAAGTAAGCTTCAGTTAATTTGAATGACTATCATTGCAATTTAGACTATAAATAAAAGCTGCGTAGTATTTTTAATTTCATTCTTTTATATATATTTTTTTTAACGCGAATATAGTATTTTTTTTTTCTTTTCTAAGGAAAAATTTAACAAAATTTACATTCTCATTAAGAATTAGTTGTCTTGTGATTAGTAAGTACCTTAGTACCACCTCGTCCTACTAAACTGTAACGTCTAGGATAAATCGTGTAAGAAAAAAAAAAACTGTTAGATTGCTAGTTTGCCTCCTTTCTTTTTTTAAAGTTCTAAACATAAACTATTTTTTGATAGGTTTTCTTGTTAGTTCGAAATGAGAAATTATGCCACATCACCAAAAAATTACGATACACACTGTATACTCTCTTATCGAAGTACTATTTGACAGTCAACAGAGAACTTATCTATATATACATATAAATACATATTTATTTTCTGTACAGAGGAAGCGGTGTTGTTTCTAAATTCTTGCCTGTCAAATTAGTACATCGTATGCTGATATTACTACCTATTAATATACACTGTTTTGTTTCGATGAGAGTTTTTCATGTGAATAAATATATATATATCGAGCGATCATTTCTTCTTGTATATACATATTTGAAATAATGTAATTTACGTTTGTAAAACTTAGGTTAGTTTCTTTTTTTGCGAAAGAGACGGGCCGTAGTAATTTCACTCCCCCCCTTTGTTTTCCCTAAATAACAAGCGGATAACGCAGTTTATTTTTCACAACTTTTCAGAGGGGTGGAGAAAGCGAAACATCCGGGCCGTACCTTCCGCAGTTACAAATTAAGACACCTTGTGCACCATTAAAAGTCTATACTAAAAAAAAAAAAAAAAAATGGAAAAGATTACGAATGAAATTTTGTAAAATCCGAACGCTTCGTAAGTGGTGAACATGAGACGAAGGATTGAGTGAATGGATTTGGACAGAGACGAAGAGAAATTAAGAAATAAAAGAAAACAATACTCTTAAAAGCTTTATATTTATTAAAGATGATATGAAAAATGTTTTGAAATAAAGCACTAACTTATTAAAAACTGTTTGCAAAAAATGTGTTGCGTTTTATTTCTTTTTCCCCTCTTGCAAATATACTGGCGGTCAAAAGTTTGGGTACACACATTCTCAACAGTCGATGTGCCTTAAAAATTGCTTTCAATTATCTCTTATCTTGTACCTAGTTTAAATCATGTTTTTAAATCGCTTTTTGCAACTCCGTTATCTCCTCTGGAAATTTATTACTTTTAAAATTCTTATTTTGTAAATATTACACAAACAATTACAAATAAATTACTTCGAAGTCATTTTAAAACATTAAATTTACGAATTTTTAAAATTAAATAAAGAATATTTTCAATTTACACCTTTGTTTTTTTATTGCAAACACTATGAACTAATTCTCAATTCAATTCCAAGTAACGGGTGAGGCAGAATAACGAGCGATTTTAAAAAGGCAGTAAAAAACAATATTTAGGAATAAATTCATTATTTTCTCAAAGAACATAAAAAAGCATTAATTATTTTATTTTTTAAAAATAACTCCGGAAAGATGGCATCCGTTCAGGCGTACACATTCTTCCAATCGTGTTTTGAAACTATTCATTACATTTTGCAGCATTGCTAGGGGAATGTTTTCCACTTCCTGTCGGATCCGTTCTTTCAGGGCTTGAATTGTTTGTGGTGGATTATCTTGAAACACTTTACCTTTTAAGTACCCCCACAAGAAAAAGTCGCACGGTGTGAGGTCCGGTGAACGGGAAGGCCAGGTGATGTCCCTATTTCGAGAAATCACATGATTTGGAAATAATCTGTTAACAATATTCATGCATACTCTGGCTGTATGGGAGGTTGCTCCGTCTTGTTGAAAAAATGTTTCCTCGTTAACATCGTAGCGTGCAAGCTGTGGTTCAAAAAAGTTTTCCCTACATGTCGGCGTATCTTTGTGAGGTTACTGTCACAGCATTGCCATGAACATTTTCAAAAAAGTAAGACCCTATGATCCCCGATGAAGACATAGCCCACCACACGATAACTTTTGTGGGGTGAAGGGGTTCTTGATGCATTTGTCTAGGATTTACGTCGCTCCAGTATCTAAGGTTCTGCTTATTGACGTAACCGGACAAATGGAAATGGGCTTCGTCACTCATCCATAAGTTGTTTACAATATCCTCATGTTGATTAATTAAATCTGAAAACTCTTCACAGAATCGTTGTCGACTCACATAATCCGTACCTTTAAGAGCTTGTACGATTTGGATTTTGTATGGCTGAAGGTGGAGATCCTTGTGTAATATTCGTCTGACAGTTCGGTTTGAAATCCCAAGTGTAGTGCTATGCCGGTGAGCTGAACGACGCGGGCTTCGCTCAATAGCATTTCTTACACGATCGATATTCTCGGGCGTACGCAGCGATTTTGGCTGACCAGGTTTCGTTTTTGCCGTTAACGAAGTTTCCTCAAAGTTCCTAACCTATTTTTTAATGGCACAGGCAGACGGCACTGGTTGATTGCGATTAATGTTAAAATGATTTCGAAAGGCACGACGCGCGCGTGTGTAAGAATTATCATTTTCATAAAACGCCTTAACAGCGTTCGCACGCTGTTGAAAGGTCCAACGCTCCATTGTTACTAAATGCTAATATCAAGGAAACATGGCCGATAGCGTCCCTACAACCTCCGAATGACACGGCGCGAATCGCGGGCTTTTTAAAATCGCTCGTTATTCTGCCCCAGCCTGTACATATTTTGTAAGCTTTCACAGTAGTGTATCTTATCAGCTGATGTACTTTTACGAACGTTCCTGTCGGAATAGCTCTACAGTAAGTATCGAGGATTAAAAGCGACCAAAATTAACATTTCTTTTAGCAATTGTAGTAGCATGCTTTGGCTTCGATATTAGTTAAAAGATTTATATTTTCTTTAATTATTTCTTAACAGTTTTTGGTCAGTCGCACTCTATTTTAAGTACGCTTTGAAATGAAGTGGAAATATTAATACTTCTTTATTTGGTGTCTCTTGAAATGTTTACTAATATTTAAGAATAATTTCTTCCCATCTTACTATGTCATCGCCTTATCTAATTCATTAAATCTTGCAAAATATTTAAATATTTCTCAAGTTTTTTAATAAGATCTAGATTAACCCACAAATGTATTCTAGAAATATAAGGTTTTCCAATAGGGGTGATATGATTTTGAAGTGACATTTCGGCCATTTGTAATATATCATGATCTGTCATTTGTTTTTCATTGTATTCAGTAGTGTTTACAATTTCATCATGGAGAGATATACGCAAGAACAACGTTTACAAATTATTCAGTTTTATTATCAAAATAATCGTTCTCCAATTGCAACTTTTCGTGCGCTTTTGTCATTATATAGTCGTAATAATGGTTCAAGTGTGCTCGCTATTCGTCGAATTCTTAAAAAATTTCAGGTTACATTTTCTTTACATAATTTTCAAGTGCCAATAAGACAAGGAACCGCTCGAAGTAATGCAAATATTGCTGCCGTTCAGGCAAGTGTTACTGAAGACCGTAATTTGTCGATTCCAAGACGTTCTCAACAATTGCGACTGTCTCAAACCACAACCTGGCGGATTTTGAGAAAGGATTTGGGTTTGCATCCCTATAAAATTGTTTTCATTCAAGAACTGAAGCCATTGGACCACCGTAAACGTTGCGAATTTGCTGATTTTGCCTTGGAACAACTTGAAAACGATAACGATTTTTTTAAGAAAATCGTCTTCTCTGATGAGGCTCACTTTCATCCGGATGGTGTGGTAAATAAACAAAACTGTCGATTCTGGTGCGAAGAAAATCCACAAATTATTTATGAAAAACCATTACATTCACCTAAATTGACAGTTTGGTGTGGTTTTTGGTATGGTGGAATCATCGGTTCGTACTTCTTTCAAAATGAAGCTGGTAACACCGCTAGTGTCAATGGAGAGCGGTATAGATTGATGATAACCAACGTTTTATGGCCGACATTGGAAGAAGTTGATCTTGACAGCATTTGGTTCCACCAAGACGGGACTACGTGCCACACAGCAAATGCAACAATAGAATTATTGCGAGAAAAGTTTGGAGATTCGATTATTTCAAGAAATTGTGATATTGAATGGCCTCCAAGAAGTTGTGATTTAACACCATTAGACTATATCTTGTGGGGTTATTTGAAGTCATTGGTCTATCGAAATAAACCAGACTCTCTTCAAGCTTTACAAGTCAATATTGAACGTGCCATTCATGACATACGACTAGATTTAGTGGAAAAAGTGCCCGAAAATTTGGTTCATCGAATTCGTTCCTGCAGAAGAAGTCGTGGAGGCCATTTGAATGGCGTTTTATTTAGAACTTAATTGTATCGATTGTACTTCACATTAAATAAAAAACTTTTGAATTTTCTTAACAATAAGTGTGTTTTTTTTAAAGAAATCATATCACTCTTATTGGAAAACCGAAAAACCTGTTATCTGTTTTCAAGATTTGTTTTTTTTTAACCTTTAATTAAATGTTTATTGAATATTTTGAATGGAGAAGTAATAATTTTGTCGAAATTACTTAGAAAATGGTATCCTGTAACTTAAACCGGGAGTAATTATTTGTAATGACGTTTCGATACGTACAATCAAAATTAAGATTGCTAATGAAGAAAGTTATTTAATGTTTGATGCATATTACGTATTTTTTTTATTTGAATTGTTGAAGTTAATTTTTTGTAGATAAAAATGTGTATTCTATAACTATATATAATTATAGTTTTTCTAGTAAACTTTTCACAATTCTAGAAAATGTAGAAAATAGTAAATATAGGCAACCCAAATTTCAGTAAACAAATTGAAATAGAAACCTTAAAACGTGCTAAGTAACTAGGTTATTTCACTTCGCTTGTGAAGACGAAATTTTAATTCTTATTTAAGATATTTTACGACACAATGATTTTAATAAAATCGAAAAAAATAAGACTAATCTTATATGAATTATTTATCCCCTGTTAGCATATACATAGTTGTTATTATATAAAGAGTTTTCCAATAGGGACTTGACAATTTTTAATTCAATTTGTGAACGCACCCTTTCACTAATCATCGAACTGTCACTGTCAATTTATTCAGTAAACTTAACATTTTCATCATGGTAAAGTACACGAACGAACAACGTCTGCAAATTATAAAAATTTACTACAGAAATTCCGAGTCGGTGACCGCTACTTTAAAAGCGTTAACTCCGATTTTCGGACGTAATTCTCGCCCTAGTAGACAAGCAGTAACAAGTTTAGTGCAAAAATTTAAGTCTACATATTCGTTGTGTGATGTTGCCGTGCCAGTGAGACAACGGGTTGGACGAAGTGTCGAAAATATCGCTGCCGTTGAAACGTCCGTAGCAAATGATCCAAATCAGTCAATTCCACGGCGTTCACAAGAGTTGGGCATCGCCCAGACCACTTTATGGCGAATTTTGCGTAAGGATCTTGGTTTACACTCATACAAGATCAAGCTGACTCAAGAATTGAAGCCGATGGACCATTTGAAGCGACGTACGTTCTCCGATTGGGCTCTGGAAAAGATGCGCCAAGATGATCAATTTCATCGCAAAATCATTTTCAGTGATGAAGCTCATTTTTGGCTCAATGGGTTCGTCAATAAGCAAAATATGCGTTATTGGTCGGATGAAAATTCACATGTGCTTCATGAAACACCACTTCATCCACAAAAAATAACTGTTTGGTGCGGTTTCCATGCCGGCGGCGTCATAGGGCCATATTTTTTCGTCGACGATAATGATCGTCACGTTACTGTGAATGGTAATCGTTATCGCGCCATGATTACCGATTATTTTTGGCCCGAATTGGAAGATATGGACTTGGACAACATGTGGTTTCAGCAGGACGGTGCCACAAGTCACACAGCACACGTTACAATCGATTTATTGAAGAGTAAGTTTGATGAGCGTGTTATCTCAAGAAATGGACCAGTCGATTGGCCGCCTCGTTCGTGCGATTTAACGCCTCTAGACTTTTTTCTTTGGGGCTACGTCAAGTCATTGGTCTATGCCAACAAGCTGACAACGTTGGAAGAGCTCAGAGCCACCATTGAACGCGAAATAGCAGCCGTTTCGGCCGAATTGTGTGGCCGAGTCATCGAAAATTGGGTCCAACGAATCGACCGCTGCAAACGTGCCCGCGGTGGCCGCATGAACGAAATCGAGTTCCATTCATAAATATTTTGATTGTACTTCAACCCGATAATAAAGTTTTTGAAATATCTCAAATGGTCTGCATTTTATTTTGAAAAAAAGTTGTCAAGTCCTTATTGGAAAACCCTTTATAACAGCTCAATGTTTATTTTGGAAATGTTTATATATGTAGTTGTGTTTTTATCGTATTGAATTGAAATATATAATATATTATCAAAAATTTATAACATCCTTCCTGGTGATTAATTCTTTAAGGTTTTCAAATAGTTTTTGTTTTATTGTTACAAATATACAGGCTTCAAAACATTCTGCGACATTCAAAAATTAAATTGTCACAGCTTCAATGTTCTGGGAAGTGGTTAAAATTACAAGTAAAAAAGCTATTATTGATAAATTCTACAATGAATTATATTTGCGTGAAACAATTTTATTTTTATATTTCAAAGGATATTTTTTTAAACGTTGGTGTAACAGCATTTCATTTTCTTTTACCCCCATTAACAGATAACTCTACACAGATTGAAATAAAGATTGTACTTGAGTTGAGATGATATACAATACAACACTATTTCCTATTTCTCGGAAAGCTCTCTACGATTTTTTTCAAATCGTTAACTGTTGCTGAAGATGCCTCGATTCCATGGTAATAAATTCTAATAATAATACTTTGTTTACGACACGTTTCGAGTTACTAACGGATTATTGACAACCCATCTTCTAATGTACTGAAGATACACGTTCTTAAATGTGTGTGGTCCTGTACCATTTTGCTCACAGAGCAAAAATTGAAAGGACATTACCTACCTCTCTTGTCCAAACGACAAAGTGTTGCCAACATTAGAATATACGATCGCCTACGGCAAGTTTGCCAACTTAAAAGTTCGTATATTACGCATTGTGATGACGTAGTTACGCTTTTGGCAAGACGAATACGCACTTTGTTCGTTTGGACGAGAGAGAGAGAGAGAGAGGTAATGTTTTTTCATTCTTTGAAGATACCCGTTTGAAACTCCATTGCCATCATAATAAATAAGTATACAACTAAGTTTCGAAATTTATTGTTTCGTCATTTAGTGGGTTCATCAGATGGATAAAAATCGTTTTTATTCATCATCGTAGAAACCGTTGGTAGATAATTTACAATAATAAATTTTGAAACATAGTTGGATCTTTTAAAATTCAGATGTTCAGTTTTCTGTAACAAATAAGTTAAACGTTTGCTTTAGGTATTTCTCATAAAAGAGGAATTTGATAAAGTGACTAAATATTAAATAAAAATATCTGCTTCGTTTAAGTTTTATAACAATTGTATTATAATATATACACTACCGGTCATATTTATTTGCCCACCCCAATTTTATGTGTTTCCTGAAATACGGATTATCTTTCGAAAAGTATTAACAGCTTTACCTGCATTTCCGAAAGGTATTACCAATATTGTGTTATTGTACTAACTAATTACAATATTAGGATGTGTTATTCAAAAAGGAAAATAAATTTTATGTCAGTCATCGTTCATCTTTTGTTGCGAAAACAGTGAAATAGAGAGTTATTGTGAATATTTTAATGCAATGCCGAAGACGAAGGAATTATCTGTTGAAGTGCGTGCTATGATAATTGCTTATCATCGTACGGGTAAAAGTAATCGCGAAATTGCACAAGAATTACGATTAAATCGCAGAACCGTTGATTATAACGTTAAAAAATTTGAAGAAAGTGGTACATTTTCCAACAAAAGAAGATCTGGACGACGTAAAGCGACGACATCTGCAGATGACTGGCATCTAATACGGATAAGTAGACGCGATAGACGAAATACAACACCAGAAATTGCTGCTGAAATGAATAGAGCGCGTGCTAAACCAATAAGTGTGTCCACGGCACAGAGAAGGTTAAGGCAAGCGGGTTTATACGGAAGAATTGCTCTGCGAAAACCACTACTAAGCAAAACAAGATAAAACGACTAAATTGGGCTAAAGAACATAAGAATTGGACGATTGATTAGTGGAATAATGTGTTGTGGATAGACGAATCGAAGTTTGAACTTTTCGGTAGTAGAAGGAGAATATTCGTAAGAAGATCCGCAGGAGAAAGAGTATTGCCAGAATGTATTGCGCCTACCGTAAAACATGGAGGAGGTTCAGTAATGATTTGGGGGTATTTTGGTGGAAGATCTGTAGGCGATCTCGTCAAAATTGAGGGAAACCTAAGAAAAGAAGGCTACAAGGAAATTTTAGAAATTTTTCCTTCAGGGTTAAGGATTCTTGGCGAAAACTTTGTATTTCAACAGGACAACGATCCGAAACACACTTCTAGATTGTGTGGCGATTACTTGTGTCAACTAGAAGAGCAAGGGCAAATTTCTATAATGGTATGGCCAGCTCAAAGTCCTGATCTGAACTCAATAGAGCTTCTTTGGGAAGAATTGGACCGGAAGGTTCGAGAAGGTGCTCTGTCATCCACCACTGTACTGTGCGAACAACTTCGAGAAGCCTGGGCACAAATTACAGAAGATACACTGCAAAAATTAATTGAAAGGATGCCGCGGTTATGTGCCGCAATTATAAAAAATAAAGATGGGCACATTGATGAGAGCAAAATTTAATAATAATTAATGATAAAGTTTTTATATAAGAAAAATGTAACTGTTTTATATTTATTTTACGCTATTGTATTGGTACAATAAATAAATTTTCAGTACACATTTGATAGTTTAATAATTTTAGCTAAAACTAAGGGTGGGCAAATAAATATGACCGGTATTGTATATACAATAGAAAATAAGAACTCTAAATTAATAAAAATATTGTCATTAACCCTACAAAAATACTCAATTAGGATATTTTGCTTTTAATACCTTATTTGAAACTTAAAACATTTTATATATCATCTTAACACATCTTTTAATTAACTTTCTTCTCTCTCTCTTTCTTTTTCTACCTGTCATCTTGAGAAAATTTAAGTTAGTGTCTAATTTAAAAATACAAACTTAAAATGGGTTAAACACTTATCAACATATAAATTAAAACTTAATTCTAATAAATATTTAAATTGTATTATTATATGTAAAGTAGCAAGCAATGAAAGTAATTTCAAAGTACTTTTAAGATCGTATAGTGCCCGGCACATAAAAGACATACAACTCTGAGAATAAAATCGAATTTTTTTAGCTATGTTAAGTTGATCTTGTTGAGAATAATTAAAATTGCCATTTATGATGTTTATAAATTACACTTCAATGATACGTCGAATTTCAATTAATGAAGTCAAACTGTACGCTTTTTATATGCCGAGCACTATACAAAGAGCCCGACGAATCTAGAAGATGGACGAGATAATAAATGCCTGACAGGTATGATGATGTATGTATATATGTACAGTGTCGCTTTCATATAAATTTAAAACAGCAAATATGCCATAATGTAACTACATTCTATTTCAAAAATGGTAATTGGTTGAGAACAAGGCAAACTCACATAGTCGTATATATTGGATTGGCAACTAAGTACTTTCGGTTTTTACTGATAAAGAGCGTTGCTTTATTTTTTGTATAACGTATGTTAGTGCTGTACTTTACCGTTTGTCGCGTGATACTAGTCACATTGACGTAACTTCAGAAGCAAGTAGTGCGTGATTTTTATTAAAGCTATTAGTTGTGGGTTCATTCTAAATGGAGTGCAGAAACGAACATTTCCGACATATTTTACTATTTTATTTCCGTAAAGGAAAGAAAGCTGCTGCGGCTCACAAAAAGATATGTGAAGTTTATGGTGCTAATTGCTTAACAGAGCGCACGTGCGTGTCAGAATTGGTATAAAAAATTCCGTTCTGGAGATTTTTCCCTCAAAGATGAGCAACGTTCTGGTCGGCCTACTGAAGTTGATGATGACCATAATTGAAGAGGATCGTCATATAACTGTTCGAGAGGTTGCGGAGAGGCTACATGTATCGCACACAACAATTGAAAAACATTTAAAATGTCTTGGGCTAGTTAAGAAGCTTGATATTTGGGTACCTCACGAATTGAAAGAAATTCATTTAACACAAAGAATCAACTTTTGCGATATGCACCTTAGACGAAATGAAAGGTATTTAATAATTAATATCAAAATAAAGAAATTAAATATTCCGTAGAATAGAATTAAACAAATGGAGACTCATATAATAATCCATTTATGATATAAAATTTTAAATGTTCTATTTTTTTTATTGACCAAACTGAAGTTAATAAATGTAACGGATTTATTCAAATTTATATTTTTATTATTTAAAAAAAAAATAAATAAAAATAAAAAAAAGAAAAATTTTTGTTAGATACTAGACCCCTCCAAAAAGAATTAAAATGTATACCTATCACGTCTTTCCCTCGCATTATCAATTGTACAGGGCGGACCTAGACCAGCTGCTTAGGGAGGTGGGGAGCCGAAAAATAGACGAAAACTTGACTGTTTACTAGGGTCCGAACTCGAGGTCTATGAGAGAGAGCCTTTTATCTTCAAGATGGCGGAAATCTATGAACCCGCCCAGAATGAAAGTATAATTTTTTTTAAATCAATTTTTGCTTTTTTGAAAATTACTGGTTACAATATGCGTATTCACCTCTTCAAAAACTTAGTATAAAGGTTATTAAGAATTGAACGACCAATTTTTATAATCAGCATAAAGATAGCACTGTTTTCGGTACTTTCCATTTCATTGCATTTTTGACGAATCAAAATCTGTTTAATTTCTCAGAATTTAAAAAAATCAGGGTTGATTGTGGGGGTCAATATACCCGGTATATAAAATAATATTAAATATTACCACCAATTCTAAAGCAAGCTCTTCAAGAATTTCTAATATAATATATACAGTTGGTTTCACATAAAACTAGTTTCGTACGTTGTTAAAAATGCAATTAAACACTTATAAAGCTTGTCCTATGCATTATAAGTGTTTAATTATATTTTTAACGTGTGAAACTAGTTTCTTATTAATGTTTTAACTTAAAAAATGCATTTATATACCTTTTATATCAATTAAAAAAATAGAAATGGAGAACACAATACGATCTCTTCGATAAAATGGTCAATTTTTATCGAAGATTCGATGTAGTAAGTGTGTAAATGTGTACCAACATACATATAAAACTAATCAAAGCGATTGACTTTCGATGAGCCACCCTAAATATACGATACATACTTGTTATGAACCTGGTGTGCTGACAAACGTGACCGCTCTACTCGTTAATATTTCATTGCACTTCCGTTTTCATCAATTACTTGTTAGGGCTACGTGGCATTTTGTAATTAGTTAATTAAATTATAAGATCTAATTTCTTCTCGTGTTTCAGGCACAATGTCAACATGTGAATTGTTCTCAGACGTTCACTCAATGGCTTGTGCCACGTCTATGTTCATTCTATATACGCACCGTAATAACATAATTACTCATTTGGCGGGACGAATACGATTTTGTTCAGATATTTACATGTTTGGACGAGAGATGGGCGGTATTGCTTCTTCATTCCTTTACATATAGTTGCGAGAAATTTGGAAATTCTATTACTATACTAGCTTCACTTGCT
Source organism: Dermolepida albohirtum (assembly GCA_031893035.1). NCBI lineage: Eukaryota > Metazoa > Arthropoda > Insecta > Coleoptera > Scarabaeidae > Dermolepida > Dermolepida albohirtum. The sequence continues at coordinate 100,521 of JAVIWB010002938.1, forward strand.
GTAGTAAAAGAATTCGATTTAAAGCTATTTATCAGTCTACTATCATTACCTACTGTTGAAATACTCGTTTTGTCAGTCCGACTCAGTCTTCGTTCCTATTTTCATTGTTTTTTTTATTGTAAAATACCGTCTGCAGGCATAGACGTGCAGAAATTGTAAGATCACCTAGAAGCGTCTTCTGCATGTACCAGATGTACCGGAAAGTCATAATAGCTTTTTCGTGAAAAATCTACATAATTTTCAAGAAAATGGAAAAATTTATTTATTGGCCATTTGATTCCACACATCTTGCCTATTATTCAGCCAATTTATGGATACCATCCCAAAAAAACTATTTGTCCTTTGAGCAAAACCATTCATGGAGCCATTTTTTAACTTCTTCGAAATTGGCAAAGTGTTGCTCTGCAAGTGCGTGTCCTATTGATGCGAAAAGGTAATAGTCGGACGGGGCAAGGTCTAGAGAGTACGGCGGGTGCGATATTATGTCCCATCCAAGTGCTTTCGACGCTTTTCTATCAATGCCATGGTTCAAATTGATAATTTGTTGTCGGTAGCGATCAGTACTAACTGTTTCACCAGGTTTCAACAGTTCGTAATACACCACGCGTCTCTGGTCCCACCAAACACAAAGCATTGTCTTACGACCAAAACGATTTTGCCTTGGGGTTGATGGGCCGGCTTCGCCAGGTGATAGCCATGATTTTTTGCGCTTAGTGTTATCGAAATAAATAAATTTTTCATCACCCGTCATTATTCGATGCAGAAATGACTTCCGATCGTAACTTTGAAGCAGCATTTCACAAACGATTTTTCGATTTTCCATTTGCCTTATTTTATTGATGTGGCACCCACTTTCCATCTTTTGGATTTTTATCATTACTCGTAATCGGTCGTTAATCGTTTCTTGTGGCACGTTTAACGCTTCCGCCAATTGTTCTGGAGTTTGGGTAGGGTATTCATCAAATAACTCCTGCAGTCGCATCTTCAAACTTTTTCGGTCTACCGGAACGTCCTTTGTCTTGCACATCGGAATCACCACTTTTGAATTGTCAAAACCACGCCTCATATGTTTTTATGATTGAAGCATAGTCACTGTAAGTTTCTACCGGCAAACGGTGCTTTTTAGCGGCTTTTTTCGTTTGATTAAATGAGAAAAGTAATGCGTATTGCAAATGCAGTTTTTCAGGCACGAAACTCGACCTTTTCAAAGAAGTATAAATCTATGACAATATTACTTTCGCAAAATATAACATGAATGGCTTTGAAGCTTGATGTCAGTAGAATAAAATGACATATGTGTCAAATTATAACAATGCATACTTAACCTTAGTGATATCTGTTACTAAAACCGGTAATGACTTTCCGATACACCTGGTATATATGTATATGTACGTTTGTTGCCCTGAAATAAACAATAGCAGTACTTGAGCCTTGAATATGTCCCGTACGAGTGGGTACGAAACGTCGGCAGTTATACCAGTGACGCGGTTCCAGCCCGGAAACCCAGAAGAAGATAGTATGGACCACGACCACGGAAGTCTACGTACCACATTAACAAGTGATAGCTTAAAGCAATGTTAATAATAACAAAGAATGGATATTTCAAGGTGAATTATAATTGTTTCTGTATGAAAAATTATTATTCTATTAAATAATCCAAAATTATGTTGAGTTAATATAATATAGCAATAATTCTGGTTCAAAATCTATAGGTAAGTTTTCCGTAAAGTTTGAATCTTAGATCTCGAAAGATTTAATGGTCATTCAGCAAAATGGAAAATATATAATTGATTAAAAACTATTCTTTGTTTAAAAAAAAAGTGTTTTATTTTATACTACAAAACCGAAAGTACTTCCTATACACCAACCCAATAGTATTGGGTTGGTGTATAGGAAGAATATTCAATAAATTTTGGTGAATTTTTAGATTTCTTTGACCAATTATAAGCTAGTTTTTAGAACTGCAAGTTGCAGTTAAGTAATTTCGACAACATGACTCTCCACATTGCATCAATAATTATAGTACTGTATATGAATTTTGACGTCGACGCTGAAGATGGATACACTGTTATCGAAACACAGATGCAAAGTAATAATTATTTATAAGTCGTGAAATGTAAAGTTGTTAAAATGTTAAAATAAACTAATATTCTTTTGGGTTAGTTTATTCTTGTTTTGTCCCTAAGAAGTTTAAATTTCGAAACGAAAAGGAGAGGGGTACCTTAAGTGTTGGTGGTAAGCAAGATGGGCTTAGAATTACGTATTCTACCGTAGCATATTATTGTAATACCGTACTTTATATTTTGTAATCTTTTTGGAGTATTTTATAATTTTCCGAGTGAAAGGCGAGAAAGAAATTTCTGGTCACACGGACTTATATCATTAATTTCTCCAGATATAGATCTTCAATCGTTTTGAAAATAAATTCTTAAGCTGTAATTGTTATCTAGTTAATATGTATGAACTTTGTGCAAGCTTCCAGCTTTGGTTAAGGCGAAAAGAATTCTTTTAACGAGGAAATTAAAAGACGGGTAAAAAAAATTATTATTTCCAAAGGTTAAGATTTTCTTCATCTGATATGTAAACTCTCGTTGGATATTAACAAAAGTTTATTCAAGGTGAAGTTATTTTAGTATTTAAAAACGTCAGTAAAATATGTTTTCTTAGATATAGAATATAAAACAAAATAACAAGTTTTTGTCATTAAAAAAACGGTTAAAAAATTCAAATTTTTCTTCCACGATTGTTTCAAAGGTAATGTAAAAAATCTAAAGTTTTTTTAATACACAAGTGCAGAAGATTTCTTTATTATTGAATATCTAAAAAGCGAATGTTTTTTGTAAAATAAATGGTGAAAATACTTATTATAAAAAGGCTTACAAGTTCGGAATTCTTCATTTTAAAATTGTTATTTAAAAATAAAATTATACGTTAGAATTGCATTGAAATGTTAATTTTGATGTTCTTAACACACAGAGATGTTTTATCACAAATAATTAAAATTTATAAATATTTTAAAATGTTTAATTTTTTTTCGTTTGTGCTAATGTAAATGATTGGTTATCTTACGTTGGTATTCATTTATACTACTTTCATAAGTATTAAAATAATGTAGTCTTAAATTGGGCTTATTTTTTTAATGTTTTTGTATACACTTTTTTCTTCGTATAAATACTTATGATATCTTGAGGAAAGTATTGTAGTACTTCCAAATCAAATTTACATTTTATTTGAAGCAAATTTTGCATGAGGAAGCTCTACTTACTAGAATATAAATAGTTGTTTGTTGTTTTTAATTTTTTATATAATAGCGTATTAGAAGATACGTATCCTTTGTTACCGTTAGAAATCCAATACAATAACGAGCTTTTGCGAAACAATTTTACCTAACTTTTTAATAGGTTAACAAATATATTTTATTACTTAAGAAATAATGTAACAAGTCTCAGTCGGCATTTTTAATCACTAAAATATGTTAAAATGTTATTTCGGAATAAGTAATTTATGAGCACTTACATATATTTGATTCTATTCCCTTTATGTTATTTAATATTAGTGAATGTAAGTATGGTCCTTGCGTTTTATTTATTTCAAGAGATTTAACATTTCCTAAAATGATCTCAATACTCTGCAACAGATGTACTACACCTTTGATAATGCACTTTCCCTTCAAATTTCAAATCAATTACAAGCATTGAATAAACTGCAACTGACGCCATACACTTCTGCGCAATCAACAATATGGCGGCAGTGCACAACAACTAGATTTGTATTTCAATTTAAGAAACATTTACGTTTCATGAAAGGAACCTTAGTGTTAATCATACAGTATACGAGTAAATAGACACAGCTTCGTTTTAGAATAACAAACGTGAACACTTTAAGTTATATTTTCGGAAGAATCCTGTGTTTTCTTCGTTAACCCCCACGAACGATCCATGTTAGAATGGTCAGGGTTTCGGTATCGATTTTGACAGGTAAGTTTCACGTATCTTTTCGTTCTGTTTTCTTTATTATTGCATCTGTGTTGTAATAACTCTAATTGGAATTAAACGGATTCGTCGAAAGGAGATGGAATTGCGATATTCACACACGAAGGGTGGGGAGGCATTTTTTAAATGATTTCATTTCGTAAAGTTTTAATTTAGGGAAAAGCAGCCAATACGTTGGCAAAATTTAAAAATAGCCCGATAGCGCGCTGAGATACTTGCGAATTTCGTTTCCCCCGTAAACTGTGAGATGGCGCACGGTGTCCAATTCGCGAAATCAAGTTTGCCAGTTGTGTCTGAATACCGTGTTGTAATAAAATCGTGTGCAATAAAATATCAAATTCGCGACAGTTCAATCCACCAAAAATTATTTCCCGGATTCGTACTATACTGGATGACCGTTTGAAATCTTTCACACCAATTTTGTCCTTCGGTATACACCAATAATTACGCAATACGCGAATATATCAACGGGTAAGTCTAGATGCTATGATTTTAATTTGACCTAGTTATAGTTTTCGATGTGTAGAAATTCTTATTTTTGGCGTACACTTGCCCAGAACATTCCTAAATTGTTGTACCTTCGTTGGTGATATGAAAAAAAGCCCGAATTTTCCGAATCTTTGAGGTTACGGCATTGGCCCACTTTGGGAAACACGTTTTAGAAAATGAATTTTTTAAGGAAACTTATCTCTTACTACAGATATGTGTGAATTTTTTTCCTAACCAGAACTTCGACAATACACGATTGTTTACACACCTCGAGTTCGTGCAACATTTGCACGTGGCTTCCTTAATATTTTTTTACGTCTAATCTAACCCCTTATACTCACACACATAATATTTTTAACGAATCCATATAATACACAGACCTCTAGTTTTGTTTGTTTTCTTTTTCTGAATTTTAACAAAGTATTCTTGCTGGTCATGTCTGAAGTATAGGGGTGCAATTCGAACTGCAGCAGTGGTCAGTGGGGCAGGGGGTTTGAGATTTAATAGCAGGGGTGGATATAAAAGGGATTGTTATTACGATGGAGGGTACGTTATTTCAGTTAGGGGATGGGAATCTATTTTTCTATTGCCCTATTGGTCTATTACAAGTACTGGTAGGTCTGTTATAAAATGGTGCAACTATTCAAGAATTATGGTGTTCGTTTTATTGTAAAGCCTTTTTTTAAATATTACAGAGGGGACAGTCGTTCAAAGTGTTTAATTTATTTTAGTTTTTTTTTCTCGTATTAAATATGGGCATTAAAAATTACACAAGAAAATGTGTAGGCATTTGTTTATATTTAATTATTTTTACTCTTTTGAAAATATTATTATAAATTTGTAGGCATAAAATTTCTTGCAGCCTTAACAAAATAAATCCTTCATAAGAATATTTACTGAGTCAAGTGAGAGTGTTATAAATAAATTTATTAAAATGTAAACTACTTTATTATACAAATTTTTTTGAAATTGTTAGTTTTAATTTTATAATATTGTCTTGCAAAGTGTGTTAAATATTTTTTTTAGAATTATTCACTATATTTATTGATATATATATATAATATCGTAGACCTTCTTAACTCCCTAAAAATTGTTTATATCGCTATTTCGTGCAAGTGACGAACTTAAAAATTATCTTAATTTCCAATTTATGTTTCTGAGGGCTTAATTTAATATTCTTCGGGATTCATCACCAGTTTCAATTGTAATTACTTAATGAAATATTATTCGTGTCAGTTCTCCTTGTTTTCTTTTGTTTCTACCCATTAAATTCAAAGAAATTAGAAATTAAAATGCAAAATATTAATTTCTTCGTCTTATTTCTTAATTTTTCTTTTTAATAATACAAAATCAAATGCAATACTTTCTACTTAGTAGTTGCTGGGAGGACAGTGCATTAACTTGATACAGCAGGCTATTGGTTTGAGTGTTTCTACAAAATGGTTTCTATTCTGCCCATCTTTTTCTTTCTTATGCACTTTTGTAAACTTTATGTTTGAATGTTGAAGTTATGACCTAATTTTTTTCTTTAAAATTCGCTATTGCAAATTTGTACCGGAATTTTTTTGTAAATTTTCTTGTTACTAGGAGATTTTGCTTCGTTTAAATTAGGCCTAGAATTTAAATTTTAGAATGCCTCTCCAATTTATTTAGATAATCGTTTAAAAATTTCTGTAATATTAGTGTTGGTTTGAAGGAATTAAAATATTTAAAAATAATTATTTTAAGGCAATTACTTTGGCCTATATTTTGCATTGTAAAAATTTTTTTATGCACGAAAAACAGTCTTTTATAATAAATATTTATGTACATAGAAAATACTAATATTAGTTCTATATTTTATAATTTAACACACTTAACACCCATAAATATATATTTACCAATACCACAGGGGAGGTGCTGGTTTGCAAAAACAAAGCAATATCTTTATTAATATTATTTTCGATGCCTATTTTTGAGGTGATAAAGCAAAATAAAATATTATTACCCTATTTTAGTTGCTGTATAAATGTTTAAATTTAACCATGGGTTGAAATAGCGACTCTTTCTTTGGAGATTAAATTTTTTAAATTTATTTTTACAGTAATTAAAATTATATCGAGTAGATAGGTACCACCATCTTGAAAAATTCCTTTCAAATTCACATAGGAATTATTTTCTTTTATATATAACTCAACTTTTCTGTCGAAAAGGTTAAAAATTTAATTTTCTCAAATAAAAAATTTAAAAAAAATTAAAATACAACTCTTACAGGTTCGGTAGCGAGAATTAATTTTTAATTGCAAATAATTTTGGGGTTTACATTTTAAGATATTATTTGTGAAAGTTCTCAAGTAATTGTGTAATGACATTGATATTTACAGTCAAATGTATAGAAGGAGGAGCTTAAACACTGTTAGATTCCATTTTGATATTTAAATCGTAATTATTAAAGTGGGTTATGGGAATTTTTTTCTTAAGATGTATTGCTTGTTCGTTATGCAGATCTATTGTGTGTTGCAAATATGATTAATTGTTATTTTTTTAACCGATAAATATGGCTGCTAAAGCTGTTGAAGAACTACTTTCCTACAAGCTTGCGACAAAAAAAAATTATGCCTAGATATTGTTATGTAATTATTATTACTTTAAAATGTTCCAAATAAATACCCCGCAGGCAAATTGAATATTTAGAATATCCTCAGGATATAATGACGTAAAAATAAATTGATTTTCGTATATCCTAAGGGGACAAATTATCTTCAGTACAATATGAAACAATTATATTTCTGACACTCATAATTTGCAGAATATATAAGCTGGTTTTAAATTAGCAATTTAAAGTAATATAGTGTGTTTAGAATAAAATATATTAGTTGATATAAGCTGATATTGAATAAATTGTCCATTTATACAATGAAAAATATTTAAAATACATTGAACAGGCTTTATCTAAAGTAAAAATTTTAAACATGAATATTTACTAAATTTTAGTTCGCATAAATAGTCAGCTCAAGAACATATTTTTCGGTATAATTATTTAATGCATTATTATTACTTTATCCTTATTATTTTTAATAATTTACCGCTTAAATATGTAAAATTAATTACTAAATAAAATATTAAAAACACGCGGTAAGTTTTACAATGTTGCATTAAATACGGGGGTTCGTTTTTTATATTACTGACATACCTATATTCGAAAAGAAGAAAAACGTGTTGCTAAATACAATTCTATTGCTTCTCTAACCTTTTATTTTCATGCCAGGTTCGGAAAAATAAAAACGATTACATCCACAACTACCTTGCCATCTTCAATAAGAAGTAGAATAATGTTGCGTTTATTTGACCGTAAAATTAAATAATACTAAAGCTGTAAAATTGTAGAAATTCAAAGTATCCGGTAAAATTTTATTTATTGGCCACGAGAACATGGTTCGTTATCCTTTCCAACATGTTTTTCACAAAATATTAGATAGATATACGTTGTAATGGATGTCCCAAAATTAACGCAAGATTTGAATTAAATATAAAACACAGTTTTGAATCTTTTGATTGTTATTTTTTTATTGAATCATAAAGTACATAGGATAGGGTTATTTATGGAATAACACATCGGGCAAATGGCCTCCACAGCTTTGCATGCACATACGCATTCGTTTGTCGAAATTTTCCATGACCATTATGCATAAATGTGACTGAGTTTCGTTGATGCAGTGTTGAATCTCCTCCTTTAATGCACGGGTGGTTTTGTTGGAAATTGTTTCACGGGCTGTATGGCATGTGGCACCGTCTTGTTGAAACCACATATTGGCCACATCGATATCATCCAATATCGGCAGAAAGAACTGTGTTATCATGTCGCGATATCGAGCACCAGTAACAGTCACTGCTTGACCAGTCTAGTTTTCAAAAAATACGGTCCAATTATGTCTACAACCCAAAATCCACACCAAACAGTAACACATTGTGGATGCATTTGTTTTTCGACAATCACATGTGGATGCTCAGAACCCCAAAAGCGGCAATTTTGGCGATTAACAAAGCCATCCAGGTGAAAATGTGCTTCATCGCTTAGGATTATTTTGCTCGAAAAATCAACATCCATTTGTTGATATTCAATAATCTATTTAACGAACTCTCTTCGCTGTGCATGGTCATTAGGCCTCAGTTGTGTTAATTGAATTTTGTAAGCATGGAGACACAGATCTTTAGTGAGTATACATTGTAGAGAGCTTTTTGAAATTTGCAATTCTCGTCCACGACGCCGAATCGAGGTTTCTAGATTGTCACCAACACTCTCACGCACTGCTTCGATATTCACATTTGAACGGCTTGTTTTTTGACGACCAGTGTGTTTGGCGTCTCCAACGGATCCAGTCTCCCTGAATTTTTCAATTAATCTCTTCACAGTTGACGAAGTTAAAAGACTATTCCGACCATATTTTGTATGGAATTTTCGAACTGCGGCCGCCAAGCTTAAAATTATTTTTGAAATATTGTTCAATAATGAAGACACGTTGTTCTATCGTGTAACTCCATTTTTACTAACCCACAACTATCAGCTGTCGAATTGTTTTTTTTAGGGCTGTCAACACTTTACTGCACAAATGGTCGACAGATTCAAATCTTGCGTTACTTTTAGGACAGCCATTATTTACACCTTTTCAAGATACGATTCCCCACTTTTACTTCATGCTGACGTGGCATTCGCTTTTTCTGCAGATGTAGCTTTCTTCGATCAATATTATTGAATTTTTATTTGATTCGCTTTTTGAAAAAGCAAATAAGGATTCAATTGCAGTTGTTCGTGTTGCTTCAATATCCGCTTTTTTAATTTCTCATTTGAGTATTGTAAAAAGTCTTCAAAATTGACCATTTTATTTTCGTAATTTATATTTTTTATTTTATTACAATTAATTTTCAAATATATTTAAGTAATAGATTAAGTTATTGCAAAATAATATTTGCACAAGCAGAATTTAGTGCTTTTCTAATGCATTAAGTATCCAAAATATTTTTTTCTAGCAATCAGACATGTAACACCAACAAAAACATAATATAACGGCATAATTTTGCATTTACTTCTTAAAAATTTTTACCGTAATATATTGAGAAAACCTTAATTCCACATAAATCGCTTCTCTAAATAAAATAATCTTCCATATGCTCAAAGGATGCGGGCGATTTCTAAATTATTAGGAGACACTTAACCGCTTTAGAGATATAGTTTGTATCACTTAAATGTTACAATGGACAACATGTCCGGATACTAAAACTAATAATGTATTAGATAGGAATTTCTAAAACTGCGAGGCTTCGAGCGAAACTATCTGGAAAGGTTTTACATGAATTTATTATAGTCTTGACTAGATTTTGGTGTGATTTTATTTACCACTATTTTGAAATAGTGTAGATTAAAGATTCGGTACTTGTATACAGGTTGGTAGAAAAGTTTTGAAAGCGACACCTATTAAGCAGCAGAGGAATAAAAATTCACACGCCATTTTAATATTTCATGTGTCATATGAACACACTGAAAATTTTATCTTGATCTGTCAATTCATTCATTGTTAGCAATCCATTTGATTTAGACGTGTCTGTGTATTTTTTAACAATGGAAAAAACTGAACATCGCGCTGTGATCAAATTCTTTGTTTTGGAAGGTTTATCAGAAACAGAGATTCATACAAAAATGGTGAACATGTTAAAGGAATGTGCTCCTTCATTTCCAACAGTACATCGATGGATTTTAGAGTTTAAACGTGGTCGTACAAGCGTTGAAGATTAACCACGTAGTGGACGACCAAAAACTGCAACAACCGCAGAAATCATTGAGCAAGTACATAATATTGTTAGTGAAGATCCGAATTTGACTAAGCGTGAAATTGCTAATACCATAGGCATCTTATACGAACGAGTACTTCATATTTTACATGAAGAATTACATATGAAAAAGTTGTTTTGAAAGTTAGTGCCGCATTCGTTAACAATTCAACAAAAACTGGATCGAAAACAAATTTCTCAGCGTAACTTGGTGCGTTTCAATAAACGGAATAAAACCGATTTCTTGCGTCGTTTTATAACTATGGATGAGACTTGGATCTACCACCATGATCCTAATTTGAAACAAGAACGATTACAGTGGACCACGGTTGGTTGTTCAACTCCAAGAAAGGTGAAGTCAGGACGATCGGCAAAAAAGGTTATGGCATCAGTGTTTTGGGATGCAAAAGGAATTTTATTGATTGATTATCTTGAAGAAGGTAAAACAATTAACTCAGAGTATTATTGTAACCCTTTAGATCAACTGGATGCCAAAATTCGTGAAAAAAGACCTGGTTCAGCGAAAAAAAAAAAAAATTTTCATCAAGACAATGCGCCTTCACACAAAGGTGTTTTGGCGATGACTAAATTGAATGAATTAAAGTTCGAATTGCTTGAACAACCACCGTATTCACTAGATTTGGCTCCGAGTGATGACTACCTCTTCAGAAACTTGAAACAATTCGTTCGTGGAAAGCGTTTTTCATCGAATGAAGAAGCTATTTCAGCCGTGGAACAGTATTTTGTAGAGCTTCCAGAAAATCATTACAGAGATGGTATAAAACTATTGGAGGATCATTGGATTAAATGTATTGAAGTTGAGGGAGATTATATTGAATAAAAAACTAATTTCATTTCAAAATTCACATTGTTTCAGTTTTGCTTTCAAAACTTTTCTACCAACCTGTAGAACGTTTCAAGTCAAAGAATAATTAATGTTATCTTTTTATAAACTATTATGAAATTGTAAATAAATTAATTTCATATGCACAAATTTGAAATGTTCTTTTCAATAATAGGGAAAAATAGTATGTCTTTTAAATTTAAATATGATCTTAAAACCTCACTGTATCTGTAAAACCGCTATCTAACTGTCAAAGAATAATTATATAATTTATTTTGATTTCTTAATATCCCCTCCCATGAAAAGAACAAGGAATCTTGATTATTATCTCCTTGCATACAGTTTTGAGGCGTTCTTTTTAATTTTAATAAAGAAAAATAGTGTCTCTTTTTTAAATTTAAATAAGATATCATAACCTTACCACATGCACAAAGTTTCTCATCTTATTGTGACAGAATAATTGTATAATTTAATTTTATTTTTTAATATCCTTTCCCACAAAAAAAGGAACCTCGTTTTCAAAAACGGCTATCATAATCGCCTGTTATTCATTGTAGTCACGAAGACGACTTCTCAAAAACTCTTGGATTAACAAACAAAAAATAATTATTGAGAAACAAGTTTGGAGGTAAGATCCGCGGTCTAATTGTCAAAAATGACAATTGTAAATTACCTCGAGCAATAGAGATGGTAAATAAATACATTTTCGTTAGACAGTAACAGTAAAAATGTTTATCAATTTCATTGATAATTGTATTTCTCTCTTTAAAATCTGCTACCAAAATTCAATGACAATTTCGTAAGACAAACGACATATTTTTTTTAGTGACAGGCATAGCCTACTTAGATTATTTTGAATTAAGTTAATTTGATCGTTTCATCTTCAGAGTTAGTGGACTATTTTGAAGTCCAATATTATTACAACACGATATTTTCATTTCACATGCTGATAGTGCTACAAGTCAGAAATTTTTACCAGGCTTTGTCAACACAGTTTTGGACTAAGACTTTATTTGTATTTAGCAATACAATGTAAGTAAATAAATAACCAATGATTTTTATTAAAAGCAAAATTGGGCAAAGTACAAGAACGAATCAGTAGTCAGTGAGCATGACGAAAGAGGGCAGTATTAAAAAAAGTTCTTGGATGGTTAATTATTGAAGTCGTTACTTGTGAAATTCCATTACACTAAGGTATAAATGAAACACCTTGTCTAAATTTCACACTAAATTATATATTGTAGGGTTGATAATGTTCCAACAGACGAAACTAGTTGCAGTTAATATACAATGTAGTATGAAATTTCAACAAAATGTTTTACTTATTCCTTAGTAAAAAAAATGTTCTTTTTCAACTTCGGAATCTTTTAAAGAAACTGTCTAAATTTGTATTCATTCCGATCGTAAGGATATTTTGTTATTTGAAAGAAAAATGAACTGTTTTTAAATTGTTTTGAAACATAGAAGCAATTTGGTTCGGATCAGTAATGAAGTTCTTGTTTTGTTAACAAAAGAAACAATGAGCTTGGTTGGAGTCTCTTTATGGAGGTCAATCTCCATCGACTGCGACCATAAAACAAGAGTCACTTGATTCTAGTCGTGATCGGTTCAGTATATTTGCCGAATGACGTAATAAACGCTCAAAAGACTTGTATGCTTCAGAAAAGCTTAGAAAGCTCGACTTTTCTAAAGTATTTCTGAAGTATACATGTCTTTTGAGCGTGTACTGCGTTGTTTATCAAATATGCTGGTTCGGCCAAAACATGTGTACTCTAGAAATGCTTAAAAAAGTTGATCTGGATGTACGGTGACCAATTTCCATTGACTGCTACCATAAAACGATGGACATCTGGTTTTAACCATAGCTAGATCAGAATATTGAATTGACAATGCAGTGAACATCCAGAAGTGTACTCCAGAAATGATTAAAAATGTATATGATATGGTGATTGTCGAATAAAGCACCCCCAAGTAGCAGATGATGATGACCAAATCAAAGTCATAATTGAAGAGGATCGTCATATAACTGTTCGAGAGGTTGCAGAGAGGCTACATGTATCGCACACAACAATTGAAAAACATTTAAAATGTCTTGGGCTAGTTAAGAAGCTTGATATTTGGGTACCTCACGAATTGAAAGAAATTCATTTATCACAAAGAATCAACTTTTGCGATATGCACCTTAGACGAAATGAAACCGACCCTTTCTTAAAAAGAATCATCATTGGTGATGAAAAATGGGTCCTGTACAGTAACTTAGTTCGAAAACGATCATGGAGCAAACACGATAAACCACCTCAAACCACATCGAAAGCTGAATTGCATCCAAAAAAGATCATGCTGTCAGTTTGGTGGGATTACAAAGGTGTTGTGTTTTTTGAGCTGCTTCCAAGGAACCAAACGATCAATTCCGATGTTTACTGTCAACAATTAATAAAACTGGATGAAGCAATCAAAGAAAAACGGCCAGAATTGTCAAATCGGAAAGGTGTAGTTTTCCACCAAGATAATGCAAGGCCTCACACATCTTTGGCAATTCGTGGGAAACTATTGGAGCTTGGCTGAGAAGTGATGCCACATCCCCCATACAGCCCTGATCTAGCACCATTTATTTCGAAGTTTGCAGAATTCTTTGAATGGTAAAACTTTCACAAATGACGATGACCTTCACTCGCACCTGGTTCACTTTTTTTGCTGATAAGGACCAGAAATTTTATGAGCGCGGAATCATGCAGCTGAAAGAAAGATGGCAAAAGGTCTTTGAGCAAAATGGAAAATATATAATTGATTAAAAACTATTCTTTATTTAAAAAAAGATTGTTTTATTTTATACTACAAAACCGAAAGTACTTAGTTGCCAACCCAATAGTTTGCGAATAATCTAATAAAACATTGAAATACAAGTTTAACTACTTAAAGTGCGTACTTACGAATAGACAAATGAGTAATAAATAATGCAGATATTTCAATAAAGACGTTCTCTGATAAATTCCTGTATATTTATTGCCCCCTCTATTAACGCATGTACATATTTATATTTGATTTGAACCGTTTTATATCTTAAAGTGTATTACATAAGTCTTATCCCCTCCATAATGGATTTTTATTCTGCGCATACAGATTTACGTTGAACATTATGACCCACCTACCTAGTTAATTTTTTGACCGGCCTTGATCTTGCTTTTTATCCTTAATAAAATTTGCAATATCTGCGATTTTTTAGGGATACCGTTTTGTCTATTTTTATCCTAATTCGATACGGCGCCAATATACGGCTTTTATGTTTCGTATGTACATATGTCCAAGTACCATTTACATTTAAAGATGTTTTTCTTCTAGTTTTGTATTTAATCTAGTTTTGAAAACGGTAGAAAAAGATGAAGAATTTATATCGTAATTTAAATTAATTTTCAAACGATTCTAATTCATATATTTTTATTGTATATAAAGGGTTTTCCAATAGGGACTTGACAACTTTTAATTCAATTTATGAACGCACCCTTTCACCAATCATCGAACTGTCACTGTCAATTTATTCAGTAAACTTAACATTTTCATCATGGTAAAGTACACGAACGAACAACGTCTGCGAATTATAAAAATTTACTACAGAAATTCGGAGTCGGTGACCGCTACTTTAAGAGCGTTAACTCCGATTTTCGGTCGTAATTCTCGCCCTAGTAGACAGGCAGTAACAAGTTTAGTGCAAAAATTTGAGTCTACATATTCGTTTTGTGATGTTGCCGTGCCAGTGAGACAACGGGATGGTCGAAGTGTCGAAAATATCGCTGCCGTTGAAACGTCCGTAGCAAATGATCCAAATCAGTCAATTCCACGGCGTTCTCAAGAGTTGGGCATCGCCCAGACCACTTTATGGCGAATTTTGCGTAAGGATCTTGGTTTACACCCATACAAGAGTAAGCTGACTCAAGAATTGAAGCCGATGGACCATTCGAAGCGACGTACGTTCTCCGATTGGGCTCTGGAAAAGATGCGTCAAGATGATCAATTTCATCGCAAAATCATTTTCAGTGACAAAGCTCATTTTTGGCTCAATGGGTTCGTCAATAAATATGCGTTATTGGTCTGGTGAAAATTCACATGTGCTTCATGAAACACCACTTCATTCACAAAAAATAACTGTTTGGTGCGGTTTGCATGCCGGCGGCGTCATAGGGCCATATTTTATCGTCGACGATAATGATCGTCGCGTTACTGTGAATAGTAATCGTTATCGCGCCATGATTACCGATTATTTTTGGCCCGAATTGGAAGACATGGACTTGGACAACATGTGGTTTCAGCAGGACGGTGCCACAAGCCACACAGCACACGTTACAATCGATTTATTGAAGAGTAAGTTTGATGAGCGTGTTATCTCAAGAAATGGACCAGTCGATTGGCCGCCTCGTTCGTGCGATTTAACGCCTCTAGACTTTTTTCTTTGGGGCTGCGTCAAGTCATTGGTCTATGCCAACAAGCCGACAACGTTGGAAGAGCTCAGAGCCAACATCGAACGCGAAATAGCTGCCGTTTCGGCCGAATTGTGTGGTCGAGTCATCGAAAATTGAGTCCAACGAATCGACCGCTGCAAACGTGCCCGTGATGGCCATATGAACGAAGTCGAGTTCCATTCATAAATGTTTTGATTGTACTTCAACTCGAAAATAAAGTTTTTGAAATATCTCAAATGGTCTGCATTTTATTTTGAAAAAAAGTTGTCAAGTCCTCATTGGAAAACCTTTTAGAAGTCGCTTCTATACCAAAAGAGGAAAATAAAATAATTTAAAACAAAAACACTATCAGGCATCTAGGATTTTGAAATTGTTGTCTTAAAGTTTGCAAAGTTAACTAATTTTATAATACACTGCAATTCGTGGCTCACTCTACCAAGGGTAAATTTGATGGAGCCTGTGGTTAATTACCTAAATCGCTAAAGGTTGATATATAATCCACAATAACTGTCATATTCCGCATACGTATTTGGATAACTAAGTTGTCATCATTAATTAAACAGAGAGACAAGTTCCGTACATGAATACATAAATGTGCGTTTTGTGGTTTCCAGGTACGGCACAGTTTAATTATCTGCTGATGATGACAACTTAGTTGTCGAAATACGTATACAGAATACGAAAATTGATGTGGAAAGGGATTATATATTATTCTTAAGTGACTAAGTCATTCTAC
Source organism: Dermolepida albohirtum (assembly GCA_031893035.1). Lineage (NCBI taxonomy): Eukaryota > Metazoa > Arthropoda > Insecta > Coleoptera > Scarabaeidae > Dermolepida > Dermolepida albohirtum. Next base: position 116,841 of record JAVIWB010002938.1, read on the forward strand.
CAAAATTAACAAAAAGCTCTTTATAACACGAAATTGATTGAAGATAGGCACAGCGAATGCTATTACGTGTTGATGTGGTAAAAAATCCAAAATTATTCTACGAAAAAAATGTAGGGTATTGTATTTGAGAAAGGAAACTTTTCACCTACTCGAAACTATTTGCGTAAACCTTGTATAAGATTTGTCGAAAATAAAGGTATTAGAGAAAAGCTTGAGGTGTCTTCTATTTATGCCGCAAACATAATCGCTTCCGGCGTCAACATAGTTACAGCAAATAACAATAATAACGACGTAAAACCAAATATTTTGTAAAAAAAACAAATATCACTAAAATTATCGAATTTAGGTATAGAGAAAATCCTCCGGTTGAACCGGAACTATAGCCGTCACGAAAATATTTTCCTTGAGTAGAACATAAGCTCCCATGTTTATGCAAAAACATTTGGAAAAAGAAATGAAACAGTATTCGTAATAAGTCTAATGAACAAGCAATCACCTTGTAAGTAAAAGTTAAAATGACACGAGGGAAAATGTATAGCCTGAAAATCACATTAGCGATTTTCAGGCTATAATCGTAATTGGAAAAATGTAATCGTTTAGGTCGTTGAAGAATGCTCGCGTACTGACATTTTCGAAGCTCCTAAAAACGATTCTGAAATCAAAAGTTACCTAACTCTTTCGGCTTAATCCTGACAGAAGGAGAAACTCGAATTGCCAAGCCAAAAAATGATTCTTCAAAGGTTCCAAATGTGTTATCTCTAAAGTTTGAATGAGTATGCTATGAGCAATAGATAATTCTTATTCTGCTTGTTTAGAATTACAGTTTTACCAGTTACGAAAGCGAAATTCGGATCTTTTTATTTTGACGAAAATCGCAATTTTTCCAAAGGGGTATACTCGCAAAAATTGGCATTTTCAAAGATTATCGTATATTAAAGAATGCACGCGTACTGACATTTTCGAGGCTCCTAAAAACGATTCTGAAATCAAAAGTTATCTAACTCTTTCGGCTTAATCGTGACAGAAGGAGAAACTCGAATTGCCAAACCAAAAAATGATTCTTCAAAGGTTCTAAATGTGTTATCTCTAAAGTTTGAATGCGTATGCTATGAACAATAGAAAATTCGTATTCTGCTTGTTTAGAAGTACGGTTTTGCGTATTACGAAAGCGAAATTCGGAACTTTTTATTTTGACGAAAATCGCAATTTTTCCAAAGGGGTATACTCGCAGAAATTGGCATTTTCAAAGATTATCGTGTATTAAAGAATGCACGCGTACTGACATTTTCGAAGCTCCTAAAAACGATTCTGAAATCAAAAGTTACCTAACTCTTTCGGCTTAATCCTGACAGAAGGAGAAACTCGAATTGCCAAGCCAAAAAATGATTCTTCAAAGGTTCCAAATGTGTTATCTCTAAAGTTTGAATGAGTATGCTATGAGCAATAGATAATTCTTATTCTGCTTGTTTAGAATTACAGTTTTACCAGTTACGAAAGCGAAATTCGGATCTTTTTATTTTGACGAAAATCGCAATTTTTCCAAAGGGGTATACTCGCAAAAATTGGCATTTTCAAAGATTATCGTATATTAAAGAATGCACGCGTACTGACATTTTCGAGGCTCCTAAAAACGATTCTGAAATCAAAAGTTATCTAACTCTTTCGGCTTAATCGTGACAGAAGGAGAAACTCGAATTGCCAAACCAAAAAATGATTCTTCAAAGGTTCTAAATGTGTTATCTCTAAAGTTTGAATGCGTATGCTATGAACAATAGAAAATTCGTATTCTGCTTGTTTAGAAGTACGGTTTTGCGTATTACGAAAGCGAAATTCGGAACTTTTTATTTTGACGAAAATCGCAATTTTTCCAAAGGGGTATACTCGCAGAAATTGGCATTTTCAAAGATTATCGTGTATTAAAGAATGCACGCGTACTGACATTTTCGAAGCTCCTAAAAACGATTCTGAAATTAAAAGTTACCTAACTCTTTCGGCTTAATCCTGACAGAAGGAGAAACTCGAATTGCCAAGCCAAAAAATGATTCTTCAAAGGTTCCAAATGTGTTATCTCTAAAGTTTGAATGAGTATGCTATGAGAAATAGAAAATTCGTATTCTGCTTGTTTAGAAGTACGGTTTTGCGTATTACGAAAGCGAAATTCGCAACTTTTTATTTTGACGAAAATCGCAATTTTTCCAAAGGGGTATACTCGCAAAAATTGGCATTTTTCAAAAGTTACCGTATATTAAAGAATACACGCGTACTGACATTTTCGAAGCTCCTAAAAACGATTCTGAAATCAAAAGTTATCTAACTCTTTTGGCTTAATCCTGACAGAAGGAGAAACTCGAATTGCCAAGCCAAAAAATGATTCTTCAAAGGTTCCAAATGTGTTATCTCTAAAGTTTGAATGAGTATGCTATGAGCAATAGAAAATTCGTATTCTGCTTGTTTAGAAGTACGGTTTTGCGTATTACGAAAGCGAAATTCGCAACTTTTTATTTTGACGAAAATCGCAATTTTTCCAAAGGGGTATACTCGCAAAAATTGGCATTTTTCAAAAGTTACCGTATATTAAAGAATACACGCGTACTGACATTTTCGAAGCTCCTAAAAACGATTCTGAAATCAAAAGTTATCTAACTCTTTTGGCTTAATCCTGACAGAAGGAGAAACTCGAATTACCAAGCCAAAAAATGATTCTTCAAAGGTTCTAAATGTGTTATCTCTAAAGTTTGAATGAGTATGCTATGAGCAATAGAAAATTCGTATTCTGCTTGTTTAGAAGTACGGTTTTGCGTATTACGAAAGCGAAATTCGCAACTTTTTATTTTGACGAAAATCGCAATTTTTCCAAAGGGGTATACTCGCAAAAATTGGCATTTTTCAAAAGTTACCGTATATTAAAGAATACACGCGTACTGACATTTTCGAAGCTCCTAAAAACGATTCTGAAATCAAAAGTTATCTAACTCTTTTGGCTTAATCCTGACAGAAGGAGAAACTCGAAAAGCCAAGCCAAAACATGAATCTTCAAAGGTTCTAAATGTGTTATCTCTAAAGTTTGAATGCGTATGCTATGAACAATAGAAAATTCGTATTCTGCTTGTTTAGATGTACGGTTTTGCGTATTACGAAAGCGAAATTCGCAACTTTTTATTTTGACGAAAATCGCAATTTTTCCAAAGGGGTATACTCGCAAAAATTGGCATTTTTCAGAAGTTACCGTATATTAAAGAATACACGCGTACTGACATTTTCGAAGCTCCTAAAAACGATTCTGAAATCAAAAGTTATCTAACTCTTTTGGCTTAATCCTGACAGAAGGAGAAACTCGAAAAGCCAAGCCCAAACATGAATCTTCAAAGGTCTAAATGACCGATTACACCAGTTTGTGTATTCGAATGAAACCATTTTTAAAGGCTAACGATGATATCCAATTCTTGTGATAAAATTCGTTTTAATTAGGTTGTTCAGAGTCGAACTACACCAGGCAGGTAATGCACGTGATGAAATAAAACAGAATAGAATGTTTATTTAATAAAAAGGTTCTTTTTTTGCATGGCTTTGCTACAAGTACATCCTTTATTTTCTGAAAAGCGATTTAAATATGGATGAGCCTCTCTATTCAAAAGAGAGAAAATAATCAGGCTGTTTAGACATGGACAACATTTGTATTTATTTCCACACGTACAATCCTGTCTGCGTCCTGTGAACTTCAACAGAATTTATTTTGCGCTCGCATCCCTCAACCCTCGTTTCACTACGCTTACAAAACTTATCAAGACGGACATGGTTTTAAAAAAGGGGTTGCCTGATGATCTCTCAGAAATATGGGGACCAGTAAGAAAGAGCGATGGCAAGTTGGCGATCCGAGGGGATGCGGCGGGGTATTCAGTCGGTGCGTGTCTGGTACAGTGTCTAGACTGTAAGATGCCTTGATCAATAATAGTAAAGGTCATTGCCACTGGGATCCTACACACCACTATGTGTATACGAATCTACGACGGGGATTATTTGACGGCAAAACGACCGTTTTCCGCCTTTGCCGAGGAGAACGCGGCGGAATCGGAGGAAAGTCTGTTGAAATGTACGCGCAATGATCGACTGTTTTAAAGGCAGACCGTCTTCACGTTGTCGAGAGTAGTTTCGAATGGGAAAGAAATGTCCTGAATAACCAAACGCGATGTGGAGATTAAATGAGACGAATGTAAAAAGGTTTCAGTGCGATGAAAATATCACATCTCCCTCTCTCGACCAATACATAAATGTATTGACCGACAAAGCAAGAACGCTTCTATCTTACAGATCGGAGACTATGTTTCCAGTGTATAATAGACAGAAACTTACATCTCGGCTTTATGCCAATTAAAGAATGTTAAAAGGAATCATTCTATTATTAATAACACCCTATCAACTACATATGTTTCATCGAATACACGAATCGTCAGGTTGATTTGTGTTATTAATGAATAATTCCTTCAGAGTGTATTATCATATCTTTCGATACAGAAAATAATGAAAATATCACATCTCCCTCTCTCGACCAATACATAAATGTATTGACCGACAAAGCAAGAACGCTTCTATCTTACAGATCGGAGACTATGTTTCCAGTGTATAATAGACAGAAACTTACATCTCGGCTTTATGCCAATTAAAGAATGTTAAAAGGAATCATTCTATTATTAATAACACCCTATCAACTACATATGTTTCATCGAATACACGAATCGTCAGGTTGATTTGTGTTATTAATGAATAATTCCTTCAGAGTGTATTATCATATCTTTCGATACAGAAAATAATGAAAATATCACATCTCCTCTCTCGACCAATACATAAATGTATTGACCGACAAAGCAAGAACGCTTCTATCTTACAGATCGGAGACTATGTTTCCAGTGTATAATAGACAGAAACTTACATCTCGGCTTTATGCCAATTAAAGAATGTTAAAAGGAATCATTCTATTATTAATAACACCCTATCAACTACATATGTTTCATCGAATACACGAATCGTCAGGTTGATTTGTGTTATTAATGAATAATTCCTTCAGAGTGTATTATCATATCTTTCGATCTGTAAGATAGAAGCGTTCTTGCTTTGTCGGTCAATACATTTATGTATTGGTCGAGAGAGGGAGATGTGATATTTTCATTATTTTCTGTATCGAAAGATATGATAATACACTCTGAAGGAATTATTCATTAATAACACAAATCAACCTGACGATTCGTGTATTCGATGAAACATATGTAGTTGATAGGGTGTTATTAATAATAGAATGATTCCTTTTAACATTTCAGTGCGATGTTCGAACTGAATCTTCTTTACAAAGCATCTCTTACAGGGTGTTTTGTTAGATTACCAGTAGTAATTTACAGGGGCGGTAGTCGAAGGTGTTTTTTCTGATTCGTTTCTTACCTTTTTAATGTTACACCTTAATAAAATCGTTCGTTCAATGGAAACGTGTATATACAGGGATGATTTGGCGGAAAGTGAGAGTCAAAATGATGCAGATGAGTCAGGACATTTCTTCATATTCCCCTTCTACTTCAATACATTTAGATGAATGATGCTGAAATGCCATATTTTTGTAATGATTTTTTTGGAGAATAGTTTTTGATTCAATTGAAACTTCTTTCCAAAAAGAAAAAGTTTTAATTTGGAGAATTATCAGACGGCGAATAGAATGACAAAGAACGGCCTGAAATATCAATTGATTCAATTTTTTGTGAAAAAAAATAAATGGTGGTTTTTATGGGCTCTTTCAGGACGTCTTGCTTTCTTCAATTTTTCTAGTAGAGCGGAATAATATAGTCAATTTACAAACTATCGGGTGTTTTTTTTAGAAGTATAGAACTTTAAGTTGGCAACACTTTTTTAACTGGCGGCCATTTTGTCAGCTGTTAAGTGATTTATATTTAGTTTGGTTTGTCATTTCAACATGAATAGACTGACGCCTGAACAACGCTTGCAAATTGTGCAAATTTATTTTGAAAATCATGGTTCTGTTCGAAATACGTATCGCGCACTACGTCAATATTACGGTCAACATAATCGTCCATCAGAGCAATTAATTCGATTAACTATGGAACGTTTTCGCACCACGTATACTCTAAATGATAACACGCATCCAGAGAGACGTCGTACAGTGCGTACAGAAGAAGTCATTGCTGCTGTAGAGCGTAGCGTAGAGAAAGACCCGAATCAGTCTATCCGCCATCGTGCACAGGAATTGGATATGTGTCCATCCACTTTATGGAAGATTTTGCGGAAAGATCTAGGTTTGCGTGCTTACAAAATCCAACTCGTGCAAGAATTGAAGCCACACGATCACCTAGCAAGGCGTAGATTCGGTGAATGAGCCCAAAACAAGATTGCCGTTGATCCCGATTTTCATAATCGAATTTTGTTTAGCGATGAAGCTCACTTTTGGTTGAATGGATACGTCAATAAACAAAACTGCCGTATTTGGAGTGATGATAATCCTCAAGTGTATGTTGAGACACCGTTATATCCAGAAAAACTGATGATGGTGTGCTTTATGGGCTGGTGGAATAATTGGTCCGTACTTCTTTAAAAACGAAGCTGGCCAGAACGTTACAGTCAATGGTGACCGCTATAGAGCCATGATTACTGACTTTTTCGTTCTTCAATTGAACAATCATGATGTGCAGGAGTTGTGGTTTCAACAAGACGGCGCAACATGTCACACAGCTCGTGCCACAATTGATTTATTGAAGGAAACGTTTGGTAACCGCATAGTTTCACGTTTCGGACCCGTGAATTGGCCTCCAAGATCGTGCGATTTAACGCCGCTTGACTATTTTCTGTGGGGATATGTGAAGTCGCTAGTCTACGCCGATAAGCCCGAAACGATTGACCACTTGGAGGACAACATTCGCCGCGTTATTGCCGATATACGGCCACAAATGTTGGAAAAAGTCATCGAAAATTGGCCCTCCAGATTAGACTACGTCCGAGCCAGCCGTGGCGGTCATATGCCAGAAGTCATATTTAAATTATAATGCCAGAAGATTATCTTTCGAATAAAGTAAATTTCATGTCAATTTAAAAAAATCATATTTGTTTTATTTCATTTCAAAGTTCTATACCTCTAAAAAAAACACCCGTTATATTATTACGAAATCGACTATGAAATTTATCCTATTCGAATTTCAAAAAATCATATCTATTTCTTTATCCGTCAATGAAAATGTCTTGACTTTCTTTAGGGAATGCGATCATAGTATACCCAAAGATAGCCTTTTGAATTTGGGAGCATATGGAAAGACGAATAAGAAATCGCGTGTTAATTTATTTTGGATTATAATTGTGTATTTTAAAACTTAATTTTATTTAATATTAAATTTATTTTTGTTGTAAACATACGCTGATAAGGAACTCATGGATAATCATCAGGTAGGACGATTCTAAGATTAATTCTGAGTCGATAATCCTAATACAGAAATGTGTTGCCAGTCGTTAAAGCATACGAGAACATAAATGTTGAAAATGGGCGATAAAAAATATTTCAAATTTTTTAAAATTTATTGTGGAAAGCTATAGTTTTTGCTGTAAAATAAAATTATGCAACACTACGTAGATAGTAATTGAAGAAAATCCATTTTATCACTTATTTTATGGAGTGACGAATCCATGTTCATGAGATTGTGTCTCCAACAGTCACAATTTCCATTGTTGGACGGATGAAAATCCCAGAGTTTTCTGTGAACGTTCGGCTAAGAATTTTAAACCTTCAAATTGAAGGGAAAGATTTCTTCCGAATAGACAAAATGAACATTTCCATTTTGTAGCTTTTTTTGTAAGCTTTCTTTCAATAGCTTAACAAGTGGATAAAACAAGAATTTCAAGTTAATCACTTAAGATTGATATACAACCCTTTTCCACATATAATTTTTCACACACTGTATACACACAGTGTGGATTTGGGCTTTCGACGGTACAGATCGTGTACGGAATTTGTTTCGTGGGGGTTTTTACCGTAGTTTTCCAGGTGCGAACTGTGGTTAACTATCTACTGATGATGACAACTTAGTTGTCGAAATACATGTACAGAATACGAAAAATTAATGTGGCAAGGGGTTATACACTACTGGTCATATTTATTTGCCCACCCTTACTTTTAGCCAAAATTATTAAACTATCAAATGTGTACTGAAAATTTATTTATTGTACCAATACAATAGTGTAAAATAAATATAAAATAGTTACATTTTTCTTACATAAAAACTTTATCATTAATTATTATTAAATTTTGCTCTCATCAATGTGCCCACCTTTATTTTTGATCATTGCGGTACATAACCGCAGCATCCTTTCAATTAATTTTTGCAGTGTATCTTCTGTAATTTGTGCCCAGGCTTTTTGAAGTTGTTCCCACAGTACAGTGGTGGATGATAGAGCACGTTCTCGAACCTTCCGGTCCAATTCTTCCCAAAGAAGCTCTATTGGGTTCAGATCAGGACTTTGAGCTGGCCATACCATTATAGAGATTTGCTCTTGCTCTTCTAGTTGGCGCAAGTAATCGCCACACAATCTAGAAGTGTGTTTCGGATCGTTGTCCTGTTGAAATACAAAGTTTTCGCCAAGAATCCTTAGTCCTGAAGGAAGAGCGTTATTTTCTAAAATTTCGTTGTAGCCTTCTTTTCTTAGGATTCCCTTAATTTTGACGAAGTCGCCTACAGATCTTCCACCAAAACACCCCCAAATCATTACTGAACCTCCTCCATGTTTTACGGTAGGCGCAATACATTCTGGCAGTACTCTTTCTCCTGCGGATCTTTTTACGAATATTCGCCTTTTACTACCGAAAAGTTCAAACTTCGATTCGTCTGTTCACTACACATTATTCCACTAATCAATCGTCCAATTCTTATGTTCTTTAGCCCAATTTAGTCGTTTTATCTTGTTTTGCTTTCGTAGTAGTGGTTTTCATAGAGCAATTCTTCCGTATAAACCCGCTTGCCTTAACCTTCTCTGTACCGTGGACACACTAATTGGTTTAGCACGCGCTCTATTCATTTCAACAGCAATTTCTGGTGCTGCTTTTCGTCTATCGCGTCTACTTATCCGTATTAGATGCCGGTCATCTGCAGATGTCGTCGCTTTGCGTCGTCCAGATCTTCTTTTGTTGGAAAATGTACCACTTTTTTCAAATTTTTTAACGTTATAATCAATGGTTCTGCGATTTAATCGTAATTCTTTTGCAATTTCACGATTACTTTTACCCGTACGATGATAAGCAATTATCATAGCACGCACTTCAACAGATAATTCCATCGTCTTCGGCATTCCATTAAAATATTCACAATAACTCTCTATTTCACTGTTTTCGCAACAAAAGATGAACGATGACTGACATAAAATTTATTTTCCTTTTTGAATTACACATCCTAATATTGTAATTAGTTAGTACAATAACACAATATTGGTAATACCTTTCGGAAATGCAGGTAAAACTGTTAATACTGTAGGGATTAGCCTATATAATATTTATGGTATTTTTCAATTTATGACACCTTTACCATATATCATAAACAATTTCAGATTTTCGTAGAAATTCATATGGAATTACTTCCACTAATAATATTGTTGAATAATTATAATACAGATTTTTCGAAAGATAATCCGTATTTCAGGAAACATAAAATTGGGGTGGGCAAATAAATATGACCGGTAGTGTACATCAACCTTAAGTGATTAAGTTAATCAACCACAGGCTCTATCAAAATTACCATCAATTTCAAGTAATTTACAAATATTTCCTTGGAATTAAATTACAAATCAATAAGTTATGTTGTGCACATTTTAGTTTAGCTTTAAAAATACCAAAAAAAAACATAAATTATTTAACTAATAAAATGTATTTTTCTAAAATTTAAACATTTGTTAATCACAACATTTTATATGTTTGTTGTTAAAATATCCTATTGTAAATTGGTTTGTGTACGTGTTACACGCTTGAACATCTTGTGTTCATTCTATTTCTTCGCTGAATGAAACTACTTTAAAAAAAGCTATTTAAAATCATATTACTTTTTAACCAAAAGCCAAAAACTGTAATAAATTGAAACTAAAACACGAAGATGCTCATTGATGACCTAGAGAATAACGTTCCTGAAAACAAACTGAAACCGTTTTAAGCATTAAAATTTCATATCCATTACACCACCGTACACAATAAAACCCGTAATAATTCTGCCTACATACGTGCATGCAAGAGAACGGATATTTTCACTGGTACGATGTACACCGTTGTATTTTGCGTGGGTGGTGAATTTTGGGTTGTACAAACGACAGAAGTTTGCATGCGAGCTAAAGGAACTCACGACGAAAACGTAGTCGCCGCCGATGTGAACACTACTGAATTAAATTAACGAACAGGTGGTAGGACTGAGTGGGTTGAATGTTTTGTTGTGTTCACTGTCGAAATTTATAGTTCACTGAACTGCATATATATTTGAACACGAAATTCGCGCACTTATATTTAATCCTTACGGCGATAAAAGGACGATAGCTTCTTCCTTCTCGGTACTGTTTCAAACATACTATTGTAAATTTCAAATATTGGGTTGGCAGCTAAGTACTTTCGGTTTTGTAGTATAAAATAAAACACTTTTTTTAAACAAAGAATAGTTTTTAATCAATTATATATTTTCCATTTTGCTCAATGACCTAATTTCTGGTCCTTATCAGCAAAAAATGAACCAGGTGCGAGTGAAGGTCATCGTCATTTGTGAAAGTTTTACCATTCACAGAATTCTGCAAACTTCGAAATAAATGGTAATCAGATGGTGCTATATCAGGGCTGTATAGGGGATGTGGCATTACTTCCCAGCCAAGCTCCAATAGTTTCTTACGAGTTGCCAAAGATGTGTGGGGCCTTGCATTATCTTGGTGGAAAACTACACCTTTCCGATTTGACAATTCTGACCGTTTTTCTTTGATTGCTTCATCCAGTTTTATTAATTGTTGACAGTAATTTTGTCGTGTGATACTAGTCACATTGACGTAACTTCAGAAGCAAGTAGTGCGTGATTTTTATTAAAGCTATTAGTTGTGGGTTAATTTTAAATAGAGTGCAGAAACAAACATTTTCGACATATTTTACTATTTTATTTCCGTAAAGGAAAGAAAGCTGCTGCGACCTCACAAAAAGATATGTGAAGTTTATAGTGCTAATTGCTTAACAGAGCGCACGTGTCAGAATTGGTATAAAAAATGCCGTTCTGGAGATTTTCCCCTCAAAAATGAGCAACATTCTGGTCGGCCTACTGAAGTTGATATGACCAAATCAAAGTCATAATTGAAGAGGATCGTCATATAACTGTTCGAGAGGTTGCGGAGAGGCTGCATGTATCGCACACAACAATTGAAAAACATTTAAAATGTCTTGGGCTAGTTAAGAAGCTTGATATTTGGGTACCTTACGAATTGAAAGAAATTCATTTAACACAAAGAATCAACTTTTGCGATATGCACTTAGACGAAATGAAACCGGACCTTTCTTAAAAAGAATCATCACTGGTGATGAAAAATGGGTCCTGTACAGTAACATAATTCGAAAACGATCATGGAGCAAACACGATAAACCAGCTAAAAACCACATCGAAAGCTGAAATGCATCCAAAAAAGATCATGCTCTTAGTTTCGTGGGATTACAAAGGTGTTGTGTTTTTTGGGCTGCTTCCAAGGAACCAAACGATCAATTCTGATGTTTACTGTCAACAATTAATAAAACTGGATGAAGCAATCAAAGAAAAACTTCCAGAATTGTCAAATCGGAAAGGTGTAGTTTTCCACCAAGATAATGCAAGGCCTCACACATTTTTGGCAACTCGTGGGAAACTATTGGAGCTTGGCTGGGAAGTAATGCCACATCCCCCATACAGCCCTGATCCAGCACCATCTGATTACCATTTATTTCGAAGTTTGCAGAATTTTTTGAATGGTAAAACTTTCACAAATGACGATGACCTTCACTCGCACCTGGTTCAGTTTTTTGCTGATAAGGACCAGAAATTTTATGAGCGCGGAATCATGCAGCTGAAAGAAAGATGGCAAAAGGTCATTGAGCAAAATGGAAAATACATAATTGTTTAAAAACTATTCTTTGTTTAAAAAAAAAGTGTTTTATTTTATACTACAAAACCGAAAGTACTTAGTTGGCAACCCAATATAATAATGAATAGTCAGATGTTTAAAATTAATTTTTAACATTCATTCATGGAGACACCTAAATAAACTCGTACTTTAAACAGTTCTTCAACAGATTAAAATTAAGTCTCTTTGCGTTTAACTCTTTGAATCTTTTTTTTATGGATTATTTATATTAATATACGAAATGTAAGTAATTGTAGTCGTGACGTTCAACTTGAACGAATATTCTTATGAGTGACTGCACACTTTTGTTCGTTCTGGAGCTAGTTTTCTTTTTAACGTTCGGTTAAATAGCGTAAAAAATTTTCTTTACCATTTTCATAATTATTTCAATTTGTTATACGTTAACGATACAAAATACCTGCGAAAATTACAGTTTACAACTTGTAATTACTGGAATAGGTAATTAATTCTTGGAGCCACCTAAGTGAATGTCTATCTTAAATAATTATCCGACGAATTGCTTGATGATAGAATAATGCAAATTAGAATTAAGTCCCCTTACGTTTATCTCGTTAAGGTCTTTTTTATGGATTGTCTATATTAATATACGAAATGCAATTAGACATAGTTCATTCATAAAAACGTACGTTAATAGTACGGTATGAATCTGTGTTTTGTAATAGTACCTTGACTCCCTTCTATCTATGGAACGGCACAATAATCGATCAATACTTGCACGAATTGTAATTCAAACATTGCGACGCAAATAGTGCATTGATAGTGATGTGATGCATTTATGATATTTAATCTGGTATTGTAATTGCAAACTGCCACACTACTCTGATAAATAAAGACGTAATTCGGCTACCATTGAAATGAATATTATTAGTGGCTGTACTTCCAGAACATCCTTCTTCGATTATGTTCTTTACATATAAATTAAATTTTAGTATTGCGAGTTAAAGGTCAAATACGTAATATGTTTCAATTGTTATAAAGCGTGTGTTTAATGTGAATGATTTGACGAGAAATAAGATCGTTTACTAGCAACATGGTGTGCTATACTGTTTTTTTTTAAATAGATTCATTTAACCACTGAAAGTTGGTATATAACCCCTTTCCACATTAATTTTCCTATTCTGTATACGTATTTCGACAACTAAGTTGCCATCATCAGCAGGTAATTAAACAGTGTCGCACCTGGAAAACCACGGCAAAATACCTGTACGAAAACAAATTCCGCACACGAACCGTACCGCCGAAAGCCAAAAACTCAAAATTACCTTAAAATAGATTCATATTAGAAAAATTTTAATGGCGTTACTTTGTTTTGTAATTGGGCTTTATTTGTTGGGCAGTGAAGATTTTAATTTAATATGCTCCAAAGAGTAAAACAATATTATCACAATAATATTTGAATCCCAAATATGATTCGACAATTAAGCTTTCATTTTCAGTAGCAAATAAACACAGTATTGAACACGGGCTTGTGTAGACATTGAGTAGAGTGTTTAGCGAATTTTTCCTGTGTAGATTAACTTATAAGATACAATAATATTTGTATCTTAAATAAGTTTCGGTGATTAAGTTAACATCTTCACTGGAAATAAACACAGTATTGAACAAGGGCTGTAGAGTAGAGAGAGAGGTTGGGTAGAGTGTTTCGCGGATTTTTCGTGTGTAGGTCCACTTATCACAATAATATTTGTATTCTAAATACGTTTCGATAACTAAGTTGACATCTTCAGTTGAAAATAAGCACAGTATTGGACAAGGGCTGTGTAGATATCGAGTAGAATATTTCGTGAAACTTTCCTGCGTGGATTCACTCATCATAATGATATTTGTGTCTTAAATACGTTTCAATAACTAAGTTGACATCGTCATTTGAAAGTAAACAAAATATTGGATATGAGCTTGCCCTGACATCGAGTAGGATGTTTCGCGGATTTTTCCTGTGTAACTTTATTGCGAGTCCGTGATTAATACGGTGTTTACTTTCTGATGAAAATGACAACTTAGTTGTCGAAATATATATTTAAAATACAAATATTATAGACCCTTTTTTAACTTTTTTATTATTTATTTGCCACAATCTCGACATTTACATTTCGTCAAATATAATTCAGCTCAAATAGACGCGTATACAAAAAAAAAATTGTCTACATTTTCTCGTGTATTATATAAGAAATATACAATAGCCCAAAAAATTTTAAGAGCGATTCAAATAATTTCGCATTCATTTTTATGCTAATTACACATACAATACAGCAGACGAGACATCACACGTGACACGTATTTATTTTTTACACCAGCACGCTTCCAGACTCGCACAGAACTGCCTCTATTCTCGCAGAAGATCAGTTTGACAGGCCGGTGATTGTCCATATTGTCATTAAGAAAAAGTGTCATCAAGAAATGAGAGACGTCCCAGGTTTTGTGTGTACGTCTTCTACGATACATATGCATACATGTACAACATATATACATATGTTCACGGTATTGGATTGAATACAAAGTTCGTTACTCGCCTAACCAGTGGCAAAATATTGCCCAGTGAGTTGATTTTTATAGACAACCTAACAACCAACCCTTTCGCTTTATACGTGCATACCGGTGCTTGGTATTTTCATTTCTTTAGCGTTGTGTTAAAATGTACTAAGCTGGGATTTGTCATTTTTAAAAGTGCCGAACAGATTTGTTGAATAGGTTTGGAAAGTCGTGATTTTTGATTACGTTTATTCTGCAAACAGGATTCTATATTTTTTGCAGTAGTAATTTATTAAAACCACTTGCCTTTTATAAAAAATTACTAAACATACGAGACTATTATGGATTCTAATAAAATCTATTTTACACTTAAAAAAATAAAAGCTCGATGCTCGTTGCTAAGTTGATGTTATATCTATACTGATAGTATTTTTTAACTTTGGCAATTTTACTTTTTAAATTGTCATGGTTTGAATTAAGATCTTATTTAAGAAATAGAGATCACATTGCCTTTTTAAAATGTGTACAAATCTTTAAAAATTTTTTTTCTTCTCGGGTGTTCCGCTAGGATCGTATTTGGGACCATTACTTTTTATCATTTTTAAAAATTATTTATTGACATCTTTATTTTGCCTAATTTTTGTCAACCCGAATTATTTGAAAATTTACTATCTACTTGGGATTACTCAATTGAGGTTAAGGTAAATTTTAATATAGACTGGTTGATTAAATTAATCAATTAAGATGAATATAACGCCATTCCCACAACTATTTTCATATTCTGTATTTCGACATCTAAGTTGTCATCATCAGTAGATAATTAATCACAGTGTCGCACCTGGAATCACGGCACAGAAACAAAGTCTATATCAGACCTACACTATCGAAAGCCAAACACACACTGTAGATTCGTTTCACATACTTTAAATTGTAATCTAATCTTTAACTAAACGCTTATGCTAAAGTACCTGCTTATATATGAGAACCTTTTCGTCGGTTGTATATTACTTTTCTATGAACTGAAGCAGGCATGAGTAAGGAATATCTCTTATTCTCTATCTCTATTCTCTCTATCTCTATCGGCGTTTAACTCATTGTTTCTGTTTTTTGAAATGTATGTGCTTTCATAGATATCTAATTCACGGTAATTATACACATTCTAAACCAAATGATAACACTCCACGGTTACCTTATGATTATTTTATAATACATGGTTTGCTAAACTAGATTTCTCAGGTCGATTAAATTTGATATGCGTCTTAAGTCCTTTACACCGGGTTTCTATCGATTGTTTTCTTTGATCTATGTATGGCTTGATTTCTAATAAATTTAAAGTTTATTTTATAAATATTTATAATTACTTACATTTTGTGTTTTATTTTTTCCTGTTTAGTACCGTAAGTTTACAATCACACAAATATTTTAAAAATTAACATGTTTTTTGTGTACATACTTGTGTAAGGACGTAACTTTTCTATTGTTGCTTTCCGTTCGTATGTGTTTTTTTTTCTTTTATTTCCCGTGTCAAATATGTATGTGTTTTTAAATTTACGTTGACGAATATTTGTGTATACAGAGAGATGCAGAAAGTAGAAAACGGAAGTAATAACTGCTTGAAAATTCTGGATATAACAGTAACACTCAAAGGCGGTAATAATTACTCAGATTAGTACACCAAATCTACTAATTCAGATAGATTTCTAAATTGCAAATCAAATGTTCCCGTTAAATAAAAAATAAATACAATCCATAACTTAACACTTCAAAACTGAGAAAACTATATGAAGACTATAAGTACGAAAAAGACTGATAATATTATTACTAACGACAAATCAAAATTCATGACCCATCAGAAAATCTAAACAGATTCTTTGTAAAATACCACATTAAAATAGCCCACAAACCGAAAAACACAAACAAGGAATTTTTTACCAAAATAAACATCAAACACTTAAAGAAAAACAAATTATTATACACAGTATAAAGGGTGTTTCAAATTTCGCGGTTTTCTTAAAGAATGAATAAAACACATAATTTGCATTCATTTTCAAAAACTTTTTATTGGTAATTGAAGTATCAGTTATGACATTTACATGCGAAGAATAATATCTGCCAAATAGCCTCCTCTTGCAGCTGCAGCTCCACAGACGTCCACTCTTTTGTTAAAATTTTCAATGATATTTTGACATAATTGAGGCTCTATATCACCAATGGCACGAATAATTTCATCTTTCAAAGCAGGAATTGATTGTGGATTGTTTTTATAAACCTGACTTTTCGCATAACCCCAAAGAAAATAGTCTAACGGTGTCAAATCACATGATCTTGCTGGCCAATTAACATCACCGTTTCTTAAGATAACACGTACACGAAATTTTTCTCTCAATAAATCATTTGATTCGTGTGCAAAGTGAGGTGTAGCGCCATCCTGTTGAAAGCACATATCCTCTAGATCAATGTTCATTAATTCAGGCCACAAAAATTCGGTTATCATCCGACGATATCGTTCGCCATTGTGATAGTTACAGCTTCACCAGCAGCATTTTCAAAAGAGCAAGGTTCAATTACATCAACTGACCCTAATGCACACCAAACAGTAACTCGTTTAGGATGCACAGGATTTTCCTCACCCCAGATACGGCAATTTTGTTTATTAACATAGCCACCAAGTTCAAAATATGCCTCATCGGGAAACATTATTTTCTGAGAAAAATCAGCTGGTTGTTCATTGATGAAATTGACAAATGAACGATGTTTTAAATGATCTAATGGCTTCAGTTCCTGTGTTATTTGAACCTTATATGCCTTCAGAGCTGAATCCTTGTGTAAAATACGCCATGTTGTTGATCCACTAAGTCCAAGTTGTTGTGAACGTCGTCTAATGGACATGTCAAGATCTTCAGCAACACTTTCACGAACCAAGCCAATATTTTCTTGTGAACGACCACTACGACTGTATTTTTCACTTTTTTGACCTTCCACGGAACCGGTCTCTTGAAATTTTTTAATAATTCGACCATGTAATTTTCTAAAAACTCTTTTCACAGAACGCTGATTTTTATAAAATAATTCAACAATTTGAACGCGTTGTTGTACCGTGTACGAAGCCATTTTTATAAATGTCATCCATCACACTTTTTAAATGCCCACACATCCAGACAAATTCAGTGCGCCATCTATATTTTATTTATTCTTAAAAAGGACTGCGCAATTTGAAACAGCCTTTATATAAAATAAAACGCCAATGTTGTGAAGGTACGTACGTAGGACGAACAAAATAATATCTACATAAAAGAATCTATGAACACAAATACAGGTTAAATAGTAGCAAAGCAATTGGGGATAAAAAAACACGAATTCGAACACTGAAATCCTCGGCATAGAAAACAATTACAATAAATGTATAATTGAAGAAATGATATGGTATACATAAAAAAGACCAAAACACAATAAACGATAGAGGAGATTATTATAAGGGATATTAATGACATATATAATAACTTAATTTTTAGAAAATGAATTGTGCGCATCTTAAAATATGTAAATATAAAATGTATTGCAGTTCAAAAGGAATAAAAATAAATAGCTTGAAAACGGGGACCTCCTCCTCCCTTCCTCCCCGAAACGTCGTTAATAATAATAAAAACTAAGTGTTTTATTACCCCCTTTTGGAAACACAAAAGAACAAAATTTATTTTTCATAATTTAAATACTTTTTTGTATTAAAATTATTGTTTCTGTTAGAAGACTTCTTTTAGGGATTTTGCGAATTATTACATATATTGTTATTTGAAAATTTTTCAAGTCGCCCACTTGTAATTAATGTATGTATACATAGTCTCTTTGTCCCATCAGCTATAGATGTTTATTTCTAGAATGTGCTGCGAAAATTTTTAAAAATATTTTCGCAAAATCGAAGTCTTTTTTTTTATTTTATTACACGTCAATATATTTGAAAACGTCCTAAGCGTTTCTGTAGTGCAGCTTCGTAATGAAGAAAAAATGTAAATACTTAAAAAAGAAGTCAAACAAATGCAACTGCACTCTTTATATACATAAAACTGTTGATAATGCAACGCTTTCAGGATCAATATGTACCCCCTGCATGCGTTCGGCCATGTTCGTAACACGCTCGGTCGATTCAACAATGTTAATTTTTTCTTCTTCTCCTTCTAGAAATAATAACAATCTGTCGGACGCATTTTTCCTATTCACCCGTGTCGACTGCGTTCGCAGGAAGGGTGCTTTTTGCGAATAGTCTTCGTATATACGGAAAAAATCCGCCCCGGTTTTTCTTTTCTTTTCGGACGAAAACGCCGGCGACTCGATCTTTGTCTGGCCCCGGTATATACGCTGCATCGGAGGTGCATTTTGCAACTGTAGTTGCAGGGAAATCCGTCAGAGGGTGGTGCTGTAACTCACGCTCATTACTGTCCGAGATCTGCGTTTTCATGGCATTCTCGATGCATCTGCAATGGCCGGTGCAGTGAGTCGCGATTGCCGTTTATTTGAATTTAAACAAGACAAAAACCAATTTGAAACGTTCTTGGCGTATAGAGTGTCGATTTTGATATTATTTAAACGCATCTAAAACGCGCACGTTTGTGTTTTTAGTGCAAGTGTTTTACTTTTCCATTGTACCAAAAAGAGGGATCGAATTGCTTTTATTTTATGTTAATTTACGTGAAAGAGGGATTCCTCGATTCCGGTAAGTTGTTTTTGTACAAATTTTCAAAATAAGTCGACTCCCGTCGCCTTAAAAGTCGTAAAATTTAGACACTCACGCGACCTAAAAATTCTTAAAATCCCCGCTAACTCACCTCCGATTTTCGTTGTGTTTCTGTCGCTTTATCGCCGAAAAAACCCTTTCTGAAACGTCTTGAATTGTCGTCTTCACCTTAGGAGCCCATTGGTCTTTGATTTTTTGGACGCCATTTTGTTTTTGCGACCTCCATTGTTTTTGCCGATGGCTTCCGTGGCCAAGACCCACGAGAAACCGATTTCTCCACTCGAAATACCTGAATATTTCACCACGAATTAATTTTTAACGCGTCGCGATCACCCCAAAAGCATTTCCTCGTCGTTTCCATTGTGTCTTCGTCGAAAAAGCACACGATGGCTATATTTATAACATAATCGATACGAAACGGCGAAACCTTGACTGAAACGTCAGGCTTGATCAGCCAGGTTCGCCGGAATTTCCTTGAGGACTTGGAAACCTGTAAATCACGATGTGTATACTGTTTTGATGTGACAAAAGTTCATGCACTTGCTGGCTGGTAAGCATTGTTTGCAAATATGCATTTTTATCTTGTTTATCTAGTTATCTGTGATATCATTGGTAAATATGACCTAAAAATCACGACTGGGTAAACACGAGTTAAATATTGATAGAGTCATATACAATAAATTCCATTAAAATGTGTGCGTGTACGGTGGACAAACAAAAGAAGTTGAAATAAATTTGTTAAATCTGCATATGTGTGTATTTTACATGCAAAAGGTCTTGTATATTGACTAAGTACTAGACGGACAAAGAATATTTCGAAAATATCAAAAAAAATTACACAAATATTGCCTAAAACAATAGGTAATAGTTCTAATAGTCTTCACTATACTGATAGTGGGGCAATTGATTTGTTAGCAAGGTGACTTGATCGGTAATCCATATCTAATACTCTAGTCGAGATTTTAAGCCATTATATAAGTTTTTTTCTTGTTGTTTTATTATAAATTTTGAAGAAAGAAAGACCAAATCCATGCAGTAAATAATTTCTAATTCCACCCCCTCTTTTCTATCGAAAAATCTTTAAAATTTCATCCTAATCCATACACAACTTAAAAATTAAATTTTGGTATTTAAGTATACTCAATTTAAAAAAATTTTCGTAAATTTCTAATTTTAATTTTATGTAAAAATAAATTTCGTGTAACATATCGAAAAGGAAAAAAAATTCGTGAATAACCCTTCCTCTCTAAATAAAAATGTTGCTTGATTTTCTGCAAAGTTAAAAATCAATATTAAAGTTTATTTTAGTATTGTGTATATTCAAATTAATAGATAAAAAGGACAAAAAATTATTAGAAAAATAGATAACAAATACCACATTTATAGCAACAAAATTTTAATAAATATTTTTGAAAACCATTGCTTGAAATATTATAGAAAAAAATGAATAAAGAGTAATATTTCGAAATTCAATTTTCCTTAATTTTTCTAGTTACAATATTTAAACTAGAAAAATTAAATAAAATTTAATTTTGAAATGTCACCCATCAATAAAGAACTTTTTTTTTATATTACATTTTTTTATAATATTTCAAGCACTGGACTTCGGAAATGTTTATCAAAATTTTATTGTTATAAGTTTGGTATTTCTTGTCTGTTTTCCTAGTAATTTTTTGTCATTTTTTTCCTTTAATTTTAACATAAGTATATTTTCAAATGGGAATTTATTTTAAATCTATCGATTCTCTATTTTAAACGATTATAAAATTATTGTCATCACAATACCTGATATATAGTTTTAGCAATTTTCTCTTGTATATTTTTAATTTAAAAAAAAATCTTTAAGAATATTTAAAATTAGTAATAATTGTAGAAAAATTAATTCTTCATTTTACAAATTAAATTTAAAAAAGTGTAGCTGCTAATTTGTAGTCACTTCATAAATATCAACCAAAGATCTTAAAATATTTTTGTAATATGCGAGAGTAGTGAGACAAGTAGTGAGAATGGAAAAGAAAAACGAATTTTTTGAATACAAAATAATTTTTATTTTTCAATATATTCTCCTAAAAGAGCAATACATTTATTCCAACGGTGCTCGAATGCCCTTATGCCATCTTTAAAATGCGATTCCCGAAGGCTTGCAAAATACTCATTTACGAAGATGATAAGCTCGTCGATAGACGAAAATTTCTTTCCACCTAGTGCCGTTTACAATTTTGGCAAAAGGTGGAAGTCGGAAGGGGCTAGATCCGGCGAGTAAGGCGCATGCGGTACTAATTGGAAATGCAACTCGTGTATTTTGGACATCGCAACTGTGCTGGTATGCGAGGGAGCGTTGTCTTGGTGAAACAGAATCTTTTTCTTTGCCATTCCTAGCTGTTCAGCACGAATCTCAACATTTAATTTTTGTAGAAGTTCTGCATAATATTGTCCGTTTATTGTGGTACCTTTCTGAAGATAATCAATGAGCAAAATGCTCTTTGAATCCCAAAAAATTGATGCCATCACCTTGTTTGCCGATAAAGTGGTTTTTAAAGGTGCAGAACCACGTTCTAACCATTGTTTCGACTGTTGTTTAGTTTCGGGTGTACTGTAGTGCATCCAAGTTTCATCGCAAGGAACAAATCGCCTACAAAAATCAACCAGATTCCGCTTATAAAGGTCCAAACACTCATTGGAAATGCGCAAACGAATGAACTTTTGATCAGTCGTAAGCAATCGCGGCACCCATCTTGCCGAAAACTTGGAAAGGCCCAATTCTTTCGTTAAAATGTGATGTACGCGTTCTGTTGAAATGCTTACCTTGTCTGCTATCTCTCTCACTTTGAGTTGTCGATCTTGCGTAATAATATTATGGATTTTTATAATCATTTCCTTAGAAGTCACGATTTTGTGTGCTCCAGAGCGCGCTTCATCAACACAGCTTGTTCTGCCACGTTTAAATTCATTTACCCATCTACTTATTGTGGTGGATGATGGAGCAGATTCACCTAATGTTTCCCGTAACTCATCTTTTATTTCGGTAGTTTTCATACCCTTAATTACGAAGTATTTAATCACCGCACGATACTCTGCTTTTTCCGTTTTAACAAAACGACGTGTTGCTTCTTTGTCAATCGGCTGTCAAAAATAAACTAATCAACCGATTTATCTAAATATTGGAATGTAAACATATAAATAGGCAACCTAAATTACAGTGCATTTGTTTTACCAATTAGAGCGCCACTTATGTGTCATTTTCACTATTTGTCAAACTATCCTCGTATATTACTAGTCCTATTCGATAACCCAAAACGAAAAGAATAAAATTTATATGAAAACTGATGTGGTTGGTTCTCAAAAAGAATCCCATAAAATAGCAATCCATTTTGAACAGCTCAGCCTTGTGAAGTCTGCTAATGTACTTCGCTAAATGGGAAGTATCCAAGTGAGTTTTTTTTTCTCTTTCTTTCAGGAGAGTAACAGATTAAAATGTGATGGAAGTAGACACTTCTGTCGTATAGTTTCAGCATTTTATAAACTTTTAATCACACTACCAAATCGCCGGATTTTTTTCCAAAATGAAATTTAGAACTGTCAGTTGTCATATGGCATAGTAAGAATGGTGACTAGCATTTTCTAAAACGAACTAGCCATGTGTTACATGATTCAACAAAACAAATTTTAGAATTACGTAATCTTGATATGATATAATTGATAATTTCTGTTGTCTGCAAGTGCATTAACCGTATTCAAATGCAATCATTACACGATAAGATACTTAATTCAAAGACATATTTGAGTGTCCACGTTGTGTGTTATGTATGTACACGTTGTATGTAGACATATATGTACAAGTATATACATGTGTGTGTGCAATATGTAATTGTACATGACCTACTTCAACTTTATCACCGGATTATAAAATTTCTTGGAAAATTTTTCATTTAAAAATACCTTAGATTTCTTACGTGACTTTTTATTAAAGCATTTTGAAACGGTTGCATTCGCATTTTATTAACAAACCGGAGAAACTTAACGCGCTTAATTGTTTTTCAAGTAGGCGGGTGACTTTTTAAAATTGCGTTTGTTTAAATAACATTGCATGGACTCGTGTCTGTGTGTACATGTGTGTATGTGTTTGCGAAAAATAATCATATATTTTATGGTATGTAGTTGATTTCGTGTTTCGAATGTGTAATGACAAACAGGTGTTTGAATCAGTGCGTTGTTTCTTTGTTTTTAGAAGCGATGAAGCGATTCTCGTCGTGTAAATGTGTTTTAGACATACATTTTTAAAACATTTCAATTTTCTATTTTAGATTGAGATATTACCCTCGAATTTTTAGGGTGTTTCCAAGTGTATTTTCTATGTATTTTAGTAATGTTGAATTTAAAGCACTTAAAACCAAGGAATTAACTGAATTTGAATCTATTCTGGATGAGAATTTTATTATTTTGTTTTATACTTTTTTATTCATCGAGACGTACAATATACAGTGTGGAAAGTTCCTCTGTATGAACGGAGTAAATTATGTAATTTCAAAACTGTAAATATTTCACAAAAACACCGAAGCAAGTAAACTAATTATTCAAGTGGCTTTGAATTTTATAAATTTTACTTGTTATTGACGTCACGAATTTTTAAGTGATGACGTCAAATGCATTCTTTCTAATGTAATGGTATCTTTAATGTCAATTTTGTATAAAAATTTTCAAAAAACCCACACTTAATATCTTTATCTTAACAATTTTTGAAATTTTGTAAATGATTTCTTTGAATAACATATTTAAAATAGTATCAAAGAATGATCTTGACACCAAGTTGTTAGTAAAGCATTGCAGTATGCCTCCGTTGTACACGAAGGTTTTAAAATAAATTGGTTAGGATTCTTCTTCTGTAGAGTATGTAAGAGTTCGTAGAATGTGGACAAATGAAAAGGCATCAATTCGAGGATGGTAGCGTAATAGAATGGGCCGGAATAAGTATCGAAGGGTACACTGACTTTTATTTTATTGGAATTGGAGCCCTCACTGTCCAGAAAAGTCTGGACGAAGTTCTGCCATCTATTGTTTTCCCATAATATACCAGTTCTTTGCGAGCAAACATCGTAAACTGGATTAATGAAATTGGTACAGAGAGAATGGAGTAGTTCGCCAATTGCCCAGATGGTACCCCACTTGAACACGTTTGGGTTGATGCTATCTGCTTCTGGGTTTCCGGGCTGGAACCGCGTCACTAGTATATCTGTCACTGAAACTGAGTTTCAGTGCAGTAGTTCAGCCCTGAAGATGTCCCATACAAATGGGTACGAACGTCGGCAGATATACTAGTGACGCGGTTCCAGCCCGAAAACCCAGAAGCAGATAGCATGGACCACGACCGCGGAAGTCTACGTACCAAATTTACGTTTGGGTTATTTTGGGTCTGCGTTACTGCACCAAATATGTCATCGAAAAATGTTTCTGGCATTACGAAATCTTACCCAGAGAGGAATGATTCCCCAAGAAATATTCCACACATTAATCCGGTCTATGTCTTTAGGATGCCAAGAGTTTTTAGATGTTCGTAATCGTATACATTATTAATCTTTCTTTTTGTAAGAATTGTTACAATAAAACTTGTTTAAAAATGAACGTTTCTGTATTTTTCCTACATTAATTCTCCTAACAGAATCACATTAAAACTTTCCAACCAAGTTAAAACACATCAATATGTTCAGATATTTGTTCACAAATATTGAAACTAAAATATTATGTTACGTCAACTTTTTTTTATATAATTTATTGTCATTTTTACGAAGTATCCCTTACTTAACCCTTACTTAACTCTTTCTATTCATTTAGTAAATTTTTCAAATGTTTAATGCTCTAGATTTTGTTAAAAAAAAAGAAAAAATCACACTGTATATGTATATAGAATTTTTACGCGTTTATATTCACGTTATGTATCCACGAACTTAAGGAGTATTTAAATATAGAAACCGAGAAAAAGACTTTTATAAATAAAAACCTATATCTACTTTACAAAGCATACGAAGACGAGCGTTTTCATTTTTTCGTAAAATATTGC
This sequence comes from Dermolepida albohirtum, assembly GCA_031893035.1. Taxonomy (NCBI): domain Eukaryota; kingdom Metazoa; phylum Arthropoda; class Insecta; order Coleoptera; family Scarabaeidae; genus Dermolepida; species Dermolepida albohirtum. The sequence continues at coordinate 142,250 of JAVIWB010002938.1, forward strand.
AATGTAAATACATCTTAGCGATGCAGCTGTTATTTATATTTGTCCTTTAGTACTACCATACATCAAAACACAATTCACACTTCTTACATACGTTTTATTGTAGACACGTTTGCGTCTCTGAAAATAGTTGATGGTTTTTGTTTACAGCAGTTTTATTCCATACGCCTTTGGTCATTGAATAGCCGGGCGAGGCGATCTAAAAATTGCATATGGAACAGCAAGTACATATTGTACGAAGAGTTTAATACCAAGGATAGAAATGCATCGCTATTTAAAATTTTCAAAACGATCAATATGCACATTAAGCGGCTGCATAATATGTTAATTAGTGTCGGAGGTCATAGGTTGCTTATTATTTATTTGGGTTGCTTGTTGTTCGGACGCTAAAAATAATTATGTTCTTTTAAAGAATTATTTTTAGGATATTTCCCAGAGTCGACGTCGATTTTAATAAAAATCTAATGAGTTTTTATGGAGACGAGTAGTAAAATATAAGAGAATTACACAAATAAACGTTGAACTCGAATCCGAAGCCCAAATTTTTTTATTGAAAGTATATCCCTCGCTTATGAATGTAATGAAGTTTCTATTGGTCGATTTTTCTTATCAATATTGTAACTATCGGGTGTTTTTTTTAGAGGTATAGAACTTTAAGTTGGCAACACTTTTTTAACTGGCGGCCATTTTGTCAGCTGTTAAGTGATTTATATTTAGTTTGGTTTGTCATTTCAACATGAATAGACTGACGCCTGAACAACGCTTGCAAATTGTGCAAATTTATTTTGAAAATCATGGTTCTGTTCGAAATACGTATCGCGCACTACGTCAATATTACGGTCAACATAATCGTCCATCAGAGCAATTAATTCGATTAACTATGGAACGTTTTCGCACCACGTATACTCTAAATGATAACACGCATCCAGAGAGACGTCGTACAGTGCGTACAGAAGAAGTCATTGCTGCTGTAGAGCGTAGCGTAGAGAAAGACCCGAATCAGTCTATCCGCCATCGTGCACAGGAATTGGATATGTGTCCATCCACTTTATGGAAGATTTTGCGGAAAGATCTAGGTTTGCGTGCTTACAAAATCCAACTCGTGCAAGAATTGAAGTCACACAATCACCTAGCAAGGCGTAGATTCGGTGAATGGGTCCAAAACAAGATTGCCGTTGATCCCGATTTTCATAATCTAATTTTGTTTAGCGATGAAGCTCACTTTTGGTTGAATGGATACGTCAATAAACAAAACTGCCGTATTTGGAGTGATGATAATCCTCAAGTGTATGTTGAGACATCGTTATATCCAGAAAAACTGACTGTTTGGTGTGCTTTATGGGCTGGTGGAATAAATGGTCCGTACTTCTTTAAAAACGAAGCTGGCCAGAACGTTACAGTCAATGGTGACCGCTATAGAGCCATGATTACTGACTTTTTTGTTCTTCAATTGAACAATCATGATGTGCAGGAGTTGTGGTTTCAACAAGACGGCGCAACATGTCACACAGCTCGTGCCACAATTGATTTATTGAAGGAAACGTTTGGTAACTGCATAGTTTCACGTTTCGGACCTGTGAATTGGCCTCCAAGATCGTGCGATTTAACGCCGCTTGACTATTTTCTGTGGGGATATGTGAAGTCGCTAGTCTACGCCGATAAGCCCGAAACGATTGACCACTTGGAGGACAACATTCGCCGCGTTATTGCCGATATGCGGCCACAAATGTTGGAAAAAGTCATCGAAAATTGGCCCTCCAGATTAGACTAGTCCGAGCCAGCCGTGGCGGTCATATGCCAGAAGTCATATTTAAATTATAGTGCCAGAAGATTATCTTTCGAATAAAGTAAATTTCATGTCAATTTAAAAAAATCATATTTGTTTTATTCCATTTCAAAGTTCTATACCTCTAAAAAAAACGTTAGTATAATTCTAACGATTTCATGTCATTCCTGGTTTTCTATTTTAAAATAGGCCAATCTCTGTGTAAGTACCATATTGTCCACATATCATATGGGTGTATTTGAGTATAAGATCTATTTTCTGACCATTGTGATTCAATATTTTAAAATGACTAGATTACTTCCAATAATTATACTGAAGATTTTAAAATTTACCACATGGACAATGTTGTGTAAAGTACAAGTTTTCTTCGAATGAATTTAGATTCGATTAATAACTAGTTTTATAAAATTAGCTGAATGAACATCGTGTGAAATGTCTTCACGTGAGTTTCACTAGAAGAACAGTCAGAATTAATTCCAATTTTCATTTGAATATCATAGAGATCAAACGGAAGAATGACGTAAAGAATTTCGGATATATTTTCGATAAAAAATTAGTTAATTGGCCGGCATCTTTTTCTCCACCATTGCGTTTCTGAATAGTTGAATTCGTGAAGATTTTAAATATGTATTGGGTTGGCAACTAAGTACTTTCGGTTTTGTAGTATAAAATAAAACACTTTTTTTTTAAACAAAGAATAGTTTTTAATCAATTATATATTTTCCATTTTGCTCAATGACCTTTTGCCATCTTTCTTTCAGCTGCATGATTCCGCGCTCATAAAATTTCTGGTCCTTATCAGCAAAAAACTGAACCAGGTGCGAGTGAAGGTCATCGTCATTTGTGAAAGTTTTACCATTTAAAGAATTCTGCAAATTTCGAAATAAATGGTAATCAGATGGTGCTAGATCAGGGCTGTATGGGGGATGTGGCATCACTTCCCAGCCAAGCTCCAATAGTTTCCCACGAGTTGCCAAAAATGTGTGAGGCCTTGCATTATCGTGGTGGAAAACTACACCTTTCCGATTTGACAATTCTGGCCGTTTTTCTTTGATTGCTTCATCCAGTTTTATTAATTGTTGACAGTAAACATCAGAATTGATCGTTTGGTTCCTTGGAAGCAGCTCAAAAAACACAACACCTTTGTAATCCCGCCAAACTGACAGCATGATCTTTTTTGGATGCAATTCAGTTTTCGATGTGGTTTGAGCTGGTTTATCGTGTTTGCTCCATGCTCGTTTTCGAACTATGTTACTGTACAGGACTCATTTTTCATCACCAGTGATGATTCTTTTTAAGAAAGGGTCGGTTTTATTTCGTCTAAGGTGCATATCGCAAAAGTTGATTCTTTGTGTTAAATGAATTTCTTTCAATTCGTGAGGTACCCAAATATCAAGCTTCTTAACTAGCCCAATACATTTTAAATGTTTTTCAATTGTTGTGTGCGATACATGCAGCCTCTCCGCAACCTCTCGAACAGTTTTATGACGATCCTCTTCAATTATGACTTTGATTTGGTCATCATCAACTTCAGTAGGCCGACCAGAACGTTGCTCATCTTTGAGGGAAAAATCTCCAGAACGGAATTTTTTATACCAATTCTGACACGTGCGCTCTGTTAAGCAATTAGTTCCATAAACTTCTCGATATCTTTTTGTGAGCCGCAGCAGGTTTCTTTCCTTTACGGAAATAAAATAGTAAAATATGTCGAAAATGTTCGTTTCTGTACTCCATTTAAAATTAACCCATAACTAATAGCTTTAATAAAAATCACACACTACTTGCTTCTGAAGTTACGTCAATGTGACTAGTATCACGCGACAAACGGTAAAGTACAGCACTAACATACGTTATACAAAAAATAAAGCAAGAGAGCGTTGCTATCAGTAAAAACCGAAAGTAACTACTTAGTTGCCAACCCAATATATGTTATCGTTTAAGTCCCTTTTTCGGGGGGGCTATGTGCAGTATTATTTTCCTCCTTCAAACGTTTCACATTGTCAAAAATATATTTGACAAATTCTAAGAAGAACTAGCGTACACAATAAGTAATTTCTAAAAAATACCTCAAAATAAGTGCACATAAATTGGGCAATTAAATATTTTTATACATTTTTATGTATACGATTGTCCATATTATTACAATCAAGTATTAATAATAATAGACATTATTAAAATAACAAAATTAAATAATAGTAACAAGTATTATTGTTGTCAGTATTAAAAACAATTAAACGTGGCGTATCATTTTTTTTATAAGCTTTTTCTTCTTAACATATTTTGACCGAATATTTGCATGAATGACTGTACACTTTCTCCATTTTTGTACGTTATGGATAAATATGATTCGTTGATAGTGCTATACTTTATTTAAATCTATTTTAATGAATGTAATTATTTTTTTACGCATAAAATCCTAATTGCCTACGCGTCGGGGGCAACCGGAGTGGATTTTTTTTCCCGGAACAGGTCCAAAGAATGCAATAACCACCCTTATTTTCCCAAGCATACATTCCATCCACTGCATTGTGTCAAACAATATAGACGTACCGGGGCCTCTCTTCTATCCGACAATGTACTAGAAAAAGTTAACGCCGGAAAAAAAGACAAAACGAGCATAAATGCAGATGGGAGTGGCACGGTTATCCCTAACGACCATTTTCATTGGTCGGATGCAATAAACCTATGCATTCCTAGTAGTTATGGCCCCCCAAATCTAGTATGTATCGACAGAGATCTTGTATCGACGGATTGGTGTGTTTAGAATAGGCGATTGGTTCACAAGAATCGGAAATTTTTTGATAAATTGTTGGCGTTTCCTTTTAAAAATCTTTTTTTCTTAATGCCACGTGAAAATTCGCTCGAAACGAGAAGTTTTTGGTTTAAAAATTGATTAGAAAAGAGAGAAAGACGTATATGTTATTTATATCACTCAACCAGCTTAATTTATAGTGTGATACTTCCTACACTGTGGACTTATCGACATTGTAATATCTAGCGGTACACCACATTATTAAGTCCTTATTCTCAGTGGCAGTAAAATAATACGTTGACTATACGCTTAATTTGCATGCATATGCACTTGTCGAGATTTCCATAGAAAGTACAGACAACTAGATTTAATGTTGAATAAAAGTGCATTGTGCAATATTTATCTAATAGGAACAACTCTGTATATACTGCATGCATCGGTTCAAAAGACGGTGAAAATTACGCACAATCTGAACCAGAAACAAGCCACAAACAAGCATTTTCAAGATGTAAAATATGCTCGATACTTTTAACCTCCATGCAGCACTGGTAATGGTAATGTGAAGCTTGTTAAATATGTAATTTGGCTGATGCGATCCTTCGATGCGGGTTACAAATTTTCTCGATGTTTTTTAATGGTTGTGTCAGAAGATTCTCTAGAAAAATACGAATTCTTTTAGCGCACCACGAACATAAGAATTAGGAGATCAGACTAAGACATGTGAATGCGTATGATATGGAAACTTTGTACTACGGAAAATTACTCATTTCCCAAAATTCTCATGAGAAACGCTAAAGAACCTCGTCATGTGTCCTATTGAAATAATTGGGTACCGATCGAAAGGTTTTGGACGCGTCCGAATCTTCGGAGATCGCTCAGGAATGGTGTTAGAATATTTTCTCTATAACTCAACTAATTCGAAGTGTCTTCAACAAAATACGGCCTCAGTATGTCGTTAGTAGACACTGCATGTCAAATTGTTACATCGTTGTTATGAAGTTTCCTTACAATGTCCAAATCCAAAAAAAACAATTGTCTATGAGTTGATGAATCCATTCCAATGGACATGTCATTCTCCAGAAAACCACATTGGTTTATCCTAAACCATTGCTAACATCGAAGCATATTACGTAATGCATTATTCAAACTTTGTTCGATCCCTATTTTATACGGGAAACAACTTACTTCCCTGAAAATTCTTATGGCTGATGCTTGATTAAAATTTGTTTCTAAAAACATTCATTTAGATATTGCAGCACATATTCCAAAAGCCTTCCTTAATTCACATTAGTTGCATCTTAACTGGATAACAAGTACAGTCTTCACGTTGTTTTAGAATAGATCTTGTGCTTTAAAATCGTTCGATAACTCGTAACAAATCCTTCTATAACTATTAACAATTCCTCGTTAGTTCATGCTGGATTCTGAAACTTTTTTCTAAATTGTTGTGCAGTTCCACATGACCAATCATTGATGCGATGCATACATATATCACATAGGCTTCTATGTTTCGTTTGCTTTTGTCCTGGAGCATACTACCAGGTATACTGGAAAGTCATTACCGGTTTTCCTAACAGATGTCGCAAGTATGCAATGTTATGATTTGACACATATGTCATTTTATTCTACTGACATCAAGCTTCAAGGCCATGCATGTTATATTTTGCGAAAGTAACACCGTCATAGATTTATACCTCTTTGAAAATGTCGAGTTTCATGTCTGAAAAATGCATTCGCCACACGTATTACTTTTCTTATTTAATCAAAAGAAAGAAGCCGCTGAAAGTCATCGTTTGCTGATAGAAACTTACGGTGAGCATGGTCCAACCATAAAAACATATGAGATGTGACTTCAACAATTCAAAAGTGGTGATTTCGATGTGCAAGACAAAGAACGTTCTGGTTGATGCGAAACTAAAACCAAAACTCAAAAACAATTGATAGAAGCATTAAATGTTGCCCAAGAAACGATTAGCGATCGATTGCGAGCAATGGGAAAAATCTAAAAGATGGGAAAATGGGTGCCACATCAATTGAATGACAGGCAAATAGAAAATCGAAACATCGTCTACGAAATGCTGCTTCAAACGTATGATCTCAAGTCATTTCTGCATCCAATAGTGACGGGTGATGAAAAATGGATTTAGTTAGAAAACTCTAAGCGCACAAAATCATGGCTATCACCTGGCGAAGCCGGGCTATCGACTCCAAGCCAAATCGTTTTGGTCTCAAGACAACGCTCTATATTTGATGGGACCAGAGTGGTGTGGTGTATTACGAACTATTGAAATCTGGCGAAACAGTTAATATTGATCGCTACCGACAACAAATTATCAATTTGGACCATGCATTGATAGAAAAACGTCCAGAATGAGCCTGAAAACACGGTAAAATGATTTTATAACACGATAATGCTCTGTTTCATATAGCAAAGCTGGTCAAGGAAGCGTTGAAAGCCCTTGGATGGGACATAATATCGCACTCGCCATATTCTCCAGACCTTGCCCCATCCGCCTATCACCTTTTCTCATCAATAGGACGCGCACTTACAGAGCAGGACTTCGCCAATTTCGAAGAAGTTATAAAATGGCTCGATCAGTATTTCTTCAATTTTATGCATCTCTTCGCAAATTTTTTTCAAAAATTCAAGGCAAAATCTGGTGATCTTGTTACTTCGACTACTCAAATTTTGTATTATAATAGCAACTGTACGTGTATTAATATCTCAAAATATTCTCTTCATCAAACCGGTATATTTAGGTATTAATTTTTGTCTTGAAAAAAAGAAACAAAACCATTTAATTTTATTCGAAGTTGTACCACACACACCTACTTTGATTGAATGTAAATTCACTTGACCCATATATTAGAGTTTTCAGTGGATTAAATTTGAAAGTCTCCAAAGTCCACAAACTCCATCATAACCAAGCTTCCTTCATCAATGAAAAGGGTTATCCAATATATCACCATTGTTAATTGTTGTTAAAACCCAAAGCCCCAAATTGGATACATGCATTCGAATATTTGGGAAGTGGTAGTGAAATTTCAGTCATTTTATGACAACTTTAAAATGAGGAACGCTTATTTCTTAACAAAACTATCACAGAGATTTCTTTGGACTCTATTCCATTCAGTCATTAACAGTTTTAGTTTTTGTCCACACTTTTAGTATCTGAAAGACGTTAAATTACAAGTTAAAAGTTGAAATAATCCTAATAAGAACTAAAGCGAATCCTTTCTTTTATTATAACAAAAAACTACGCACTCGAACGCTTTTTTTTACATTAATTGAAAAGTAAAATCTAATTTGATACAATTTATATGTGTAAATTCGTATATTTTTATTTGTAATTTATTTTTGCATAAAATATAAAACAGTTTGTTGTAAAATCGCAAAAAATTATTCCAATTTTAATTTTTGCAATTTTATTATAGTTTTTTTTCAAACATTTACGACTGAAACACTTCTTATTTATGTGTCTCTAGAGAACTGGATTGTAAGATAAATTTCGATACTACTTCTGTTACATCCAAACCGCAGAACCATTGCGGTTTGAAACGTCAAAGACTGCGTAATTTTGTAGGCTACCTTTTACTTCTGGTATATTAAAAATGATGATTGGTTTGTGTCGCATTCAAAATAGTGACTCATATAGAACTTGATACAGTGTAGACGTATTTTTTTTAAGTTGGTTACAATGTTGGAAGATAAAAACTTATGCTGTATACGAGGTTTAGTAACAAAATTTTTAGAGTATCCGCGCAGTTGTATTCATGTAGCGATAGATCTGTTTTGTAACTTTCAATCTGCTGGAGGTATATGTACTAAGAGATGAAAAAGGATAGCTTATGCATGGCTTAAAAGTAATTTACAACAGATTAATTCTGCAAAATGTCTTAATGATAAACTATGAAATGAAGAAACTATACTTCCATCCCTACGACAGAAACGAAAACTGTCCAATAAGTGAAAGTACAGTGAAGAGCATTGTATTGTTTTAAATAATATTAATCATGGCCTGCAAGATCATCAGATATGTATGAATCCCCTTGCCTCATTTATTTAAGGCATTTTGGAGGAAAAAGTCTATGCGACGCCTCCGGCCAATGAATATGAAGTAACCAATAGAATTATATGTTGCAAAGCATTGTAAATTCAATTCCACAAAGGCTACAGCTTTGTTTTCACACCAATGGTGCCGGTACAGCATTTACCTTAATTACCATTATTGATATTTTCGCTAGACTTAAATAAAACTCGTATTCTTACTTATTTATTGATGTTTTACACCACGTTGCCAAATCTATAAATCTTTTAAGCAATTCGTATGGCCTATAGCAATACGACATTTCTGAATTAACATTGTCTATTTCTAGCCGTCCTGTACAAAGTTAATTTTCATGATAGAAGCTCTGGTTTGTCTGAAATTCTTAGTTAAATGTCGGCAGTTGGAGTTCGCTTGTCGTTTTACCCAGTAACGAAAAATTTAAATAGAGTATTTAGAGCACGCGAATTTCAAGTTGCATTTCGGTCCAGTAACTCTATTTAAACTCTCTTAGGAAATGCGAAAGATAAGAGTCGAGTTTAATCAGAAATCGGGGATTTGTGAATATAAATGTCGAGATTGTAATAAACAATACATCGGTCAAACTAAATGCTCAATAAGAACCCGATAGAACAATATTTCACCATTCAAGTTTAAGCGGCCTGAAAAATTCAGTTTCGTGAAACACGTGCTAGAATGTAACCACAGATTGTTTACATTTAATCAAAAATATTGACAGGTCAGATAACATATGTTATTCTTGTCTCTTTGAGCATCTGGAAGATATGTCCGTTAAAAGAGGCCCATAAATGGAAGCGGGAGTGTACTTTAGGAAACATAAATTGTGTGAAATACATCGTATGTATAGATTATCTACTGATAATTTCAACTTAGTTGCCGAAATACGTATAGAGAATACGACTGTTGATGTGGTAAGAGGTTTTGTATATGTTTTTTGTTTAATTCAATTAACACACAGTTTCCATTCAAATTTACCTTCCCAACTTATAAATAAAATTCATACAACATTTCACTTGTATCGATACGCCTGTTTATTATTTTTCTCTTTTATATCAATATTATTTTAATTACTAGCGCTTGCATTGCTGTGACATTATCTGCTTTAGAATTCTTTGAACACCGATTAACGTTTGAATTCTATAATGCGTGCGCGCGTGTGTGTGTTTGTATTTGTAAATATCTAACTTAAATATTTATTCAACTTTAATCGACTTATTGTTTTCTGGAAGTAAATAGTCCACGGCCTACTCTTATAACCACATGTACGTATTCATAAATGCATTCTTTACTGATGCATTAATTTTTCATACATCCAAACCAGTACATTCGTACAAGTACCGTTTTAAAAATAGCACCGAATATGAGGCGTTCGCCCGTGCAACGACTCTGCCTTGGTGGTACGTTGCACTTGGCACACGCTGTGCAAATCGCAGTCACTCTTGAATTCAAGCGGGCAACGTTGCCGAATCGATAGCACAGAGACCGCGTTGCCGTTTGATGATCTCGTCCGTTCCCCAGCTTCGGGCAAACGAACCTCTGTCGCACCACGACGGATAAACGTGCATCGGCGGTATGATGGGGAAATACGAAAAAAAAAGAGAAACAACGCTCAGCAGGCCTACCTAGACCTCCAACTACATACTTGTACTACTCATTCCGTCGGGGAAAAAGGAGACTTTTTTTTCTCTTTCTCCGCTTTTACCATTTTCGTTTTATCATTTGATGGACTGACTATGGACAGGTTACTTTGAGGCGGTGATGCGATCACGATGCTTCGTTGTTTCGTATTTTAACCTGGAAAATGAGAGAACGAATGCAGTGGGTCGTGAACGTGGTATGTGCGGTGCGTTTCTTTTTTGTTTCTTTCGCCACGAATACCTTTGATCTATCTTTGCATGTGTGGAAGTGACTGCGTAAAAAAAAACTTTCGCATCCCATCAATTATGGACGATGGTCGATGATGGGTACATTTTGTACTTTTTGCCGTTCATTTCTCTGACCTCATTTTTAAGTGTGTCTTCGAAGCGTGTCCGATATATCAAATCGACGACTTTGAAGAGCGTGTCTAGCTGATTGATACTAATTATAATAATACTATAATTTATTGTCCAACAAGACAAAATAAAAGATAATACAAAGTAATTGCTCTCTACAAAAAATAAAATAGAGAAATATATAACGGGTGATTCATTTGGAGGTACTTTTTTCAAAAATAAAAACAATAAAAACGTCAATTTAATCGGGTATTCTTTATTACCATACAAAAGAACCGTTCTCGACACTTATTTTTTAAAGATTATTTCTTTAAAATGTTGGCCTTAACTGCGCCTAACATGGTCCATTCTGAAGTTTCAATTTTCGGTGACGCATTCGAGCATTTCAAATTGTATTTGGCGAATGACTCGAGTAATGTTTGCTTCTAATTGCTCAATCGTAGTCTTTGGACTTTACGTAGCCCCAAAAGAAGAAGTATAAAGGTGTGATATCACATGATCTAGGCGGCCATTGCATAGGTCCACTACTTGAACTTAAATGTTCGCCAAATCGTTCTCGCAATAAAGCCATACTTCACAGGGTGTGTGGCAACTAGCATCGTCTTTTTGGAAACAAATGTCTTTCAAGATCATGGCCTTCAATTTCAGGCAGCAAATAGTCATACCGCGATAACGGGCACCATTCATAGTTACGTTGGGGCCGTCTTCATTTTTGAAGAAATATGGACCGATGATTCCACTCGCCCATAAACAACACCAAACCGTGGTTTTGTTTGGATGTAATGGCAGCTCTTGAACCTCTTCGGCTTCCTCTTCTCTCCAAATACAGCAATTGTGCTTACTGACATAACCATTAAGCCAGAAATGTGCCTCATCCCTGAACAAAATTTTGGTCGAAAACAGTGGATCTTCTTCAAGTTTTTCGAGAGTCCGAAAACTAAAACGGGGACAATTCGACAGGTCGGCCGCCTTCAATTCTTGAACAAGTTGAAATACGCCAAATTGTGGCATACGACAAGCCAAGTTGTTGAGATCTACACTTTCAGCTACCATCGTTATATTTTCTTCACCACGTGCTGAATGTGGTCCATTTGGTCGGGTATTATCCAATAATGAAAATTGTTTATTTTGTTGGGTGCAGTTCCTTGATATCAAACCTGTTCTTACATTAAATTTTATAAGCAGTTCAGTATTCTTTCTTTCATTTAGTATACTTAGTCCTGCCATAAGTATTTATACAAGTGTAAACGCACCTTTTTGCAGATGATAACTTGAAAGCACAAAAATTTTATGTTTGCAGTTCTGACATTTGATATATGCTTTACAAAAGTGCCGAACAATTTCACTATAGTGTGAGTCGTCATTATGGAATGGTCGGATAAAGAGAGCCATATTGCGGTTATTGCACTTCATAAGTGTGGAATAGAAAGAGCCCGTATTTTTGAATTATTCAAACCGTTAAATATTACGCGTGTGTTCGTGTATCGTACTGTTAAGTTATTCATTGATACTGGAAATGTAATCGACCGTAAAAGATCTGGCAGGCCTCGCATAGTTCGTACACCACAGGCCATCAGTGCTGTGAGGTCCCGCATCAATCGACATCCTGTCCGCAAACAGAAAATCATGGCTCGTGAAATGGGTATTGCTCCGAGAACCATGAGCCGTATCATTAAACAAGACCTAGGACTTAGAGCTTTCAAACGACAAACAGGACAGCGCCTTAACGTTGAATTAAAAAAGAATAGGAAGAAAAAATGCAGACACCTGATATCGTTGTACGGCAAAGAGCGTTACAAAAAAATTCTGTTTTCTGATGAAAAAATTTTTACCGTGGAAGAAAGTTTTAACAAGCAGAATGATAGGGTGTATGCACGGTCCTCCAAGGAAGCAAGTAAAGTGGTGCCAAGGATTCAGCGAGGTCATTTTCCTGCTTCAGTGATGGTTTGGTGGGGAGTATCCTATGACGGTGTCATTTCCTTGCATTTTTGTGAAAAAGGTGTTAAAACAGCGGTCAAAAACTATCAACGAGACATTTTAAGCAATGTAGTGGAGCCCCTGAACTACACCATGTTCCAAAACCAACCATGGATATTCCAACAAGACAAGCGCCCGCTCACAAGGCCAACTCAGCAATGGCTTGAAAATCATGTACCTGAGTTTATTAGTACTGACTATCGGCCGTCAGCAAGCCCAGACCTAAATCCGCTCGACTACAAACTGTGGTCAATATTAGAGGGCATGGTCTGTAGAAGACCCCATCGCAACCTGGAATCATTGAAGCAAGCGTTAACAGAAGCAGTCGACAATTTTCCCATGGATATCGTCCGTACAGCGATTGATGAGTGGCCCTGCAGACTTCGGCGTTGTATTAAGGCAAATGGCGACCATTTCGAGTAATTTGCATTGTATTTTGTAGCTTACTATTGCCAGAATAAACTATCAAAAAATAATTTAAATCCAACTAGCAGTTTTCTTTTTGTACTTAAAAACCTTTATATCAGTATTTATGGCAGGACTAGGTAGATAAGATCGATTCAAATTTCATTTATAATTTCAACGAAACAAGTTTTCAGTAATTTTCTCCGATTTATGTTTATAATATAATTGTTTATATAAAAATAATTATCTAACCGACACGTAATTTTTATTAATATAATATCAGGAAGGTTAATGTTAAAGATAAGCGTTTTTAAACTTGCACTAAAACAGCTGCTCTAGTGAGTCATTGAGCTGTAGAATTTAATAAATTCATTTATTCTTTGAATAATGGAACTAATTTTTATGTAAAATGAAGTATTTAGTGTTTCTTTTGTTTCATATAAATATAAAATTTTTTTTCAGTAGACAACACTTTATAGTTACCATACAAACTACAAAAAGGATCTATCGTTTATAATGTAGGGTCAATTGAAACGGGAATTAGATTTGCTTGTTGTTATGGAAAGAGTATCTATTAATTAAACTTTATGATTAGGTGAATGTACGAACAAACGAACAATCTTACGACGCATACCTTATTTATAACACTTATGTTTTGCTTTATAAATAACACACGTAGCTTATTCACAGCTGTTGTTGCGTAGCGCAAATTGTATAAGACTGACTAAATGTCTTCAGGATGACGTAAGTTTCCACATTTGTCTCGGAGAGCTACGTACGCCGTGCTGAAAAAGTGTTCCTATATTTAGAAAATGACCGGCATCTACGGATGTAATACACGCATAATTAAATATTCTTTAGAAATAAGGGGTTTTCCAATAGGGACTTGACAACTTTTAATTAAATTTGTGAACGCAGCCTTTCACTAATCATCGAACTGTCACTGTCAATTTATTCAGTAAACTTAACATTTTCATCATGGTAAAGTACACGAACGAACAACGTCTGTAAATTATAAAAATTTACTACAGAAATTCGGAGTCGGTGACCGCTACTTTAAGAGCGTTAACTCCGATTTTCGGTCGTAATTCTCGCCCTAGTAAACAGGCAGTAACATGTTTAGTGCAAGAATTTGAGTCTACATATTCGTTGTGTGATGTTGTCGTGCCAGTGAGACATCGGGTTGGTCGAAGTGTCGAAAATATCGCTGCCGTTGAAACGTCCCTAGCAAATGATCCAAATCAGTCAATTCCACGGCGTTCTCAAGGGTTGGGCATCACCCAGACCACTTTATGGCGAATTTTGCCTAAGGATCTTGGTTTACACCCAAACAAGATCAAGCTGACTCAAGAATTGAAGCCGATGGACCATTGGAAGCGACGTACTTTCTCCGATTGGGCTCTGGAAAAGATGCGCCAAGATGATCAATTTCATCGCAAAATCATTTTCAGTGACGAAGCTCATTTTTGGCTCAATGGGTTCGTCAATAAGCAAAATATGCGTTATTGGTCAGGTGAAAATCCACATGTGCTTCATGAAACACCACTTCATCCACAAAAAATAACTGTTTGGTGCGGTTTGCATGCCGGCGGCGTCATAGGACCATATTTTTCCGTCGACGATAATGATCATCACGTTACTGTGAATGGTAATCGTTATCGCGCCATGATTACCGATTATTTTTGGCCCGAATTGGAAGATATGGACTTGGACAACATGTGGTTTCAGCAGGACGGTGCCACAAGTCACACAGCACACGTTACAATCGATTTATTGAAGAGTAAGTTTGATGAGCGTGTTATCTCAAGAAATGGACCAGTCGATTGGCCGCCTCGTTCGTGCGATTTAACGCCTCTAGACTTTTTTCTTTCGTCATGTCATTGGTCTATGCCAACAAGTCGACAACGTTGGAAGAGCTCAGAGCCGCTGTAAACGTGCCCGCGGTGGCCATATGAACGAAGTCGACTGCCATTCATAAATGTTTTGATTGTACTTCAACCCGATAATAAAGTTTTTGAAATATCTCAAATGGTCTGCATTTTATTTTGAAAAAAAGTTGTCAAGTCCTTATTGGAAAACCCTTTAGATAACGGATCTATACACGCACCATTACAAACTTGTCTTAATCTGGTAGAATCGAAATGTTTGTTTACAACACTTTCGAACTTTTCTACAACACACATATTTTTTTGTCACTCGTAGCACATAGCAGTGAGCGTACATCGTTCATAATTTGCATTTACTCCACTGACGAGAACAAAGTTGTTTTGACATTTTTCTATTGAGTCGAACAAACCTTTACAACTGTTATAAATTTGTTTTAAATCGGTTTCAACTGAAGTATTTTCAAAATTTTTCTGACTTTCCTTGATTGCCGCTGCTTCGTCAGGTTTGAATCGTAAAACCACAGATTCCGAGGCATGTGTGTGGAATTCTTGAATTGAAGATTTCAAAAACACTCTTTTGGTATTTGGAACTAATGTGTCCACCTCTGGATCACATTGTCGAACACTTTGTGCTACAAGGTGTAGAGTATCAACTTTACACGTCACATGTAAAAGTCCCTCACACTTGTGTCTAAGGGAACGACCTACACTACACATTGTCGCTGCGCCATCGCTCACAAACATCAGCAGTTGGTCAGTTGAAAGTTGAAATTTTTCTAGCGTATCCAGCACTACCTTCGTAATTGCTTCATCAGTGCACTTTTCTAATCTTTTTCTAGTTAATACAATGGGAAATGTCGCTTTAATAAGATGTACAACACGCACTATAATATTTAAAATAGTTTTTTTCGATCTGTTGTTTCGCCAACACATAACCACAGCTGCTATCTGCTACTACAGCTTTAATCATGTTTTCGATGTCGTTACACATAGTTGATAGAATGTATAATGTGGAAGTTGTATTTGCAATACATTTAATAATTGTGGTAGCTTTGTGTCTATTCTCAAACATTTAAAATAAATCAATTGTAGCAATACATTTCTTTAAAGAATATAGAATTATTCTATAACCCGTACCATTATATTTTTTTTTGTTATCGAAGGATTTATGCTATTATTTTCTTCGTTTATTCTTACCTAACTGGCCATTAAGTTAGAATCTAATACACATTAGTTAGAATCTGATACACATTTATATATGTACATATCTAATAATGCTCTTTGTTATTTTTCTAGAAGACGAAATACTACACTCGCGTTTTAGCTTTTGGCATTTGTTAAAGTAAGGCTAATTGGATAGGTTTTTTATTTAGTTTTTTCTATGTAGAGGGATATATGAGAAAGGTGAAAGAACAGATTCAAATTTTAGGTAAACTATTGCTAATTCTTTCCTTGCTTGTAGGATAGGTCAATTGTATTGATTCTGTTAGACACCTTAGGGTATTCGCAGTTATAAAATTACAAAAAATAATTTGTTATTAAAAAAAAGACTTGAAATTAATAGAACATCGATCGCAAGCATTTATAAAAACTATGAAACTCATTGAAGGAATTAATATATCTTGTTGCAGTCAATGTAAGTGACTTTGTAACATGCCGAGACTTTTACTGACACTGCATCGTAGGGAAAAGCATTTCATAAAAAATACCAAATGTCGATTTAAAAATTGATTGAAAATAATAATTTTTAATGCAGTTATGAAATCCAGTTACAAGATATAGAACAAAGATTAACAGTAAATAAGTGCAGTTATTCAAATGTGCACAAAAATTGAGTTCTATAAAATGTGAGGTATATCCATGATAAAATAATGGAAATTGTCTTACTACTAAATGTACAAAAACAAAAAGGTGAGTACCCAGCCAAAGTCGTAAGTCGTAACTGATTCAAACTGTATCCGAAATAGATCGCGGTTCCAATTTGCGCTGTTTGTACACATGTATACCAGCGAAGTTTTATAAAAAAAATATTGGTCCCGGTCCTGGGTATTAATAAGGTTGCAGAAGATCTATTATTCAATCTGGGCACGATAAAATGAATTTCAAAAAATAGCTTTACAAAATCAATTACATCGTGAATCAATTTCAAAAGGAAACCACCACTGACTTATCTTCTGCGTAACAAAGAGTGCTGAAATTATGTCTAATGAATAGACTATCATATTCCGTTCCAAAATCAGGACAATATCCATCAATTCTATACGATAAATACTTCAGAAATTTTTCATTTTGACTTCCGAGCTGGAACAGCGTTGTTTCCGCTACCGACGTTTCGTCTCCACTTGTATAGGACATCTTCAGGGCTTAACTGTTGCTACTGATTTCGTTGTAGTATTGAAAGTGGTGTTCGTTTGATGGATGGGTTTATTTAGAGATATGTGTTACGGATAAATGGACCGTTGCGGTAACGGTTGAGTTTGGAAATACAGGATTTCCAGGCGTTGTGTAAGGGTTCACCATCGTGTCGATTTAGGTTAGTAGGGAGTTTAGAGGTTTCTATAGAATCGCGGATTTTGCAGCCATGTAATGAGTAATGCTTTAGTAGAATTGAATTGGATATGGTGCCCGGTTTCAAGCCTATGTCCAGCAGATGCAGAACCAGCTACATGCTCTGAAACACTAGTGCTGACAGACCGCTTTGTTTCGCCAATAAACACACTGACGCATGAGCAAAGAATCCTGTAAATACAAGACGCTTGTAGAGAAACACCATCTTTTACTACTTTACCATGCTAATTACGTGATAAAGAAAGGACTTAACAATTTAATATAAAGAACAAGCTCGAATATTATGGTAAAGATTGACAAGATACTGAGAGGTGGTTAATGGTATGTAATCCTGATAATTTTCCAACTAACTGGAAAGGACTTTTTCGCAGAACATTTCGGCACAGTTCTTGAAAAAGAAACTAGACGAGCAAGCCATCATATTCACAAGACCCAGATGAATAAATTTTCTTGATAGATGTCAAAAATTCTTCAGTTCTAACGAAGTCTCTATATTGAATACAAAATGATCTAAGGAGTCTATTATAAAGATACGTTTTAACATGACTTTGTTCCAATTAATACGCATTTAAAACTGCGCTCACTTAGTAAAACTAAACTAATATATACGTCTTTTTGTCGAATCAATTATAATTTACGTACAGGCTTAGGATACGTTAAGCATCTCACCTCAATTACATTGTATCTACGGTCAAATGCGACGGAGAACGTTTAATTGGGGTTGCCTGTCGTTTTCTGGATTCGGAGATTATAATTTATGCAAATAATTAATTTTAATATATAGGGATGGGTCAAAAAGTATTGAAACCGGTTCGTCTTAAAATTATGTAAATGACTATACTATGGAAATATTATTAGGGTAATACCTTTCATTTTACAGATACAGGTACAGAACCAGTATTTGTGATCTATTTAGAGAAGCAATATTTTAAAATAAAATGCAAATCGTTAAATATAACATATTATAATTAAAAAAAGAATACTTTAGAGATATGGAAAGCTGTACTTGCTGAAACGTCTTTTGACAATATCTAGTCACGTTGCATCATCTACTTATTAAAAGAAGTACATTCATTTGTAATTTTCTTTTAATAATTATACTTTTATTTAATTATATAATCTAAGCTATCACTATTTGTGACGACAAAAAAAATATTCGTTTCAATAATATTATTTCGTTTCTTCAAGAAGAAGCTTTAAAAAACTCTTAAAATCAGTAGGAAGAAAAAAATGTATGTACGTTTTTTGTGATAAACATATTATCTAATCGTAACGCAGTACTTACTCTAGTCAAGATACACGTTGATATCAGCGTCTCAATCATAATTGGTTAATAGTTTTCATGCTGTCCAATAAGCTGGGGTTTAAACATTTTTGTCGCACTAAATAATAACCTTTCTTTACAAATAAAACGTCCAATGTTGTCAATGACTCCTTGAAAAAAAAAATAAATTTAAATCGAAAATATAAAATGGTGATATTTTATTTTATTAGAAACGTATGCTTAAGGCTAGAAAAAGCTGTATGAATTTAACGTTTAATTTATTAATTTATATATATATATATATATATATATATATATGTATATAATAATTTTAATGTTGTAGAATGTCTTGAGTATTGTTTGTTAAAACAGTTCGTAACAAAAATATTACAATTAAACAAGATGGGGTACTTCTTAAAACACAATTTATTTCTTAATAGAAATATTGGGTTGGCAACTAAGTACTTTCGGTTTTGTAGTATAAAATAAAACGCTTTTTTTTAAACAAAGAATAGTTTTTAATCAATTATATATTTTCCATTTTGCTCAATGACCTTTTGCCATCTTTCTTTCAGCTGCATGATTCCGCGCTTATAAAATTTCTGGTCCTTATCAGCAAAAAACCGAACCAGGTGCGAGTGAAGGTCATCGTCATTTGTGAAAGTTTTACCATTCAAAGAATTCTGCAAACTTCGAAATAAATGGTAATCAGATGGTGCTAGATCAAGCTGTATGGGGGATGTGGCATCACTTCCCAGCCAAGCTCCAATAGTGTCCCACGAGTTGCCAAAGATGTGTGAGGCCTTGCATTATCTTGGTGGAAAACTACACCTTTCCGATTTGACAATTCTGGCCGCTTTTCTTTGATCGCTTCATCCAGTTTTATTAATTGTTGACAGTAAACATCAGAATTGATCGTTTGGTTCCTTGGAAGCAGCCCAAAAAACACGACACCTTTGTAATCCCACCAAACTGACAGCATGATCTTTTTTGGATGCAATTCAGCTTTCGATGTGGTTTTAGCTGGTTTATCGTGTTTGCTCCATGATCGTTTTCAAACTATGTTACTGTACAGGACCCATTTTTCATCACCAGTGATGATTCTTTTTAAGAAAGGGTCGGTTTCATTTCGTCTAAGGTGCATATCGCAAAAGTTGATTCTTTGTGTTAAATGAATTTCTTTCAATTCGTGAGGTATCCAAATATCAAGCTTCTTAACTAGCCCAAGACATTTTAAATGTTTTTCAATTGTTGTATGCGATACATGTAGCCTCTCCACAACCTCTCGAACAGTTATATGACGATCCTCTTCAATTATGACTTTGATTTGGTCATCATCAACTTCAGTAGGCCGACCAGAACGTTGCTCATCTTTGAGGGAAAAATCTCCAGAACGGAATTTTTTATACCAATTCTGACACGTGCGCTCTGTTAAGCAATTAGCACCATAAACTTCACATATCTTTTTGTGAGCCGCAGCAGCTTTCTTTCCTTTACGGAAATGAAATAGTAAAATATGTCGAAAATGTTCGGTTCTGCACTCCATTTAAAATTAACCCACAACTAATAGCTTTAATAAAAATCACGCTCTACTTGCTTCTGAAGTTACGTCAATGTGACTAGTATCACGCGACAAACTGTAAAGTACAGCACTAACATACGTTATACAAAAAATAACGCAACGCTCTCTATCAGTAAAAACCGAAAGTACTTAGTTGCCAACCCAATAAATTCAAATTCAACGAAATAGAATTTTTTAAAATTACGACCAGTTTATTATGTTTGCACAGGTTTCTTTTATTGAAATTTAAAAAATTACAAAATTCATATAAAAAAAAGCAAAGCCTTGGAAAATAATGACATTTCAATAGGTAGTTATCAATAGCAATATGTCGCTGACTTTAATGACTTCTTTTTCCCTGAAGCGAATATACAAAGGGTACTAGGAAAGTTTTTCAATACAGCTTTGTTTATTTAATTTTTTCAAAGTAATTTCCTCTACACTCAATACACCTTTCCATCCTCCGAAACCAACTTTAAACCAGTTCTGCCAAGTTTCACTAGGGAGTAAAGCACACTCGTTGTCCCAAGCTCGCAGAAAGTCCTCATCACTGGAAAACTGCCTCCCTTTTAGCTTCATTTTCACATGCGGGAACAGTGAAAAGTCGCAGGGATCAAGATTTGAAATGTAGGGAGGGTGCTCGAGAAGTTTCAATCCTGTTGTTGTCAAATATTCGGTGCAGGCTTTGACGCGGTGAGCTGGAGGATTATCGTTATGGAGGAACCAGGTGTCCATTTTTGACTTTGGCCGCAGATTCTTCATAGATCCAACGACTTTAGGCAGGCACTGTTCAGTATACCACTTAGCTGTGACTGTCTTCTGTGTGTCCACAACGACGCGTTCCACAATTCCACTCTATTTGAAAAATACAGTTATCGTTTTCTTCTTTGAAAATCTGGATTTTATTAAACTTTTTTAGCATCACCCGGCACCAAGTCACACGTCGTGTCATCTGCTCTTCAGTCAGTCGATGCGGCACCCACAGAGAACAAAGTTTCTTCACGTGCAAATGATCACGCAGAATCGAACGAATTGCTCGCCTGTCCTCGCCAAGCATTTTCCTAGCAGTAGTAACGTTTTTTTTCGTAAGTGACGTTCGTGGCCTTCCCGGCCTCTCAACATCCTCCACAATTAAATTTCCCCTTTGGAATTCTCTATACCACCTGAATATCGTTGTGCGATGTGGACAAGCATCACCTAGTGCAAGGGTCATTTCTTCGAAGCACTGGTCTACGTTTAAACCACGCACGAAGTTATAACGCAAAACCGCCCTTATCTCATTTCGTGACAACGATGCCATCGCAAGCACTTTACACTCTCACTGCTAATGAATAACTGAGCCCATCGACATGTCGCGGCGGCTACTATGCTCGTATAAACATGTCTCAACATGCAGCAACGAGCAGCTTCCTACGATTCATTGTTGCGTCATATTGCAAAACTTTCCTAGTACCCTTTGTATAGGGTGAAATTTAGACAAAGTGCTTTATTAATTTCTTAATACGTATTCCAATTTCAGGACATATAATTAAGATTAACAATAAATGAGTGCAGTTGTCCAAATACAAAAAAGAGAACCAACTTTTATAAAATGTAGATATCTGTATCATAAAATAATATCAATTGTCTTAGT
Organism: Dermolepida albohirtum; assembly: GCA_031893035.1. NCBI lineage: Eukaryota > Metazoa > Arthropoda > Insecta > Coleoptera > Scarabaeidae > Dermolepida > Dermolepida albohirtum. The sequence goes on from JAVIWB010002938.1 coordinate 164,140, forward strand.
ACGTACACATTAGTATCCTATCACAGAAGAAGAATAGTTAGATATAAAAAGATAAGTTTTGCATTAAATATTACAACAAAAATGATGTCTTATTTAATTTACTGCATCTTCTAAATTATTAAAAAAACACTGTTTGGTATGAATCCATATCCATGATATTTGTCTAATAATAAATGTCCTAAACTCGACGACCCAAAATACAAATTTTATGTTATGTGAATTATGCGACCTTCAATAAATTTAGTTGGCCGCAATTGTCAAAAAAAGTTCCACCATATGTTTTATCAATTCCTTATCAGCTCGAATTTTTTTTTATTCATTTAATATATCATGGGAATTGCGATTTTTACGCCAACAATTTGGTTGCAAATAAAATGATTATTTTTTGGCCAGTTTATTTTATATTAAGTTTTATTTATAAGCGGGTAGAGATAGCGTGCTTTGTAATCTATGTACGTACGTATGGTGGGAATAAGTGTTCGTTATACAGACATGCATATGTCTATATGAACTTGTACAGTTTAGGTAAAAAAGCCTACGAATACAACCTTAAAATTGCAACTAATGTCTTACACGTAAGAGGGCTGTTGTCTTTCTGTCCAGTTTAGTAGAGTACACAGTTTTAGTAAAGTTTTATAGTTTATGACAACCGAAAATTCGAAACAATATTGGTAGTTTATAAAAAGTTCTTTGTATAGTGTTTATTTTATACATTTGTTCATAATGTTTCACTAGTGTCAACTGCAAATTCAGTTCAAGCTATTTAAAGTAATACACAATTTTTTGACAAAACGCATTTATTTATATTTTTTTAAAGTATCTCCCTCCACAGTCAACATATTTCAACAGATGTAAAAACCAATCTCCAAAACATTTTCACCAATCTTTCAGTGTAGGGTTGTTCATTGTTCAAAAGGAAAACTATTTGAAGTGGTCGACATAAGATTGCTTTCATTAACAAAGCAATCTTATGTAGACCTACACAACTTCGAATGGTTTTCCTTTTGACCTCGAATAAAATTATGGAGAATCCAACGGGAATAAAACTTACGTTCTTCCAAATGTCTGTTTAAGATGGTGTAAATTGTCTTTAGTACTTGCTACAGTACCTCACTAGTTGTCTTCAATCAGTTTCCGAAGAAAACCAATGTTTCTTTCTTTAAGAGTTGTTTCTTGGTTTGAGAATTCGAAAAGTTCTATTTAAGGAAAGTCGACAGCATTGAAATTCATTTTACCATCGCATTATGGTAGCTACAATGGAGAATCTAACGGAAACAAAACTTACGTTCTTCCAAATGTCTATTGAAGATGGTGTAAATTGTCTTTAGTATTTGTTACAGTACCTCTCTAGTTCTCCTCAATCAGTTTCCGAAGAAAACCAATATTTCTTTCTTTAAGAGTCGTTTTTTAGTTTGATGAATAGAAGATTCCACTTTAGGAAAGTTGACAGCATTTAAATTAATTTTAACATCGTATTAAGGTAGCTAAAAAACATAGTTAATCCACATTTGAAATTCTAAAAGAAAACATAAAATAAATTTCGTGATTTCTCGTAAAAATGACTGTCTACACCTAAGTATACTATTCAACTGTTACATTCATTAAAGTTGTAAATATCTAAACAAATATGTCAGTTAGCGTTTACCCACTCAAAGTCATTGACTGGTACATTTAAAAAAAATTGCCTTAAAATTAAAAAATAACAGTGAAAATATCAGTTTATCAGATATCTTTTGAAAAGTATAATTTTCCATTTTTTTTTAAATTAGAAAGCAGTTTTAACGACTAAATGAATTAATGAACTATCAAAATTGAAAACTAGTTTGTTTATTCTACTGTGTTGCTGGTAACTGAGGCTATGATAATTAAATATTTAATATAAAGGTCTTTCAAAACATACCAATTCTTTATGAAACCATTTTACGATATACATTTACGTATTTTTAAAAAATTTTTTTGCTGTCATAGACGTTGTCTGTGTATAGTCGATTCATCATTTTTTTTTACATTCGGTATATAAACAATGTTAATTAATATAAAATTATAAGTACACAATATACAAAGTTAAATTATCTTCATTTCATATTCATGTCTAAATATTCGATTCAAGTCTTGCGTGAGAATGTATTAATTTATTTCGATTATCAAATATTTTCATATAAAAAAAAGCATGCAAAGAAAGCCTGCCAAATTTTTCAAATTCCACCTCGCTTACTATTTATTTTGATTTAAAGTAATAGGAAAAAGAAGGTCCAGTTTAAATTATTATTAAATTATATCACAGGTGATTCGATTTATTTCGAATAATATTGCTTACACGACTAAAATATATTGGTAAAAAGACTAACTTTTGTTTCAAGTAAGAGTAATAAATATTCGGTTGGCAACTAAGTACTTTCGGTTTTTACTGATAGAGAGCGTTGCTTTATTTTTTGTATAACGTATGTTAGTGCTGTACTTTACCGTTTGTCGCGTGATACTAGTCACATTCACGGAACTTCAGAAGCAAGTAGTGCGTGATTTTTATTAAAGCTATTAGTTGTGGGTTAATTTTAAATGGAGTGCAGAAACGAACATTTTCGACATATTTTACTATTTTATTTCCGTAAAGGAAAGAGAGCTGCTGCGGCTCACAATAAGATATGTGAAGTTTATGTTGCTAATAGCTTAACAGAGCGCACGTGTCAGAATTGATATAAAAAATTCCGTTCTGGAGATTTTTCCCTCAAAGATGAGCAACGTTCTGGTCGGCCTACTGAAGTTGATGATCAAATCAAAGTCATAATTGAAGAGGATCGTCATATAACTGTTCGAGAGGTTGCGGAGAAGCTACATGTATCGCACACAACAATTGAAAAACATTTAAAATGTCTTGGACTAGTTAAGAAGCTTGATATTTGGGTACCTCACGAATTGAAAGAAATTCATTTAACACAAAGAATCAACTTTTGCGATATGCACCTTAGACGAAATGAAACCGACCCTTTCTTAAAAAGAATCATCACTGGTGATGAAAAACGGGTCCTGTACAGTAACATAGTTCGAAAACGATCATGAGGCAAACACGATAAACCAGCTCAAACCACATCGAAAGCTGAATTGCATCCAAAAAAGATCATGCTGTCAGTTTGGTGGGATTACAAAGGTGTTGTGTTTTTTGGCTGCTTCCAAGGAATCAAACGATCAATTCTGATGTTTACTGTCAACAATTAATAAAACTGGATGAAGCAATCAAAGAAAAACGGCCAGAATTGTCAAATCGGAAAGGTGTAGTTTTCCACCAAGATAATGCAAGGCCTCACACATCTTTGGCAACTCGTGGGAAACTATTGGAGCTTGGCTGGGAAGTGATGCCACATCCCCCATACAGCCCTGATCTAGCACCATCTGATTACCATTTATTTCGAAGTTTGCAGAAATCTTTGAGTGGTAAAGCTTTCACAAATGACGATGACCTTCACTCGCACCTGGTTCAGTTTTTTGCTGATAAGGACCAGAAATTTTATGAGCGCGGAATCATGCAGCTGAAAGGAAGATGGAAAAATGGAAAATATATAATTGATTAAAAACTATTCTATGTTAAAAAAAAAGTGTTTTATTTTATACTACAAAACCGAAAGTACTTAGTTGCCAACCCAATAGAATTGTATTTAGAACTGATGATTGTGATTTTTATAGAATTTAAGCAATCCTTACTAGGCGATGTATATTTTTGCAATTTAAAAAAAAAAATAAATGGTGCATAGTGTGTAATTATACAGTTTAATACCCAGGAATAATATATGTGGAATGGTGTCCTAGAGATGATAGATCCCATCCAAGATACAATAATTTTTTATTTTTATTTCGACGCTCTCTTCAATGGTGATTTCGAAATAGATAATTTAAAATTAAGATCGTCAAGGATACATTTCTTTGAATATCATTCCCCGCTACTACCAAGCAAGAAAATTGTGTATTCCGTTCCTGCTTTCGTTGTATTCTTTTGCTATATTTAATCAAATAAGGTTAATACACAACCCCTTCCACAAAAAGCTTTCGAATTCTGCATACGTATCTCGACAACTAAGTTGTCATCATCAGAAGATAATTAAACCACTTGGAAAATAAAGTTGATCACTGAAAGTTGATATACAACCCATTTCCACATTAATTTTCGCATTCTGTATACGTATTTCGACAACTAAGTTGTCATCATCAGCAGATAATTAAAGAGTGTCGCACCTGGAGAACTACGGCAAAAATACCCGTACGAAATTCCGCACACGGTCTGTACCGTTGAAAGCTAAAAAGCACACTGTAAAGTTGAACTAAAAAAAAGATGTTTTAGTTCTAAAACGAAATCCATTTTCAAACACTGAAGAGAAATCAAGTTGGAGGAGATAGATATCGCAGAACGAACACTAGATAATGAGCAAGCTGTTTTTTTTTTTTTAGTTACTTTTTTAAACAAAATTCCACAGTATACTAGATGAACACATTACACTCATTTGTACAGAGACGTGACACTGTCCGTCTTCAATCACATTGTCAAGTCTCGACCCGTACGTTTTCCAACTGCAAAACTTGAAAAAATAATGCTTTCGTTTCAACTTCCGCATGTGCAGAACAGAATTAATATCTCATTCTCCCATAAGAGAATCCTTATTTGATATTCAGCCTTGCCTTTGACGCTCGGATACGCTTCAGATCCATTGTTCCTTCCACAATATAAATATCAGTTAATTTTATTAATGAAATTCCAATACATACTGTGACACTCCGCTGGAAATTGACCCGTTGCTGCGCACACTTAGCATTGAATTCTTCGCCGTGTGGATGTCGGATCGTGCGAAACTGGTCTCGATTCCACTGTAAAATCGCAAAGGAAAGATCTAAAGTAAGAGATCGTGAAGCTAGAGCTACCGTTAACTCGTCTAATTAATTGTACTTGTCTCGTACGTTGGCTTTATTTATTTTACAATTAAGTTCTTAAATCTTTAATGGTTAAAACATGTTCTAATTATGTTTGATTCAAGGTAGATTATGCTTAGAATATTTTGGTGTTCTTTCAGTTCTTTTTTTTTACTTGTCGAAGAGGTCTCATCGTCATAATTCAAGTCTGTAATCTTTTCGATTGAATTGGTTAAATAAAAGGCCTAGACGAGGAAACACAAAAGTTTTTGGGGAATAATTATTTTATTTTTCACCTTAAAAATCGTTATACGAGGGTAGTTCCAAAAATACACGACTTAACAAAGAAAACACAAGAGATTTGGGAAAAAATATCTTTATTTTTCTACATAGACTCCCTTAGACTCCTATGTGTTGTTTAACAGCTTCTCAAAATAGCAATCAACTGCAGACTCCACGTCATCATTGTTGGCAAATCTTTTACCACCGAGCCACTTTTTCAAGCTTGGAAACAGAAAATAATCCGAAGGGGCTCACTCTGGCGAATAGGGTGCATGAGGAAGCAATTCGAACTTTAACTCATTAATTTTAGCCATCGCAATGACGGAGTGTAAACTGGTGAATTGCCAACAAAACTTTTTTTTACTAAATGCTGCCAATTTTTCTTTCACCACTCAAAGTTGCAATAAGTTTGCATAATACTCGCCGTTGATTGTTTTTTTCTTTCCGAAGATAATCAACGAAAATTTTCTCATGCACATCCCAAAAAAACTCACGCCATGACCTTACCTGCAAATGGAACTGTCGTTGCCTTCTTTGTAGCCAATTTTCCCCTTTCAGTGTTTTAACTGTTCCTTCGTCTCAGGTGTGAAGTGATGGACCCATATTTCATCTACGATTATGAATCGACGTAAAAACTCGGCTTTATTGCGGTGAAATTTCGCCAAACAGTCGATTGAAACGTCCTCATGACCCGGTTTTTGTCACATTGTGAGTAATAGCAACACCCTACTTGCTCATAGCTTTCTCAGGTTGAAATTTTCAGTCAACGTGCGATGTACAACACTTTTTGAAATGCCTACCATCTCTGCTAGCTTGCGCACTTTCAGTCAACGGTCATCCTATACCATTTTATGGATTTTTGTCATCATTTCTGACCTCATTTAGTCGATCACTGCGATGTTCGCCTTGGTAGCTTGTACGAACTCATTGCCATCCAATATTTTACTGTTGTAAACGAAGGAGCAGAATCTCCCAGAGTAGAATCTAACTCCGCTTTGATATTGGTGGGACTGGGACTTTTCAAATGAAAGTGTTCTTTCAAATAACAATAACCAATTTTTTCCACGCTTACAAATTCACAAAGAATGTTCACTATTGATGGCTGTCGAATAACTAAACAATGTAGCGACGTCAAACTTCAAATTTATGGTTTATAAGGTTGGTACTTTCCACCACAGTCATTCTTTTCGGGTCGGGTATTTCTGAGACTTTCCTCGTACTTTACTCCACTGATATTCGTTCGTCGTATAATTTCAGAAAAGTAACTTTTATCAAACTGTTCGAAATATGCGTTAGCTTTAGTGATACTTCCTCATTCGATCCAAATCTCTCTTCCATTAGATTTTATTTTAAGAAGTAGTTCATTTGTAGACTTATTGTTTATTGATTTTTTTCATTTATTTTGATTTTAGATTTAATTTTTCTTTTTTTTATGTGGTACCTTTGTAATCACTCACGTTTTGTTTGTATTTTTTAAATTTTTTTTCCTGTAATTGGTTATCTGTTGGACAAATAAAGATTATTATTATTATTTCGTCAGGTTTACTGATTACTAGTCTATTGTCCTCCAAAGAAATCCAGGATATTTTCATCAACAGAGAAAGTAATGACTTTATTTTTTTAGGATTCAAAAATAATAATGTTCATAGATTAAGGTCAATACCGTTAACTTGCCGTATATGCCGTTTTACTGGACTCACTGAAAACAAAGCAATTTCTTAAAAACAACCTGGATAAGTTCATAAAAAGGTTTCTTTCGTTTCGACAGCGTGACTTCTCACACCAGTCAAATTATTGGTAAAAACTAACACCCAAATCTAACCCAAAGTAACTTTTACTTATTTACTAGAACTCAAACTTTTCATTGCTGGAGAAAAGCATTGGTCGCATGAAGAACTCATTGCAGGGATTAAGCAGTATTTTCAAATTGTTCGCCTAATCTAACTCAGGTGTTTTATTTATTTCGCAAAATTCAGACTTTTCCTCGTTGAGGGAAAGCGTTAGTCGTACGAAGAACTTATTGCAGAAATGAAGCAGTATTTTCAAGTCGTTCTCCAAATCGAACCCCAAGTGACTCCTATTTATTTCTCAAAATTCAGGCTCTTTATTGGAGAGGAACCTTGATCGCATGAAAAACTTATTACAGAAACGAAGCAGTATTTTCGAGTCATTCGTTAAAGTTACCCCCCAAGCAACTCCAACTTATTTCTCAAAATCCAAACTTTTACGTACTAAAGAGGAACTTTCGTCGCATGAAGAACTTGTTGAAGAAATGGAGCTGTATTCTAAAGATGTTGAGAAAGACCACTACAAGATCGATATAATGACACTTCGTCATCGTTGGTCCAAGTCCATTGTAATATAAGGTCTAGTAAAAAGAAATCCATTATTTTTCCAATAGATGGTTTTAGTGCGTTCCGCTAGATGGCGTTCGAAAGATATGAGTTCGTACTAAACGAACTTCTCAGACAGTTTTGTGATTACTTGACCTAATATTGTTTGAGCGCGCGTCAAAGATGGACACCAGCAAAGTTAAAATACGCCATATTTTACAGTTTTTCTTCGATAAAGGCGAAAACGCAAGCCAGGCGGCTAAAAATGTGAATAGTGTTTATGGCCCTGATACTGTAACAGTCAATCATGCGCAATTTTGGTTTCGTCGATTCCGTTCCGGTAATCTTGATGTCAAAGATGCACCACGCTCTGGAAGGCCAATTGTCGAAAATATCGATAAAATAATGGAAATCGTCGAGTCCGACCGTCATGTAAGCACTGTTTCGATTGCCCAGGCGCTAAACATTGCACAAAAAACCGTTTGGAACCATTTAAATAAGGTTGGATACAAAAAGAAGCTTGATGTATGGGTGCCACACGAGTTAACGCAAAAGAACCTCATGGACCGAATTTCCATCTGCGAATCGCTGCTGAATCGCAACAAAATCGATCCGTTTCTGAAGCGGATGGTTACTAGTGATGAAAAGTGGATCACTTACGACAACGTCAAGCGAAAACGGTCGTGGTCGAATCGTAGTAAGCCGGCGCAAACGGTGGCCAGGCCAGGCTTGACGGTCAGGAAGGTTTTGCTGTGTGTTTGGTGGGATTAGCAAGGAATTATCTACTATGAGCTGCTTCCCTACGGCCAAACTCTTAATTCGGACCTGTACTGTCAACAATTGGACCGTCTGAAGGAAGCAATCGCCCAGAAGCGGCCAGCTTTGGCCAATAGGAGAGGAATTGTGTTCCATCAGGACAACGCCAGGCCGCACACATCGATAGTGACTCGTCAGAAGCTCCGGGAGTTTGGTTGGGAGGTTCTTATGCATCCACCTTATAGTCCGGACCTAGCACCAAGTGATTACTACCTGCTCCTGTCTATGGCGAATGATTTTGCTGGTGAAAAATTCGCCTCAAGAGAAGCTTGTGAAAATCGACTGTCCCAGTTTTTTGCCAATAGGGACGAGGGTTTCTATGAGAGAGGCATTATGAAATTACCTTCAAAATGGCAACAAGTTATCGAACAAAACGGTGCATATTTGACCTAAGTCGAATCATTCTAACTATGCTAAATAAAACCTTCAATTTAATGCAAAAATAATGGATTTCTTTTTACTGGACCTTATATCTGGAAGAATAATAAGAAATTCAATAGCCTAATTTATTTATTTTTTCCTTAGATGTCATGTATTTTAGTTTTATGTTATCAGCCCATTAGATCTATGATCTAGTATTAGTACTAAATGAACTGCCTACTTGCTCCTTGATTTATTAGTGTTTAGATCTAGCATTAATACTAATAAACTGGATAAGACCGTGCATTCAAGAGTAAATAGGCTTAAAACTTAGGCATGTAGTAAGATTACCGTGTCCAGAAAACTTTCTCGATTCTGAACATATTTATTGCACCACCATACATTGAGAGAAAATACTCACCGAGGGAGGGGATCAGTGTCCAATACAAGAATCGTCATCCAAATGAAACTTTATTCCTTTATCTTAACGTAAACATATGTGTTTTAACAGTTTTATTGCTATCGCAACTTTCTCATATAACGAATTCGATTTCAAGTTACATTTCATGTATTTACCAACAGCATTTCAATAAATAGATAATCGCCCTATTAATACATCCAGTTCATTATTGACAATTTCGTTTGTTGTTCTGAATACATAAAGATAGCTCTGGTTTTAATTTAAACAACAAAGAAACGATAAAGTAGTTGCTCACGCAACACTCGATCCGCGGTCAGAGCGAGATTTAATCGCTTTTATATTCGCGACGAATAACGGTTAATCGTTCTTCTACTGCTCATTTTTTTTGTTTTTATTTGAAATACCCATTTCGCCTCCACTTCTGTGCAACACATACCGTTCGTCCTCCTCCATCATTCGCCTCCTCTCTATTTTCTTTCACTTTACGTCCCGAACTATCCTCATTTTTCGCCGGCCAACACGGCGAGCAAGTTGAATATTTTTACTTGCTATCACATACAGGAAAACGCGGTAGCCTTGACAACAGTAAACTGAACTTGGACTACAAGTGAAGGCGTTGCATAGCAACAGCCACTCTGGAGTTAGGGGTGTGTCTAAATGTGCTCCACCTCGTCGCGTAGTCGCGGTATGAACCTTCATGTATGGAGTGTACGCAGTTGCACACAGAGTGCGCTATTGTGCGGAGCTGTGGTAAAGCGCCGTGCATGGAGTCTTTCCAACGCCTTTGAGGTTATGTTCGCCGTGTGTTTTGGTTGATTGTTTTGTTTTGTCTAGTGGGTGTTGATGAAACGGCGCGCGATATACTTAGATGTGTAAGAGAGAGAAACGGAAAACGCGAAGGGTGGTGAAAAATTGTCGTTTTTTCGCAGTTTTTAATAACTTGTGACTCGATTCAGACCAGTGATTTGCTTCTTTTTTTTCGATTCCAGGAGTGTGAAGATTTTTTGTGCCGTTTCGGATTTTGTAGTGCTTCCAATTTTTTTTTTCTTTCATTATTTGGATATTCGACAAAGGCAGTTAAGTTTTTTTTTTTTATTTTTTAACGCCGGGCGATTCTTGACTTATTGAATAATGCAGTTATTAGTTCTTTTTTACTACCATTTTTTCTGTATTAAAATGTCCCACTGAACACTTTTTTTTATTAAATTTAAATAGTCCCCCCTTTAATTTTTTTTATTAATTTTTCTTTTTAATTTCTATATTAAGCGATTCCTGATTTATTGAATATTGCAGTTATTAGTTTTTTTACTATCATTTTTTCTGTATCAAAATGTTTCATCCAGCACTTTTTTAATTCAATATAAACAGCCTCTTTAATATTTTCTATTAAATTGTTTTTTTTGATTTTTACATTAGAAGATTCTTCACATATTGAATATTGCATTAAATTCTTTTTTATTACTATTTTTTTCCGTGCGAAAATACCTTACAAAACACTTTTTTTATTTATTTTGATCGTCCCCTAATTTTATTTTATTTTAATAATTTGTCTTTCTTATTTTATATATTAGGTTTTTGATTTTCGACTTATTGTTATAAATAATGAAGTTGACTCTTATTTATTACACAGGCCAACACACATTTTGGTGCCTACGATTTTTTAACTGTTCGAAACTGGGTATATTTTTGGCATCAAAACTTCCCAACCAAACTCTCTCAATTTTTGTCATCAGAGTGTGTTGTCGGGCGTTGTCATGTAAAAAAGTTCTCAGATTTGGTCTATCAGATCTAGTTTTTGAGATTTTTTTAAAAAATTGCGTATATATTTTACGTTATAACTGTTATAATATATAATATTACTATTGACAGTTAAAAAAAACAAAGACACATGGATTTAAGTATTTATTGCAAAAACTTAATTTACATAATTACATTAGTCACTAATCACATAAAAATTTTCTTTTATACGACTTTCAGACTCATCTTTCACATTAGAATGTTCTTCCCCTTATCATTTATTGCAGAATATAGCGAAATTTCTCTTAATTTTCAACATAATCCAACCACTGCACGATTACAAGTTTCTACGCTCAAACTTTAAAAAACGAACTTGTTTTCTTTAGTTATCGGCAACCAATGCCATCTATACTTTTTCCCAGACCCAATATATAATATTACTATTGACAGTCAAAAAAACAAAGACACATGGATTTAAGTATTTATTGCAAAAACCATTAGTCTCGCTGAAGGCTCCAGCAGTAGTCCGCCATCATGTGGCTATCCCATCGTCCTTGATAACGATCTTCCATAGTTTTAATATCCTGATTGAATCTTTCCCCCTGTTCTTCACTACAATCACCTAAGTTTTCTGGAAAACGATCTAGGTGGCTGTGGAGGTAGTGAACTTTTATACTCATGTTACAGCCGAGAATATTAAAATTTGAAAGCATAGTTTCCACTAATTCTACGTAATTCTCTGCTTTATGATTGCCAAGAAAATTTTGTACTACTTGAACAAATGAACACCAAGCGTTAGATTCAGTCTCGTTCATTGATGTGGTGAATTGTGGATCTTTAACAAGTTGCCTTATTTGAGGACCATCAAATATACCAGCTTTTAGTTTTTCCATGCTAATAAATACCCAAAACAATTTCCATCTCGAGTTAAAGCCTTCACAAATTGCTTCATTAAGCCTAGCTTGATATGCAAGGGCGGAAGTAAGATTTTTTCTCTTGCAACCAAAGGTTCGTTGATCACGTTTTGTTTTCCTTGAATCATGACATCTCTTGAAGGCCATTTTTTTTAACCCAGTGCTTATTTTCTATTTTGACGATTAAGTACATATTTATCTCTTTATTTGTTGTCCTTTATCAGAAAAAAATATCAATTAACCTGTAACCTGTATCTCAAAAACTAGAGCTGATAGAAAAAATCTGGTGGCATTTTTGGAATCAGCACATTAAAAACATCTAAAATCAGATGTTAGATTTCCGGCACCAAATTTTTTTTTTCATTTTGTTACCCTGTGTTATTATTTTTCTTTATTAAAAAATCTATAAACTACTTTTAGTTGTCGCAACAATCTTCTCCATCGCCCCCCCTAATTTTATTTTTCATAATAACTTCATATTTACAGGGGCTAGATTAAGTTAAAATAGAGGGATTTTTTTAATAAATTTTTTTGTTCATTCTCTCGTGTTTTATAACCTTTCATAAAATGGCAGAATATTTTTTATTAATTAAGCTTTCTATTTAAATTTATTTATACATATATTAAATAGGATGCACAAAAATAATAATTTTTGAGACAAGTAACCATTGTACGTACTATCAACCTATCTTGGATTATTTTCTCAAAATTTTTGGTGAAGTACTTTATTATGAAACCACAGCTTAATATCTGAATATCAACATGTCTTTTTGTTACCCCAATAACGAATCTTGCTTCCGTTTCTAAATGCCTAATTAAATCTTTTGACAACCGTACTCAAATAAATGTAATTTATATATACAAGGTTTTCCAATAAGAGTGATATGATTTCTTTAAAAAAAAACACACTTATTGTTAAGAAAATTCAAAAGTTTTTTATTTAATGTGAAGTACAATCGATACAATTAAGTTCTAAATAAAACGTCATTCAAATGGCCTCCACGACTTCTTTTGCAGGAACGAATTCGATGAACCCAATTTTCGAGCACTTTTTCCACTTAATCTAGTCGTATGTCATGAATGGCACGTTCAATATAGACTTGTAAAACTTGAAGAGAGTCTGGTTTATTTCGATAGACCAGTGACTGCTATTTGAAGTCACACAAGAAATAGTCTAATGGTGTTAAATCACAACTTCTTGGAGGCCATTCAACATCACAATTTCTTGAAATAATCGAATCTTCTGAAGTTACGTCAATGTGACTAGTATCACGTGACAAACGGTAAAGTACAGCAACATAACATACGTTATACAAAAAATAAAGCAACGCTCTCTATCAGTAAAAACCGAAAGTACTTAATTGCCAACCCAATAGTTATTTCTGTCTTTTTTTCTTTTGGTATATGTTCTAAGGCCTTTTTCCATGTATTAGTTTGCTCTGTTAGTGGAATTTTCTGTTGGACATCTAATAAATAAATTACAGTTAATATTACTGTTCATATCAGCTCTCTCCTAAAGATTAGATAATCTATTTATTCAATTAAATGCAAAACAAATGTTTTACAATATCCAGTCCTAATATATTTTTATACATTTTCCTATTTATTTTTATTTTGTTAAAAAAATGTATTTAATACATTTGTCAAAAACAGTATTTAATTATATTATTCAATTTTTATATACAAAGGGTACTAGGAAAGTTTTTCAATAAGACCCAACATTGAATCGTAGGAAGGTGCTTGTTGCTGCATGTTGAGACATGTTCATACGTGCATAGTAGCCGCCGCGCCATGTCGATGGGCTCAGTTATTCATTAGCAATGAGAGTGTAAAGTGGTCACGAAATGAGATAAGGGCAGTTTTGCGTTATAATTTCGTGCGTGGTTTAAACATAGACCAGTGCTTCGAAGAAATGACTCTTGCACCAGGTGATGTTTGTCCACATCGTACAACGATATTCAGCTGGTATAGAGAATTCCAAAGGGGAAATTTAACTGTGGAGGATGCTGAGAAGCCGGGAAGGCTACGAACGTCAGTTACGGAGGAAAACGTTACTACTGTGAGGAAAATGCTTGGCGAGGACAGGCGAGTGACTCACCAAAAGATAGAGAGGTACCTCAGGCCTAAATGCACCAGCAATTCGTTCGATTCTGCATGTGCATTGGCACGGAAAGAAACTTTGTTCTCTCTGGTTGCCGCATCGACTGATTGAAGAGCAGATGACACAACGTGTGAGTTGGTTCCGGGAGATGCTAAAAAAGTTCAATAAGGGACAATCTCGGTATGTGTACAACATCGTGACAGGCGACGAGACTTGGCTGTACTATTACGATGTGTCGACCAAAACTCAAAACAAAGTTTGTGTCTTTGATGATGAGGACACACCCGCAGTTGTCAGAAAATCCTGATCTGTAAAGAAGAAAATGGTAGCTGTATTTTTCAAATCGAGTGGGATTGTGGAACGCGTCGTTTTGGACACACAGAAGACAGTCACAGCCAAGTGGCATACTGAACAGTGCCATCATATCATTTCGATACAGAAAAATAATGAATAATATCATTGCCTCCCTCTTTCCTACAGAACGAAAATGTATTCAACGACAAAGCGAGAACGCGTCTATCTCGCATGTCGATAACTAACTTACCAGAGCGTATAGACAGACGCTTGCGTCACGGCTTTTTGCCAATTAAAAAATGTTAAAAGGAATCATTCTGTTATTAATAACACCCTATCTACTACATATGTTTCACGGAATTCCCCGATCTTCAGGCAGATTTGGCTCTGGTAACTTAGTTATCGATATGTGAGATAGACGCCTTCTCGCTTTGTCGGTCAATATATTTTTGTGTTGGACGAGAGAAAGAGGCAATGATATTATTCATTATTTTTCTGTATCGAAATGATATGATAAACGCTATGAAGGAATCGTTCATTAATAACACAAAATCTGCCTGATGATCGGTCAATCCGTGAAACATATGTAGTAGATAGGGTGTTATTAATAATAGAATGATTCCTTTTAACATACGTATTGGTAATTTTGAACCAGTATGTTATGTCAACTTTCTGGTAGTACCATCATTCCACGCTCGCAAAACTTCTGATCTTTACCTGCGAAAAATTGTGCCAAGTGATATCTTGACTTCCGATTTGGAACAGTGTCCTCATTAATTCTTCAGTTGCATGAGATTGTGCATTTTTAAACAAATTTATAATACACTTCGGAATTCCAACAAATAAGCTATAACTGGGATCAGAACTCCATTTTCTAAATAACAAACGATGGTATTCGGAGTTCTCCATTATTAAAAATATGGTTTCAAATTAAGGAAATGCAATACGTATAATACATTAACAAAAGGAAGTAAAAAGCAAGTAAAATAAGTACTTAGTACAATAAAATTCATAGATCAAATATTATGTAAATCAGCAGTTTGATACCTAGACTGAAACAAGATATCTGCAATATTTCTCCTTTTGAACACATGTTCGTATTTACATTTTCTCGTCCGATTAGCATTTCGTGTGAACGAATGCTAGTCGGACGAAGAAATGCAAACACAAGCAAGTGTTTGTGTGAAGATTTAGTAGATTGTTATTGTACAGTGCGTCCTTGTTTAACATTGTATCTGGTTTCTACTGAAGATGACAACTTATTTGTCGAAATACGTATCTAGTAAGGTACAAATACTTTTTTAATTGTATTTACACTATAGTGCTTATTGTTTCCTAATTGCAAAACAGATTGCATTAAATAAAGAGCGTTAAAAATTGCTTGTTCGATGGCCTCCTCTATATTTGAACGGGAAAATGCAATAATAAAAAATAAAACCTCTAACAAAAGCCTTCAAACATACATGACGTATTAATACAATGCAATGCTTCCTACGAAAAAATCTTTTTCGAGAAAATTTTATTTGACATCGACTGTCCTTGTCTAATTGTATTTTAATATTAAACATTTATTTTCAGGTAATATTACGCATAATGTGATACCCTAATTGGAAATATACCTCACGTTTGCACCGAGCCTTCTATTATTTTTTAAAGTAAGTAAATTCATTATTATTTCGTTTAATTACGTACAGAATATACGAGGATAGTTTGACAAGTAGTGAGAACATGACACAGAGGTGGCGCTCTAATTGGTAAAACAAATGCACCGTAATTTAGGTTGCCTATTTATATGTTTACATTCCGATGTTTAGATAAATCGGTTGATTAGTTTATTTTTGACAGCTGATTGAAAAAGAAGCAACACGTCGTTTTGTTAAAATGGAAAAAGCAGAGTATCGTGCGGCAATTAAATACTTCGTAATTAAGGGTATGAAAGCTACCGAAATAAAAGATGAGTTACGGGAAACATTGGGTGAATCTGCTCCATCATCCGCCACAATAAGTAGATGGGTAAATGAATTTAAACGTGGCAGAACAAGCTGTGTTGATGAAGCGCGCTCTGGAGCACCCAAAATCGTGACTTCTAAGGAAATGATTATAAAAATCCATAATATTATTACGCAAGATCGACGACTCAAAGTGAGAGAGATAGCAGAAAAAGTAAACATTTCAACAGAACGCGCACACCACATTTTAACGAAAGAATTGGGCCTTTCCAAGCTTTCGGCAAGATGGGTGCCGCGATTGCTTACGACTGGTCAAAAGTTCATTCGTTTGCGCATTTCCAATGAGTGTTTGGACCTTTATAAGCGGAATCCGGTTGGATTTTTGTAGGCAATTTGTTACTTGCGATGAAACTTGGATACACTACAATACACCCGAAACTAAACAACAGTCGAAACAATGGTTAGAACGTGGTTCTGCACCTCCAATGAAAGCGAAAACCACTTTATCTGCAAACAAGGTGATGGCATCAATTTATTGGGATTCATAGAGCATTTTGCTCATTGATTACCTTCAGAAAGGTGCCACAATAAACGGACAATATTATGCAGAACTTCTACAAAAATTAAATGTTGAGATTCGTGCCAAACGGCCAGGAATGGCAAAGAAAAAGATTCTGTTTAGCAAGACAACGCTCCCCCGCATACCAGCACAGTTGCGATGTCCAAAATCCACGAGTTGCATTTCCAATTAGTACCGCATGCGCCTTATTCGCCGGATCTGGCCCCTTCCGACTTCCACCTTTTTCCAAAATTGAAAACGGCACTAGGGGAAAGAAATTTTCGTCTAACGACGAGCTTATCATCTTCGTAAATGAGTATTTTACGAGCCTTCCGGAATCGCATTTTAGAGATGGCATAAGGGCATTGGAGCACCGTTGGAATAAATGTATTGCTCTTTTAGGAGAATATATTGAAAAATAAAAATTATTTTGTATTTAAAAAATTAGTTTTTCTTTTCCATTCTCACTACTTGTCAAACTACCCTCGTATTAGATAAAACTCCCGTCCCGATATATTAAAATCCATATGAATCGATTACGATAATAAAGTTGTCATCTTCAGTGGGAGAAAAGTAAGCGCTATAGTAGTATTAATATATAATTACGATTTACAAGAAAACGCATTTAAATCTGAACGAAGTGGAGTACTACCTTAATAATCTTTTAAACATTATTAAATTTTCTATTAATATTAGCTTCATACAGTGTAATGTTTATGTAAAAAAAAACATTGCTTTCAGTGCAAAAAATTAATAATAGTTGAAAAGGATGTTTAGTTATCATTTTCATAATTCTTATAGCTGTACAGCTGTAACTTGGAATTTCATATACAGAGAAATACGTCCGGTGCAAACAAAAAAAAAGTCAATAATACGTTGAAATAATTGAATCTGTTCGATCTCCAATGGCACTCACAAAATGTTTATGTGCACGTATTTCTCGTTGCTTAACTAATTCATTTATTCAGAGTATTTGACACAAACGAAATGATTAAAATTCACTTGTAATTTTGGAATTGACAAAGAAAAAAGAAGGGGGCGTATGTATAGAATATGCACAATAAAAATCAGGATAACAGAAACGAACCTAGAGTATCGGAGAAGAGAACAAATTAAAAAGAAATATTGGGAAGCATTCACATTCAGGATGGTAAATTATTTGGAGAACAAAGAAAAGTTTGGAAAATGTTGAGGGGGGAACAAGCTCTGTGAAAGACACAAATACAAACTAATAAACTTACAATCCAAAATTGGCAAACACACTTAGTGGAAGACAATAATGAATGAACACTTGAGAGAAAGGAAGTCACTTTAAAAGTAATTTTAGAATAAATCGAGGAAGTTATGAAAGTTTGAAAAATAGAAAAAATCCAGGACCAGACAACATTACAAATGAGACGTTAAGATATGGTGTAGAAAAACTGCATCAACAACTTGAGCGGCTCTTTACAAACATATTAAACAATTGATGAATACTTAAGAATTGGAATTCCAATATGTAAAAAGGGGCAAAAGACATCAACCTAAAACTACCATTGAATAAACATCCTAAATACTAACTGAAAAATACTAATAAGAAACATACTGAAGAAATAATCAAGGATATTTAAATAAGAGATGAACGAATTCCGAAAAAACAGATTTACCATTGACGCTATATTCATAATGAGGTTGATATCGGAAAAAGCTACAGAGTTTAAAAGCTCTGCATGTAAGTATGTGGTTTGTGGACACAGGCCTTCGACAGAGTTTGCAATTGGCGGATGTTATAAAAATACAAAAAAAAAGTAGTTGAATTTGATGGAGCCTGTGGTTTATTGACTTGATTAACTATTTGTAAATTCTGTTGTCGACAACCAAGTTGTCATCATCACACAGGCCGAAAAATTCGACAGAGTGAAAACCAAGATGTGCACATCTTGGTTTTCAACGATGCGGATCGCGGTACAATTTTTTCGCCGTGTTTTACCAGGTGCGACAATATCTGCTGATGATGACAACTTGGTTGTCGAAATACGTATACAGAATTTACAAATAGTTAAAAAGGGGTTATATATTAACCTTATTGATCAAAAAAAAAAAAAAAAAAAAAAAAAAAAAGTAGTCGAACCATAAACTATCTAAAATCATACATAACATTAACATAGAATGTAAGACGAGCATACGAAAGTGGGATGCGTACTGAGTAACGAAGCAAGAATGAGGAGTGATACGCTTAGCCCCTTCATCTTCAACCTCATTATGGACAGAATAGTTGATAACTTCTCAAAGACTAGACGATATAAAATGGCCAATAAATACTTCCACATGGCCTGATATGTTGATGATGTGGTCCTAATTTCCTATTTCGAAGACGCACACATTCCTTAGCCTCTTTATCTTCAACTTCATTACGGACAGAGTAGTGAAGAACTTCTCAAAGGCTAGACGATATAAAATGTCCAATAAATACTTCCACATAGTCTATTACATCGTTGATGTGTTCCTAATTTCGGAAGACAACCTGCAGATATCATATCATCAACATAGCCAAGACAAAATGCTAGGTAGTTTCAAAAAAATTATGAAGATGTAAGCTGGAAGTACAAGGACGTTTTATTGAACAAATTAATATCTTTAGGTATTTGGGAACAACATTAATTATCTGTGAGAATTTCAAAAAAGAAGTAAAATAAGCTTTGAAAACTTCACTAATAGCAGGATGCTTAAAGAATATAATATGAAAAAAGATACTTTACAATTGAAAGCAAATTGAAAATTTATAAGGCAACAGTCAGACTAATTCTCACATACTCCATACAAACAAGAGCAAAACCTCACAAAATGATGGTGACTAGAAATGTACACAGATAAAACTAAAATGCTAGTCAAAAATTTGCGATAAATAATATCCAAGAAATAGAATGGAGTAGAATTAGAAGAAAAGTATAGAATAGAATAACGACAGGCTAGAAAATAGAGGCATACTTAACTTAGAGGAGAAGAACTAGGGACAGACTATCGAAAAAGTAGAAATAATTTCGAACATGTACTTCAGGGAAGGTCTAATTGGGATTAGCCTATTTTTTATGAAAGAAGAATAAAAATAATTTTAGTCTTACATTTTCGAATGCTCTGAAAACGATCCTGAAGTAAACATTTACGTAATTCGTTTGGTTTAATCATGGGAGAATGAACAGCTTGGAAAACCTTTTGGATTTGTAAATGAATTGTCTCTATAGTTTGAGTGATTTTGCTCTGCGAAGTAGTGAGTTTGTATTCTGTTAGTACAGAACTAGTACTTTATTTTGATGAAGATTTCAATTTCTTGAAACTCCCAAAAATTTGTATTTTTGAAAAGTTATTCTCCATTGACGAAAAGCCTTGTGTTAACATTTACGAAGGTCATAAAAACGATTCTGAAATCAAAAATTATCTAACCCTTTTGTCTTAACCTCTAGAATGCCAAACACGCATTGTAGATTCGTTTTGAAACGATTCTATAGTGTGTTTGGCTTTCGACGTTGAATGTCAGGTATGTACTTGTTTCTGTGCGTGTTTTGGCGTGAATCCAGATGCGACATTGTGATTAATTATCTTCTGATGATGACAACTTAGCTTCCGAAATGCAGAATACGAATATTATTTTCGAAAGGGATTTATTAATCTTTATTGATCAAATCAATGATGGTGTGCAGATCTATATCAGTGATTGGGGTAGATAAGCTATGATTCGTTAAGTATACTTAGGTATCCTGAAACAATATTATTGTTAGGAGACGAACAAGGTTCGGGGTTTAAGTGAGTACTGACGGCCACAGATCTTAAGAGGCGTAATAACAACTCATGATCTATCAGTTCTTCCTATAATTGACGATTAGATGTTGGACGATGTAAGAGTGTGGACTATTATTATTAGCAGAAGCATG
The DNA here is from genome assembly GCA_031893035.1 of Dermolepida albohirtum. Lineage (NCBI taxonomy): Eukaryota > Metazoa > Arthropoda > Insecta > Coleoptera > Scarabaeidae > Dermolepida > Dermolepida albohirtum. The sequence continues at coordinate 184,707 of JAVIWB010002938.1, forward strand.
CAGCTAAAGTTGGACAAGAATAGTTATTTTAAAATACACGTTCACCACCTCAATTATTGGATTCGAATCGAATTGATCACGTGTGGAGATATCTCGTAAGATAAATCAGAAACCGTAACATAATTAATAATTAATCACAGAAGTGAGCATTATTGGAAGAATGACAGTTTTACAGACAACTTAATTAAAGCCATTTCCAAAAAGTTACCAGTTAAAAAAAATTTTCTATTTAATCTTGAAAATAATATCACATTATATATTGAGGAGGAAAAGTCCGTTTCTTGACGATTACGAAGATTGCCAGGTCGGAATGCACGGCGAAACCTAGTCACACAGAATTCAGAAATGTGTCTTTTTCCACGAACTTTACGTACTTACAGGTCGGCTGAAAAGTCCCCGGTCTGACACATAGATGGCGTTATTGTTATTAAATCCATATGTTTTTTAGATAGTACTAACCTTCAAACGAATCGTGTCAAAATTTGACAGCAATCCGACCATTAGTTACTGAGATATTGCGTTAAGAGTGAAGCTACTTTTGTTATTTAAAAAAATGAAAAAAAAAGAATTTCGTGTGCTGATAAAGTACTGCTTTTTGAAGGGAAAAAATACCGTTGAAGCAAAAGCATGGCTCGATGAGGAGTTTCCGGACTCTGCGCCAGGAAAATCAACCATAATTGATTGGTGTGCTAAGTTTAAACGTGGTGAAATGAGCACCGAAGACGGCGAACGCAGTGGACGACCAAAAGAGGCTGTCACCGACGAAAACATCAAAAAAGTTCGCAAAATCATTTTAAATGACCGTAAAGTAAAGTTGATCGAGATAGTTGACATCCTAAAGATATCAAAGAAACGTGTTGGACACATCGTGCATGAATATTTGGGCATGCGGAAGCTCTGTGCAAAATGGGTGCCGCGCGAGCTCACATTCGATCAAAAACAACAACGAGTTGATGAATCTGAGCTGTGTTTGAAGCTGTTAAATCGTAATAAAACCGAGTTTTTGCGTCGATATGTGACAATAGATGAAACATGGATTCATCACTACACTCCAGAGTCCAATCGACAGTCAGCCGAGTGGACTGCACGCGATGAACCGGCTCCAAAGCGTGGAAAGACGCAACAGTCAGCTGGAAAAGTTATGGTGTCAGTTTTTTTGGGATGCGCATGGAATAATTTTCATAGATTATCTTAAAAAGGGCCAGTCCATCAACAGCGACTATTATACAGCGTTATTGGACCGTTTGAAGAACGAAATCGCAAAGAAACGGCCCCATATAAAGAAGAAGAAAGTGCTGTTTCACCAAGACAATGCACCGTGTCACAAATCAATGAAAACAATGGCCAAATTAAGTGAATTGGGTTTCGAATTACTTCCCCATCCACCGTACTCAGCAGATGTGGCCCCCAGCGACTATTTCCTGTTTGCAGACCTCAAGAGAATGCTCGCCGGGAAGAAATTTAGCAGGGATGAGGAGGTGATCGCCGAAACTGAGGCCTATTTCGAGGCTAAAGACAATTCGTACTACAAAAATGGTATCGAAAAGTTGGAAGAACGCTATAATCGGTGTATAGCCCTCGAAGGCAACTATGTTGAATAATAAAATCGAATTTTGCCAAAAAACTGTGTTTTACTATGGTAGACCGGGGACTTTTCAGTTCGACTGTTATATCTTGAGTAGGAAAGTCAATTTCTTGACGACTACGAATATTGCCAGGTCGAAATGCAAGGCGTAACCTAGTCACACAGAATTCAGAAATGTGTCTTTTTCCACGAGCTTTACGTACTATTTTTTCTGTATGACTATTCAAAAATAGATATTAAAATCTTGCTTAATATTGAAGAAATAATGTTCAGAAATATACGTCCATTTTATCCATACTTTTACAGATGTTTAATCTTAAAGAGATCGATGAATCGTGTATGGCAGTTTCAGCTATATTTAATTTCAAGTAAGAATCTTTTTTGTGGCTGTATGTGTTTGTAACTGACACCGATTTTCTGTCTCAAATGAACGATCAAACCATCACAATTAATATTTTACTATATTCGCGTGTAATACTCGATTAAATCTAACACATTGCCGGACCGCAAAAGCGCACACAAACACCGGCATCGCCACGTCCTATGAATCAAACGCAATTTTGCACACAGGATGACGTACGAGTTGGACGGCATTGACATTGTGTTGTTCATAACCTGACCCAACACGAATCGTGATACTGCCACACTATACTAGCACTTAATCTAATCAACACTCTTCAATGCACATACACACACACAATACTTTTATATACGCACATATATATGCAAGTGAAATAAAAACGTAGACTGCATATACATACATAACACACACACACACACACAAACCATATAGATTATTATTACTCGTAAAACGCCCATATTCAGCTGTGTGGAGGTCAAATTTTAAAGCATGTACATATATAAACACAACGAGAACAGTTAGATTATTTGGCCAGCGACTGGCACTCGCGAAAAAAATAAGATAGTTAAAATAGGTCAAGAAACGATACAAACTGCGTTCTGGGTATGTTGTTTTTTACGTTTTTTTGTGCTTGTGATTTTTTTTTGCGTTGTTTTTCTATTTTTGATTCTTGTGACTGTTTGCTGGTGTTTATACTTTTGTTTTTATTCCATAAAAATGAACTGTTTTTTATTGTGTATTAATTTTACCTGCTTTCAACTTTTTTTTTAAATTCATATATAGAGTGGTCAAAAATTTACGAATAATCGTCAGGTAGAACGATTCTATGACTATTCTGAGTTGAAAATCCTAACAGAGAAATATTGTACTGTCAGTTGTTAAAGCAAATAGGACCATCGATGTTGAAAATGTGCGATAAAAAGTTTCGAATTTTAAACACAAAAACTCAGTTGCGTGAGTTAAATAAAATATCTTTATTGAGAAAGTGTAACAATTGTTTCGTCAACACCGTGACTTCTTCAGTCTGAGTCCGAGTCACAGAACTAAGATTTTGTGTTTAATTTTGTTATGGATTTTTATCAAGTAAAGGCCACATCAGTTACAAAATGAACACTAAAAAAATTTTTCTGTGAATATTTGGCTAGGCACCTTAAACCATTAAATTGTATTTTTTCCGAATAAACTAAATGCAAATGAATACGTAAATGTTATGGAAGAAGTACTGGGATAATATCCCATTAAATGTCAGAGTCAACGTGTATTACACACACGATGGTGCACCAGATCATAAAGCAAGAAGTACAAGAGCATGGTTGAACGAGCATTTTCCAAATAGGTAGACCGGACAAAATGAACCACTATCATGGCCTGCAAGGTCATCAGATATGAATTCCCTTGACTTCTTTTTTTGAGGTGTTTTGTAAGAAATAGAATTGACGCCACGATACAATTAATTACACCAGGTATATTACAACTTCTCCTAAATTCAATTCCACAAAGGCTTCAAACCAATAGTCTTCAAACCAATGGCTACCAGTTTCAGCATTTACGTTTGTTATCGTTATATTGTTATTTTCATTAGACTTAAATAAAAGTCTTATTTTATCATATCATTCCTACTGATTTATTATTCTAGCGTCTTGCCAAATCTACACGTCCTTTAAGCAATTCGTATGGCTTAACTAATGACAATACAACATTTCTATATTAGGATCGTCGACTCAGAATTAATCATAGAATCGCCCTACTTGACGAATTATCCGTGAATTTCCCATTACCCAGTATTTATTTTGTTTGTGGACTTCAATTTGAAATGTAATAGAGATTTGGAAAATTTTTGTTTCAAATGAAAAAACGCCCTGATTGTATAAAGAAATTACATATGTTAGTAAGCATCGTGCGGAAATATTTATGATAAAATCGTTTTCCATTTTGGTAAGCTATTGGAATAATAAATATAAAATATATACTTCTTTCTACAGAAACATAACTGTATTCGCCGATCATATTTCTCGTAGTTTTATGAATTACGGACAAAAATATCCTCCATAAAGCAATATGTCAGACAATGAAGATTCATTTTAGCATATCTTTAGATTTAAACAACCTTTTTTCGAATTAAATGAGTTGAAATAATGTCCATAGTCATTCAGGAAGGGTTGTAATATTTATATATTGAAATTCATGGATTTAAACATACCTGGATCATATTCAGAAAGACGATACTTTAGATCCTTATTATTTTATTTAGTATGCCTTCACTTTAAAAAACCGCAGGTTCGGAAACACATTTTATCGCCAAAAATCCACTTTCTAAATATAAAACCATATTTAGATCGCGACGCGTCTTCTCAGCCAATAAACGCTATGTCGACGATTATATCCTTTTGTTTTGTTCCGCTCCTTCTTGACCTTGACTGTCTTAAATCGAAAAAGCATTCCAGAAATACGCAAAGTCGATGTTTTTTCTCCTGTTGTTAACCGTACTCACCCGCTTCAATTGATACTAAAAATACTTTATCTCGTGTGCATTGACCGCATTTTCATGCACGTACGGTAGGGTTTTGATTAATTGAATCTTTCGACACGCAAACTGTGATCTGGTGAATGTTTATGTAGTTCATAAATGGGATTATTTTGAAAGGGTTATTGTTGTCTTGCATATCCTTAAGTTTTGGGTTCGCAAATGTGGATGTATTGAAGACATTGTTTCTTTTCTGTAATTTTTTACTGTTCCAGTATTGTAAATAATGTTTAAAATAGAAATTATAAAAGATTTAGAGAAATTTATTCTTTAAAAATGGAAATATTTTTAGAAGGTCCGAAAAGTAAATAAAATAAAATCTTAGATTCTTTATGTATGAACCTGATGTATCTTTAGCACTTTATGTCATCCCATCTTCTTACCAATCGGCGACTAATAGATCTCCCAAACAACTTTTCTCATCAAATTCAAAATTTTTTCTACAGCACCTTAATAAGAATATAAAATTTGACTGATAAAATCTAAGAACCTATCTGCTTCTGGGTTTCCGGGCTGGAACCGCGTCACTTGTATATCTGCCGACGTTTCGTACCCATTTGTATGGGACATCTTCAGGGCTGAACTACTGCACTGAAACTGATTGTACAGTTGGACAGTTTCAGTGCTGTAGTTCAGCCCTGAAGATGATCCATACAAATGGGTACGAAACGTCGGCAGCTATACAAGTGACGCGGTTCCAGCCCGGAAACCCAGAAGCAGATAGCATGGACCACGACCTTTTTCAAATATTTTCGTTTCCAACTAATAGTAGGACACAATAAGGTAAATTTAAATAATATTCTTTTAAAGATATTTTTGACTCTGCAAGATGGAATTTTTAAATAAAACCATATTTTTTAATTTTACAATATTTATTATTAATTTCGACTTCAATTTCTAATTAAATGGAATTTTATTTCTTAAAACCAAGTATTATAAACGTATTTCAATTTTATTATTTGATCATACACTTCATACCAAATTGTTATATGCTTAGTATAATGTGGTTAAATGGTTTTTCTACGGTTAGACTTGGCCCTTTAAATTCAAGAAAGCAATTGAGTGCGTCATCCGTCAGGAAACTATATTTATTATTGTTTTTGCTCTTTTAATAATGCTCAAATAATAAAATTTAAATACGTTTTTAATACCTGATTTTGACGGAATTTTATTTCTCAAAATCAAGAATTAAGAACACATTGTAATTTCGTTAGTTAGCTTTAAAGAAATCGAATTCGTCCAAAATCTAAATTTTTAAATTACATTCTTCTCCCTTGGTGTCTATTTGTAAAACTATAAAAAGACTTTTCGCGTAGACCTCGTAACTTATTGTCTACGCTCATTATCGCATTTGTTATTGGAATTTTTTTTCTTTTTGGATAAGCGGTCCTTTTTTTCGCCAAACCGGATATGGCCCAGACAATAGATAAATAGTAGATTCACGCGTTGCCACTGTAAAAAAAAAAACTGAGCAGCAGGGGAGTCTCACACACGCGATCTTCTTTTTTTTTTAGCAAAAGACGGTACACTCCGTGTTTGGCCTGTGTGGATGCCTTCGCGAAAGCCAAATTGTACCAGCTTTGTTCTCCGCGTTTTGATAAATATGTGAGATGTTTACACTGTGTGTAAGTTGTAAAATCGCGTATAAATATTTGACGGTTGGGTGTTTGAGTGTATTTTAGGAGTTATTGGAAATTAATTTTTAAAAATATATTTTCGAAGATATTCGATTCGTTCTTTTACAAAGAAATATTGTTTACTCTGGAGCACGTAGGACTGAAAACTGAGTTTCACCAAATGTACTAATTACAATAACTCCACAACCTAAACTAGAAGTACATAAATCAATTTCCAGAATGTGTGAGATACATACATATATCTATTCACTATTGCGTGTTATAATATACAGTACTTGTAACTTTAAGTATGTTAAATTTGTGAAGATAAGTTGTTGCATTCTTCTGATGCAGGTTACAAATTTTCACAAGTTTCTCTTTAATGGTTGTAGGTGAACTCTTTCGAAAAATAAATTTTTAAACACACTCCAAACGTAAAAATTGAATAACTAGATCAGATGGATTAGTAAAATATAATAACTTTGTACCATAGGAACATACATAGTTTCTAAAATTCTCGCGAAGCACATTGAGAGATTCTCTCGTCTTGTAGCTGCTCCATACTATTAAAACCATTGGGTACCGAGTGGAAAGTTTTGGGCGCACAAGAATCTTCTGGAATCTCTTCAGAATATTGTTAGAATCTGTTCTCTATATGGTAATTGATTTAAAATAACTCGTGACATGTAGTTCTTGATGGGCCGTGTCCATAGTTTGTGGAATTTAAGTATTGCGACGTTTCGGCAGTTACTTGTTGTCTTCAGGGTAGACTTGATAAGGGACTGTTGTTGTTTCTTAGTAAATCCATCACTAATCATTATATAATAGTTGGTATAATTCTTCTGGCTTATATGTGTCTCCCTCCCATTTTTATAGCTTGAAAATGTAAGCTGCTGAAGGTTTGAACACAGTGGTCTCGATATTCCTAATTTTTCATAGTTCACACATTCTTCCACTAAGCTATCTAGCGGGACAGGAATTATTTCCTTAAAACTGTTTTTATATTACGGAGTTCTTCAGTCTTTTTATTCTGTCTTCATTATCGTGGTTACAGCTGATATTTTCTCGTGTCATAGAGAGCCAGACATCTTTAACCCCAGCAACAACGTTTCTGTTTTCGCTTTCAGTCGAATAAATTATGCCATTGTTAAACGCTCACTGTAATTTGGTACGTAGACTTCCGCGGTCGTGGTCCATGCTATCTGCTTCTGGGTTTCCGGGCTGGAACCGCGTCACTAGTATATCTGCCGACGTTTCGTACCCATTTGTATGTGGGGTTTCAGTGCAGTAGTTCAGCCCTGAAGATGTCCCATACAAATGGGTACGAAACGTCGGCAGATATACTAGTGACGTGGTTCCAGCCCGGAAACCCAGAAGCAGATAGCTCACTGTAATGTTCTTAAATGATTTTTCCCTTTAAATTCGAGAAAGCAAGTGTTTATGGCATCCGTCAGGTAACCATATTTTCAAGAGAAACTTTAGATTATCTTAAACCACACCATTACAATACAAAATGCATAATTCGAATCTTGCCCAATCTGTATTTTATAAGTAAAACCCTTCATTTTTTCAATATATTTCTGGTAGACGTTTGACATTTTTAAAAATATTCGCCGGAGACTTCCGATTCGAGACTTTAACAGTTGTTTCAAGAGGTGTTTTTTGATTCGCGTTAGTTGTTGCGGTAACTGGACGACCAACCAGTTCAGCATTTACGTTGTGTTAGAACACTTCTTGTGCGTCCAAATTATTCTTCGACTCTTAACAAGTTCTTGTTAGTTGATATTGGTCTCTGATACTTTTTTTCTAAATTGATTAACAATTGCTACCAAACTAGGTCCACTAGAATACCTAGTTCAGTGTGAAAATAATGCTCACCTAAATTTTTTTTGAGGGCTCTTAACAAGTCCTTATTGGTTGTTGCTGACTTCTTGAACTGCGTTCTAAATTATTTGACAATCATTACCAAAGTAGATCTCAATTTTTTTTTGAATTGCTAACATCAATGCCAATCTTTTTTTTTACATTACATTCAAATAAACATTTCCATGGTAACCATTCCTATATTATTTCACGCGTTTATATTTCATAGCCTTCTAGACTTTGGTGTCTTTTAAGCACATTTATTCTTACATAAAGTATATTTTCTTATTCAAAATTTAACTGAATCAAATATGCAGAATTTTTACAAAAAAATTCTTGAATTAGGGATTAGGTTGACATGGAACCAGTCTCATTGTCTACGCATGAAGTATGCGATTTTTAAAATTGCATCTCTTTCAAGTCATTGGTAGAATTTTAGATGGAAAACGTAGGTGTACCGGTAGCTAAGGTCTTGGTAGAGAAATAGCAGTTTTTTTTCTGATTATTCGAATTTATTATCGAATGTAAGCAAGAGTATAAATTTGACCATGTTAATACCACATTATCTGTGTTTAGATCGCCTAATGGGTTTAAAAATTTATTTCCCGGAAAATTTCCAAATGTCAACTATTGTCCCATAGTTTGGTCTTTCAAAAGATTTCCTCAGATTTTAACACTCCATCTAGATTACCTAAATGAAATCGTTGATAATACAATAATTAATTATCGACTTCAACTGTTTATTGGCAAATGATTTCATGAAGCATAGTACTACTGTATTATGGGTTGCCTAATCCAAATACTTGTAATAATTTCAATTCTGAAAATTACATACACAAAAGTTAGTTTTAATGGCGTGTGCTATATATATTTACAAAATCTTCAAAGGAGTAATATATTTTCATTTTTTTTACGAGTCAAAATAGTAATCGTTTTCTAATTTTTTCTAAAATGTTTTTGGTCGTCATGAAAACTCAGTGACCTCGGATTTTACATCGTTCTTTTAAGTTTTCATTAAATATTTTCTCTCCTAATGTCGTACTTCCTCGTATTGTTATGATGTTTTAACTTCTACAACCCAAACCATTTGCAGCATTTTCTGTCATATCGGTCGTATGTGTTGAGAAATCATACTTTTTGCTTAATGCTTTTAATAGGTAATATTTTAAAAATCCCGAAGCAAACTACTTCTAATCTAAATAATAAAACAAAATGTGTCTACTGTCAAGGCGATGCACGCCAATTTTTTGACACTGACACCCACGTCACAGCTATATTTGAAGGCAACTGAAGATGACGTTTGAAAATCATAAAAGTTAAGCCCCGCTTAGTATGAATCTCATTTTAGGTCGTAAATTTTTATGAATAATACACATCATCTAAGGCACTGTATTATATTTTTGATGGCATTTTTTATCAGAACCAACAGAACTGAAAATATCTTTGAATTTATGATAGTACACAACAACGATATGCGATCTTGCTTGGAAGAAACCGTAGAGGGGAATAAAAAAGTCGGCGGTTACGGTAGGATATCTTACGTCGTCGAGGAAGCTAGAAAAGACACAGCCGGACCGCCAGTTTTGTACCTGATTCCCGGTGATGTTTACACGGATGCACTCTGGAGGAATCATCACACAAGGAAGGTGGTTATGGACATTTTGAATCACTTAAGGCCGGACGCGGCCGGTTTAGGTATACACAACCTGAACAATTTGGGATCGTTACGCGAATTTGCATACAAATTAAAATTCCCATTGATCGCTTCCAATTTACATTTTAAAAATCGAACCCAGGATTTCTCTCGATTAATTATACCTTACGTGATCGTAGCGCTTAATGGAAAACTGGTCGGAATAGTGGGTTACTTCTCGTCGAAAGTGCATTTCCTAACACTCGAATCCAGTTTTTTCATCGAAAAGGAAGTCGATGCTGTCAGAAGGGAAAGTCAATCTTTGAAAGAACGTGGCGTAAATATCGTCATAGCACTAGGTTATTCTGGATATGCTATGGATAAAAAGATAGCTGAAGAAGTTGACAGTGTGGATGTAATAGTGGGAGGGTATTCCAATACCTTTCTTTGGAATGGCCCAAGACCAGGCAGTGAGATTATCCAAGGACCGTATCCTGTGGTACTATACAATAAGAACACCCAAAAGAAAGTGCTTTTACTTCACACGTACGGTTTCGCCAAATATATGGGAAAGATAATCTTGAGGTACGATGAAAATAACACGTTAGTGACTTACGATAGTAAGCCCGTGTATCTAGACGATACCATTGCGCAAGATGAACAAGTAATGAATATCTTAAATACCTACAGAAGGGCATTAAAAGAAGGTGAAGACGAAGAGGAAGTGCTGGTCCAATCAATAGTTGCTCTCGACGCCAAAAATGTTCGTTTCGACGAGAGTAATTTAGCAAATCTCATCACAGATGCCTTCGTCTTCTACATGGCAAAAAAGTACGAAGGAAAACGGAGACGCGATGGTTGGAGTGACACTGCGATCTCTCTTATCAACGCTGGAGCCATCCGAAAAAGTGTTCTTACTTCAAGAAACCGACCCAACGTTACCAGGAGAATGTTAAAAGAAGTTATACCGTACAGTCAACGCTTAATTAAGATAACGATACGGGGGGAAAATCTCCAAGAATCGTTAGAGGTAGGTGTTAGATCCAATGGGGAAACGTCCAGGGGAGAATTTTTGCAATTCTCCGGCTTGCGGGTCATCTATGATTTTACCAAGAATCCCGGAGAAAGGGTACTGCAGGTTAGGGTTAAATGCGCCTCCTGCGATCAACCGTCATTCACCGTACTTAATCCGAAGACTGAATATAAGATTATTACGACCGCTTTTCTTGCCAATGGCGGCGATGGACATGTTATATTTAGGTCGAAAGGTTTTAATATACACGAAGACGAAGTATATGACATAGATGCTTGTATAAACATATTCAAAACATTTGGAAAAATTAGACCCGAGTATGACGAAAGGATTCAACGAGCCACCACCACGCAAAGAAGATACTTAAGTACTAATATTACTGCATATTGTAAATCTAATGTTTATTATAGTGTTACAATAGTTACTTATACTTTGTTTTTATCATTATACTCTTATACGTAAATGTTTGTAATTTTTATTGACTCAGAGCTGAATCTAATACAAAGGAGGCACAATATTTTATTAGACTTTGTTGAAATATAACCTATTACATCCTTACAGATGTCTACTGGGTATTATCAAACCGACAAAACTAAATTATAGGTCACAGCAACACCTGGAAGATTTATCTATAATAGATGATGGCCATGAAAGCCTTCCTTCAACCAATACAAATTCTCAAAACATTTTTCCATGTTTTCAAAGGTAAGGAAGGCTTTATTGAAAAACTCTAAATCCATTTCCCGCAAAATCTTGATTTATTGATTGAGATTATACAGCGGATAACCTATCAGTTCAATGTTTCTCTTATTTAAATATGACTTTTCCTGTTGTGTCAATTATTAGGAATCTCTTGAAGGATTTGGGGCAAGTTTACTATAGTGCATCATTCCAAATTAACCATACAATAATCATCCAGGGATATACACTACCGGTCATATTTATTTGCCCACCCTTAGTTTTCGCCAAAATTATTAAACTATCAAATGTGTACTGAAAATTTATTTATTGTACCAATACAATAGTGTAAAATAAACATAAAATAGTTACATTTTTCTTATATAAAAACTTTATCATTAAATTTTGCACTCATCAATGTGCCCACCTTTATTTTTGATAATTGCGGCACATAACCGCGGCATCCTTTCGATTAATTTTTGCAGTGTATCTTCTGTAATTTGTGCCCGGGCTTCTTTAAGTTGTTCCCACAGTACAGTGGTGGATGATAGAGCACGTTCTCGAACCTTCCGGTCCAATTCTTCCCAAGGAAGCTCTATTGAGTTCAGATCAGGACTTTGAGCTGGCCATACCATTATAGGGATTTGCCCTTGCTCTTCTAGTTGACGCAAGTAATCGCCACACAATCTAGAAGTGTGTTCCGGATCGTTGTCCTATTGAAATACAAAATTTTCGTCAAGAATCCTTAGTCCTGAAGGAACAGCGTTATTTTCTAAAATTTCCTTGTAGCCTTCTTTTCTTAGGATTCTCTCAATTTTGACGAGATCACCTACAGATCTTCCACAAAAACACCCCCAAATCATTACTGAACCTCCTCCATGTTTTACGATAGGCGCAATACATTCTGACGGTACTCTTTCTCCTGCGGATCTTCTTACGAATATTCGCCTTTTACTACCGAAAAGTTCAAACTTCAATTCGTCTGTCCACAACACATTATTCCACTGATCAATCGTCCAATTCTTATGTTCTTTAGCCTAATTTAGTCGTTTTATCTTGTGTTGCTTTCGTAGTAGTGGTTTTCGCAGAGCAATTCTTCCGTATAGACCCGCTTGCCTTAACTTTCTCTGTACCGTGGACACACTAATTGGTTTAGCACGCGCTCTATTCATTTCGGCAGCAATTTCTGGTGCTGTTTTTCGTCTATCGCGTTTACTTATTCGTATTAGATGCCGGTCATCTGCAGATGTCGTCGCTTTGCGTCGTCCAGATCTTCTATTGTTGGAAAATGTACCACTTTCTTCAAATTCTTTAACGTTATAATCAACGGTTCTGCGATTTAATCGTAATTCTTTTGCAATTTTGCGATTACTTTTACCCGTACGATGATAAGCAATTATCATAGCACGCACTTCAACAGATAATTCCTTCGTCTTCGGCATGGCATTAAAATATTCACAATAACTCTCTATTTCACTGTTTTCGCAACAAAAGATGAACGATGACTGATATAAGATTTGTTTTCCTTTTTGAATAACACATCCTAATATTGTAATTAGTTAGTACAATAACACAATATTGGTAATACCTTTCGGAAATGCAGGTAAAACTGTTGTTAATACTGTAGGGATTAGCCTATATAATATTTATGGTATTTTTCCAATTTATGACACCTTTACGATATATCATAAACAATTTAAGATTTTCGTAGAAATTCATATGGAATTACTTCCACTAATAATATTGTTGAATAATTATAATACAGATTTTTCGAAAGATTATCCGTATTTCAGGAAACACATAAAATTGGGCTGGGCAAAAAAATATGACCGGTAGTGTACTTATATATGTTAAAAGAGGTCCAACAAAATCCTAATTATTTTAATCTTACTTTAAATAGTTTTCATATCTGTGCAAAGAGTTGTGATGGCTTACTTTTGGAGTAAATGTCGTAAATATATATCGAAACATGTATGTATGTGTATATTTCATCCCGACTGTATATGCGTAGGAATATTTTGATCGATTCCTGCCTGTATATTTTAATTACTTCCTCTTTAGGAGCTACGCATTTATCAAAATAAATAAGTGTCGCTTTAGTTCCGATTATGTTTTAACGTCGACGAATTTTCAGAGAAATACACACGTAAGATCGGCAGTGCTTTCCCCCTTTCGCGTTCCTCAAGTTCGCAATAAATGGGGTCACACACCATACACAATAATTATCCTAATCACCATCAACCTCATCTCCTTATTTCACCGGAGCGTTTCGCAACATTTGGCTTCAACGTCTGTTCTCTTTTTTCTCTCTCTGTCGCCCGTCCCCTCTGCCCCCCCTTTCTCTCTAGTCAATCTGACATAACACTTTCCCCGTTGTCAGTTCGCACCACGACACAGGACTAGGAGACGTGGCAACAGCGCGTCTGGACGCTAACGCCCTTGGAATCCAAGTTGAACAACCCGACCCGGCCTCACGATTGTACGCTGTTCTCTTTCTGTCCATCTCTCTCGGAACGGTATCCATCCGTTCCTTTCGCGCACACACGTTTACTATACGCACCGTGTATGCCGCGACCTGTGCCTCTCTTTTCAGCTTTTACTCCGTACACCAAACAGTCTCTCCTCTGCACCACGTTGGCAATCGTTACGGTCTCCTGTCTATTTCACGATGTTTTCCTATCCTCCTGCTGGGTTCGTGCGAGGTGTTTTCACGTAAAAACGGAAGAGAGAATCCCGATCGGCACCGCCGCACAGCGGTATGCAGATCACTCTGTCATCGTTGTAATTGCGAGGTTAACGGCCAACCGATAATGACGGTCGAGTCGTTTTCTTTCTCCCAAAATATGAAATTATCTCTGTTCAGACGAGGATGAGATGAAATATTGACCTATTTGGGAACAATTCAATAGTAAATTTGCAATTGTTGACAAGTATGCGAATAAATATATCTGCTAAAATGAATATTTTGGGCGTCACCTTTATCTTATACAATTGGTAAATAAATTTGCTGCGAGTAATATGAAAATAATCGTATTTCCACATATACAATGCTCGATTCAAAACTTGCCAATAAATGTATCTTAATATAGGTAGAGTCGTGTGCATTAATATAGCAGTGGTCTTGAATTTTTAGATATTTAAATCCGTACAGCAAGTAAAACAAAAGAAGTAATACTATTTTTATTATTTTTTCAATTGTAACTGATTACAAAATAGAAATTTGGCTCTTCATTAGCTTGCGCATCGAAATACCAGTCATTACAAAATAGCAATAAAAAAGTTATATTTCATTGCTTGACCATCATCATTCAACACTTCTTGACATCTATGGGGCATTAAGTTCTGTATTTACCCTAACATTTCCCTAAAGAAATAGTTTTCCATTCTCGTTGAGAGCTTCTTCATTAACTTCAGTGCTGGTAAACCCAAAATTCAAGTATTTCTGAGAATATTTTCTTGATTTCGTCTTCGGAACAACGCTCGTCTTTGTATATACATGTTGATGCTTCACGATCATCCATTTATCAAGGATTCCGGTATAAATCCATTGCTACTCGAATACTGACAATTGCAATCACCACGTAAATTGCAACATACACAATTGAGGATGGGTTCGCCTGAGACTGGCTGGTGTTGAACGAGGTGCAATATTTATATACTATATATATGCATTTTTTATTTGTCTTCTGTAGTTGAATTTAGAGGATAACGAATAATGATATGAGGAATTGTTTGATATGGCCGATCGCTTCTTCCGTTTTAATAACGACCCAAAATCTTATTGCCAATAATTACATCAATTCTAACGAAACAAATATATTGTCTGCCTATCTACCAACAAAAATTCTGGATCTCTAGTAAAACACTCTGCGAGAAGGTAATTAATACTCCTTGCTACATTGTTGAAATCGCAAATCGTCTGGTGGAAAGGGCTAAGAGTCCAGATATGATCCTAATTGATCATATTTGGGACCATATGCAACCCAAATTTTAAAAGATCAACCACGACACCTCCAAATGAAAAGTTGCTAAGACTTTTGAAAAAATCTCCCAATAAAATTGACCAAAATATATTTAATAGTTTACATGCTGATGTACCTAAACCTGCGAACACATTATGGGAAACTGGAATAGGTATTATCAAATATTAGGTCATTACCTTTCTGTTATTATTTGATAGGAATCTAATTTTTTTAATATTTGGTAAAACGTATATGTCCACATTCTTGCGTCATTGCTCAATATGTTTCAAGTGTCATGGTCTTTGTAGCCTGTTAGAGAGGCTCAATGGAAAGAGAACAGCCTTCGTATGTTACTACGTCTTAATATGGTTATTCAAAAAATAATTTTGTTTTTCGCGTGCGGGTGTATTTTTATGTATTTCACAATACTTGTACTGTTTTAATTTCTATCAGACAATTACACAATTAAATCGAAAGTATACCTCTATCAATTCATCAAATTGAGCGATTCCATGAAACAAAAGCGACCAGAATTTATTAACAGAAAAAAGTGTAGTTCTTCATCATAAAAACTCCAGGTTTTATACAAGTTTGGCGACTCGCCAGAAGATGTTAGGCCTTGGATGGTACGTGCTACCACTCTCATCATATGCACCAGATCTTACACCTTCTGATTATAACTTACTCTGATCTTTACAGACTTCTGTAAATGATAAAACATTTAATTCCAATGAGGGCGTCAAAAATTACTTGGTTAAATTTTTTTGCGAAAAAAGATCAGAAGTTTTACGAACGTGGAATCGCGCCATTGACAAGAGTATGCCAGAATCTATTAGTGTAATATTGTCAATGTATAATTGACTAAAATATTTGCTTACTATAAAAGAATTGTTAACCACTTCCATAAAAAAAAACTCTTTCTAAACCCAATATATCTAAAAAAATTATTGATTTTATATACTATCATGTTCTCTAAAGGTGCAAGTAGCACTGCTGTCTTCTTAAGATAAGTTGGAGACAACATCGAAAATATTACTAATCAAAAAAGTTAAATAAACGCCTCCTTACCTTTTACCTTTTGTGACCAATTAATTAAATATAGTCGCCTTTAAAGTTGACTTGAAATTATTATTAATAACTAGGAAAATTATACCTCAAATGAATTATTACAAAGTTTTACTAATTAGCTTCACTTTTATTTGCGTACGTGTGGAAAAAAAATATTCTAAACAAAGAACGTAATTGAATTATTATTAGTAATGCAATGTTTTATTCGTATTTGCACAACAGCAGGAAAAAAAAATCGATTTAATCAGCCTGATATATAGATGACCAATAGTGCAGTAATGTATGATCAATACGAAATTCTATTTTAATGTATCTCATGCCAGAAACGTGTTAAATATTTAAAGACAATATATTCATTTTACTTGTACTTGAATATTAAGTTTTTATTAGAGAATAAGTTATTGCATTAATAAAGAAAAATGTAATACAATTACCTGTAACAATGTATTATTTTATTATTTATTATTTAAATATATGAAATTTACTTGAAGATAATGAATCGCTTTTGTGCCTTTAAATACTCGCGTATTAATACCTCATTTTTAAACTTTTTATTAGAGAAATAGATTCAAAACTTCCTTTGAACAAACGTCATCTATGAACACAATTCCAATGGATTTTTTTTCTAGAAATGTAAAAAATAATTGACGTTAGTACATTAGACATCACATATCAATTTTCTGTTAGAAAAAAAATAATTTTCCTCTTATCTATTAGCATGAAACGATTCTGTTCACTTGGAGAATTCGTGGTAATTTCGCATTCATATAAGCATGTGAGCATGTCCTAACATGTTATAGATTAAACGAATGTATTATACACTACCGGTCATATTTATTTGCCCACCCTTAATTTTAGCCAAAATTATTAAACTATCAAATGTGTACTGAAAATTTATTTATTGTACCAATACAATAGTGTAAAATAAACATAAAATAGTTACATTTTTCTTATAGAAAAACTTTTATCATTGATTATTATTAAATTTTGCTCTCATCAATGTGCCCACCTTTATTTTTGATAATTGCGGCACATAACCGCGGCATCCTTTCAATTAATTTTTGCAGTGTATCTTCTGTAATTTGTGCCCAGGCTTCTTGAAGTTGTTCCCACAGTACAGCGGTGGATGATAGAGAATCTAGAAGTGAAATACAAAGCCTTCGCCAAGAATCCTTAGTCCTGAAGGAACAGCGTTATTTTCTAAAATTTCCTTGTAGCCTTCTTTTCTTAGGTTTCCCTCAATTTTGACGAGATCGCCTACAGATCTTCCACCAAAACACCCCCAAATCATTACTGAACCTCCTTCATGTTTTACGGTAGGCACAATACATTCTGGCAGTACTCTTTCTCCTGCGGATCTTCTTACAAATATTCGCCTTTTACTCCCGAAAAGCTCAAACTTCGATTCATCTGTCCACAACGCATTATTCCACTGATCAATCGTCCAATTCTTACGTTCTTTAGCCCAATTTAGTCGTTTTATCTTGTTTTGCTTTCGTAGTAGTGGTTTTCGCAGAGCAATTCTGCCGTATAAACCCGCTTGCCTTAACCTTCTCTGTACCGTGGACACACTAATTGGTTTAACACGCACTCTATTCATTTCAGCAGCAATTTCTTGTGCTGTTTTTCGTCTATCGCGTCTACTTATCTGTATTAGATGCCGGTCATCTGCAGATGTCGTCGCTTTGCGTCCTCCAGATCTACTTTTATTGGAAAATGTACCACTTTCTTCAAATTTTTTACGTTATAATCAACGGTTCTACGATTTAATCGTAATTCTTTTGCAATTTCGCGATTACTTTTACCCGTACGATGATAAGCAATTATCATAGCACGCACTTCAACAAATAATTCCTTCGTATTCGCCATTGCATTAAAATATTCACAATAACTCTCTATTTCACTGTTTTCGCAACAAAAGATGAACGATGACTGACATAAAATTTATTTTCCTTTTTGAATAACACATCCTAATATTGTAATTAGTTAGTACAATAACACAATATTGGTAATACCTTTCGGAAATGCAGGTAAAACTGTTAATACTGTAGGGATTAGCCTATATAATATTTATGGTATTTTTTAAATTCTTCGTGACATCGAAGTTGGTTTTCTAAAAGACAATTCCTCAAAAGATGGAAAAAGATGCTTCTTTCATTAGAACAATGGTATTCTCAAGAAACAATCTGTACCTGACATGTGGCAATTGGCAAATAGATATCGAAGATGGAAGAAGATTCATCTTTCACCAAGACAATGCATGATCTAATTTTTACTTCGCATACACTAAATGGAGCATCTGACCGGCTTTTAATTCGTACCTTTTCTGACAATATTTAAACTCTTCAGATCATCAAAAATAAACTGATTTTCTAATAGACAATTCCCCAAATATTGACTCGATCATGGGAAAAGTATTCATTGAGGATGTTTCTAGGCGAATGCAAAATTCGACGGCATATCTTTGGTCTTTCATTTCAACAATAACGATTTTTGAAGGCGGAATAACAATTTCACAACTCTGTCAAAATCAAATCAATAAATCGAAACTTTAAATAACAAAATCGGCTACTTTAATCTACAGTAATCTTCTACTCAATATAATTTCAGAATTGTAAATTAACTTTGTGGAAATTTTTGCCCATTTTTAAGATGTTGAAACATTCACCTTGTAAAAATTACAATTTCAATTTATTATTTTTCATAACCACCTGTATTATTGAATATCAAAAGGAAAATTTTATACACATTCTTATAACAATAATCTTGGGATAAAATCAATTACATTTTCTTTTCAAAAAATTCCAAATCCAACCAATACCAGTTTATTACTGTGAACACCTATTTGTAAGACATCCTGACATAAATATAGACACACGCTTGGCCAATTTACCATATATTAAAACCTACTGTACTCATTCTACGAATAAACTTGAATCAACTGTAAAATATCGATTTATTAATAACTCGCTGATCAAAACGATTTCGCGTATGAAAGGGTAGCGATGTCTCTGCGATGTAACTCTTTTTTTTTTCATTACTTTGACCCAGATGTGTAGTTGCCAGCGTGAAACAATTATGGCGAAGAATCTAGAACACCTGAAGATTCGTTTTTCATTTTGGTTCGCACACAGTTGAGCGAGTTTTTTTTTTTTTTTTGTAACATGAGAATGTAAATTGATCAGAAAATATTTCCTCTTCCACTTTTTATTGTGGTTTGGAATTGGGAAGAGTGTAATTAAATAAATGAAAATAAATTGTAAAATAATTATTATAAAAAATTGGTTTAGAACGTCTTGAAATGAGACGAAGAAGAAATTAGTATTAAAACTGATTTGATATAATATATATATATATATATATATATATTGGGTCTGGGAAAAAGTTCGTGGCGTTTTTCCCGATAGATGGCATTGGTTGCCGATAACTAAAGAACAACAAGTCACAGCGACACCACCGAGGGCTCGTTTTTTAGATGACCTTCCGAGCGTTAGTTTGAGCGTAGAAACATTGTAATCGGTGCAGTGGTTGGAAAGTTATTCGCACTTGAAAATGGAGAAGAATAATGAGAAATTTCGCTATATTCTGCAATATTATTATGATAAGGGGAAGAACGCTGCGCAGGCTTGTGATAAAATTTGTGCTGTGTACGGTGAAGGTACTTTATCGAAATCTGTTGCGCGGAAATGGTTCGCTCGCTTTCGTTCTGGAAATTTCAATGTGAAAGATGAGTCACGCTGCGGTCGTCCAATCACTGAAAAATCTGATGAAATTCTTGAAAAAGTCCAACAAGATAAGCATATCAGCAGTGTCGATATTGGCATGGAGCTAGGCATTGACCACAAAACTGTTTTGAACCATTTACACAAAGCTGGTTACAAGAAAAAGCTTGACGTATGGGTTCCTCATGAGTTGAGCGTGAAAAACATGATGGACCGAATTAACATCTGCGATGCGCTGCTGAAACGGAATGAAATCGAGCCGTTTCTGAAACGTTTAATAACCGGAGATGAAAAATGGATTACGTACGATAATCGGAAGCGTAAAAGATCGTGGATAAAGGATGGTGAGCCGTCACAAGCGTTCGCTAAGCCAACATTGACGCCAAAAAAAGTGATGCTGTGTGTATGGTGGGACTGGAGGGGAATCGTCCACTACGAGCTACTTCCAACTGGTCAGACGATTGATTCTCAACTCTACTGTGCACAATTAGAGAGATTACGCCAGGCGATTGAAAGAAAACGGCCCGAATTGATTAATAGGAAAGGTGTTGTCTTCCATCATGACAACGCCCGACCACACACTTCTTTGATGACCCGTCAAAAATTGAGAGAGTTTGGTTGGGAAGTTTTGATGCACCCACCTTACAGTCCGGATATAGCACCCTCTGACTATCATCTGTTTCGATCTCTGCAGAACTCTCTCAATGGAATTAAGTTGGTTTCAAAAGAAGCCTGTGAAAACTACTTGATTCAGTTTTTCGACCAGAAACCACAGAAGTTTTTCACCGATGGGATCATGGATCTACCAAAAAAATGGCGAAACATTGTCGATAATAATGGAGCATATTCGGTTTAAATGAATTCGTCCACGCGCCATGCGGGGACCAGTTGAATTTTACTGAAAAAACGCCACGAACTTTTTCCCAGACCCAATATATATCTATATAAAGGGTTTTCCAATAAGGACTTGACAACTTTTTTTCAAAATAAAATGCAGACCATTTGAGATATTTCAAAAACTTTATTATCGGGTTGAAGTACAATCAAAACATTTATGAATGGAACTCGACTTCGTTCATATGGCCACCGCGGGCACGTTTGCAGCGGTCGATTCGTTGGACCCAATTTTCGATGACTCGGCCACACAATTCGGCCGAAACGGCTGCTATTTCGCGTTCAATGTTGGCTCTGAGCTCTTCCAACGTTGTCGGCTTGTTGGCATAGACCAATGACTTGACGTAGCCCCAAAGAAAAAAGTCTAGAGGCGTTAATTCGCACGAACGAGGCGACCAATCGACTGGTCCATTTCTTGAGATAACACGCTCATCAAACTTACTCTTCAATAAATCGATTGTAGCGTGTGCTGTGTGGCTTGTGGCACCGTCCTGCTGAAACCACATGTTGCCCAAGTCCATATCTTCCAATTCGGGCCGAAAATAATCGGTAATCATGGCGCGATAACGATTACCATTCACAGTAACGTGACGATCATTATCGTCGACGAAAAAATATGGCCCCATGACGCCGCCGGCATGCCAACCGCACCAAACAGTTATTTTCTGTGGATGAACTGGTGTTTCATGAAGCACATGTGGATTTTCACCCGACCAATAACGCATATTTTGCTTGTTGACGAACCCATTGAGCCAAAAATGAGTTTCGTTACTGAAAATGATTTTGCGATGAAATTGATCATCTTGGCGCATCTTTTCCAGAGCCCAACCGGAGAACGTACGTCGCTTCAAATGGTCCATCGGCTTCAATTCTTGAGTCAGCTTGATCTTGTATGGGTGTAAACCAAGAACCTTACGCAAAATTCGCCATAAAGCGGTCTGGGCGATGCCCAACTCTTGAGAACGCCGTGGAATTGACTGATTTGGATCATTTGCTACGGACGTTTCATAGGCAGCGATATTTTCGACACTTCGACCAACCCGTTGTCTCAAATTTTTGCACTAAACTTGTTACTGCCTGAAAGTCGGAGTTAACGCTCTTAAAGTAGCGGTCACCGACTCCGAATTTCTGTAGTAAATTTTTATAATTTGCAGACGTTGTTCGTTCGTGTACTTTACCATGATGAAAATGTTAAGTTTACTGAATAAATTGACAGTGACAGTTCGATGATTAGTGAAAGGGTGCGTTCACAAGTTGAATTAAAAGTTGTCAAGTCCCTATTGGAAAAGCCCCTTATAACAAACGTGGGAATTATCAGTCCTAAAAACAGAAGCAATTGGGAAATTTTACAATTAAAATTTTCTAAATCATTGTTGTTCAGTACTTCAATACATTAATCAAAATATATTTGATTGCTGATTATAATTTCAGAAAAGTTAGTTACTAGTAAATGTTTCTTTAGCTTCGTTTACTTAGGAAATAAAAGGGTGCTTTACCTAGTAAGATGATTGCTCAAAAATTTCTCATATTGCTTTGCGATTTCTAAAGAATAATGTTTTTCGTATTATGTTGCACTTATATGGCAAATAATCTAGAAAAAAAATCGAAATTTTGGAGAAGGCAGTCTTTAGACCACCATTCCATACATTATGCTTTTGATTTCTGATCAAAGTGATCAACCCAAGTTTTTTTCACCATCAAAAATCTTTTCAAATACTTCTTCGAATCTGTTTTAATTTTGTCAAATTTAGACACATTTTAGCTACCCAAAATGCAGACTTTCTTGAGATTCCATTCCTCCAAACTTCATTCTAGTTCTGCCTACTGGAAAGACTGATGTTTCTGTCATACGTTTTGAAGTAATTCTTCAATTAATCGTTTTCATATTGTAAACAAAATAATTTTTTTTTTTACTATTAATTTTCCGAATTGAAAATCCCGAATATAATTTTTAATAATTCGATTTGAAAGAACAGAACCAACTGATGTAACAATAAAAATTTCTCAAGCCAACAAATCTTTTTTACAGTGGTAATAATTTAAATTCTATCCGTTTTTAAATAGATGCAAACACATGAATTTAATGTAAATTACGAGGAAGGAAAAAGAAAACTCTTGCTACAGCCTATGCCAATTTTTGTACTCCAAGAACGTATTTCGACAGCTAAGCTGTCATCTTCAGTCAAAAAAGTAAATACACAATTAAAATTGGGTTAACCGTACATAGAAAAACTGCGGAAACCTCACTACAGGACGTCACTCTGTTTTAACACGGTGTTTATTTTTTCTACTAAAGATGACAGCTTAGTCGTCGAAATATATATTTAGGATATAAATATTAATGTTTATTATTTATTAAAAAAAGAGTGATAAGGGTTTTTTCCTCTTCTTGATTAAAAATCCTTTTAATGTTTACGGATAAAAAGTTATTAAAGACGATAATTATGACGTTTCTTATATACTTTCCATAAATTTTTATATTAGGTGCGCAACTAAGTTCTCGCTGTTTTTCAAGAGATGGCTCCAGTAATAAGTGCTGGTCGATTGTGACATAACCAAAACGTCATGAACCAAGCTTAGACATATGGTAAACAAATAGCTTTGACACATTAGTGATTTTGTTTTTGCGTCATATACTTTTGGTTGTGTGAAAATGTCTGATTTTGTGCCAAATAATCGTCATTTACAGGCAGTGTTGCTTTTCTTCTTTCATTCGAAGAAAACAGCGGCTGAAGCGCATCGAAAACTCCATAAAGTTTACGGAGATGCTGCTCTAAGTGAAACAATGTGCCGTGATTGGTTCCGTCGCTTCAAAGACGGCAATTTCGATGTTGACGACCGTTCGCGTGAAGGAAGACCAAAAACCTTCGAAGACGCTGAATTGGAGGCATAGCTCGATGAGGATCCGTGCCAAACCCAAAAAGAGCTTGCTTCAGCATTAGGAGATACCCGCCAAGCCATTTCCCAGCGATTGCATGCGTTGGGAATGATCCAAAAACAAGGAACTTGGGTTCCTTATGATTTGAAGCCAAGAGACGTTGAGCGTCCTTTTTTCGCCTGTGAACAACTGCTCCAGCGGCAAAAAAGGTAGGGTTTTCTTCATCACATCGTTACGGGTGATGAAAAATGGATTCATTACGGCAACCTAAAGAGAACAAAATTATGAGGACTACCTGGTCATGCTTCTACGTCCTCGATTCGGCTGAATATTTACGCTGCGAAGGTTTCGCTGTGTATTTGGTGGGATCAGGGCGGTGTTATTTATTATGAGCTGTTGAAACCGAACGAAACCATCACTGGGGTGCGATATCGAACTCAATTGATGCGATTGAGCCGAGAACTGCGCGAAAAGCGGCCACAATACGAGCAGAGGCACGAAAAAGTGATTTTACAGCATGACAACGCTCGGCCTCACGTTGCCAAACCCGTTAAAACCTGCTTAGAAACGCTCAAATGGGATATTGCGCCGTCCGGTTATTACTTGTTCCGTTCGATGGCACATGGTCTGGCTAATCAGCAGTTCCGCTCATATGAAGACATCTCAAAATGGCTTGATTCGTGGATAGCCTCGAAAGACGAACACTTCTACCGTGACGGTATTCGAGCTCTGCCAGAAAGATGGGAAAAAGTTGTCGCTAGCGATGGGCAATATTTTGAATGATTCATTTGTAAACATTTTTTCGCAATAACGTTGCATTTTCATCAAAAAAACAGCGAGAACTTAGTTGCGCACCTAATATTTTGTTTTATTTTAATGTTAAACAAACCAATCATTTCGAAATTTTTTAATGTATTTCTTTTTATGTAAGATTTATCTCCTAAACTTTCTCTCTTTGAATTAATACAAATAAAGAATACAATCTAATCAGTTATTACTGATTGTATATTTATTAACTTTTAATGTTGTGATATAGAAAAGGAAGTACGCTGTTGGTATAATTTTATCGCTGTGAGACGTCTAGGATTGATTTTCACTACGTCGCAATATAAGGCACGATTTATTTGTGTATTGATGTTCTAAGGTTTCAATATTTAAAATACATATATTTTTTGTTTATTTTTAGCATACCACTGCATATTTTGAAAGATCTACTAAAACAATAATAAAAAGCTTTGCAGATTTGCCGCAAACAAAAACAAAAAAATATACTTTTAAACATGAACTGCGTTCAATAAATCTCGAAGTCAATAGCTTATTTTCTGTTGGTAAAGGTTTTATTTCTTTTGTTCGTGCTTTTGTTGCATTTTTGAAAATAAATAAAATTATATTTTGCTACTATTGACAATTCAAAAAAGGATTTCAACGTTGCATTAAATTGAGTTAAAATATTCATCATAATTTCTTTAAAAAAAAAATGAAAAAGGAAAATTAATCATTTAAACAAATATCAGGTTGTTACATATGAAATGTCCGATTTTGTAAGGAATAAAAAAAAGTCTAAATTTAAAAAAATATAAATATTTATTCTGCAAAATAGTCTCCATTTAGATCAATAGTTTGTTACCAACGGCCTGGAAGCTGAAAAATTCCCTTTGAAAAGAAATCTAGGTTTTGACGGCTCACATATTGCTCAAACACTGCTATTACAGACTCCCGGTCAGGGAAGTCCCTATTTTTTAAGTGATTGTCTAAACTTCGGAAAAAATGAAAATCAGTTGGCGAAAGGTCAGGTGAATAAGTTGGGTGACGGAGAATTTCGTAACCAAATTCCGAAAGTTTTTGGATTGTCTGTCGTGCAACATGAGGTCTTGCATTATCATGAAGAAGTATGGGTCCATGTCTATTGACTAGTGAGGGCTGCAAGCGGCTCAATTTTCCATGCATAGTTTCCAGTTCGGCACAATAGGACGCTGCCGTGATGGTTTCACCAGGTTGCAAAAATGAATAGTGAATAATACCCTTACTGGTCCACCATACAGTCACCATAATCTTTTGCGGGTGAAGTGATGCTCGTGCATGCTGTCTTGGTGCTTCACCTCGATCTAACCATTGTCCTAACCGTCTCCGATTATCGTAAAGTATCCACTTTTCGTCACACGTTACCGCTCGATGAAGAAACGGTTCAACTTTCTGTCGATTAGCCAAAGAGGTAGCCACCTCTAATCGACGGAGCTTATTGGCTTCCGTTAATTGGTGCGGCACCCATCGACCGAGTTTCTACACTTTGCCAATCGAAGAAAGGTGACGACTAATGGTGGCAGTGGACACTTGAAATGTTTCTGCAAGGCTACGCACTGTTGTCGACGGATTACTTTCAACTTCTACACGCAGCTCGTCGTCATTAACGGTGCTACGCGCATATCCACGAGGCTCATTTTCCAAATCAAAATTTCCCTCGCTGAATTTTTTAAACTATCGCCGTAATGTGCGTTCATTACACATGGTTTCACCGAACGTCTGATTAATTTCTCACGTTTCTGCAGCTGCATTTAATCCCTTTTTAAATTGCAAGAGGTAAATTGCCATGCTATCTGCTTCTGGGCTTCCGGGCTGGAACCGCGTCACTTGTATATCTGCCGACGTTTCGTACCCATTTGTATGGGACATCTTCAGGCCTCAACTACTGCACACCGCAACTGTAACGCTCCATTAACCCATTAACCATATATAAACCCGTCCACCATCGACTTACACCAGTTTCAGTGCAGTAGTTGAGCCCTTGGGATATCACAAAAAT
Source organism: Dermolepida albohirtum (assembly GCA_031893035.1). Taxonomy (NCBI): domain Eukaryota; kingdom Metazoa; phylum Arthropoda; class Insecta; order Coleoptera; family Scarabaeidae; genus Dermolepida; species Dermolepida albohirtum. Next base: position 211,324 of record JAVIWB010002938.1, read on the forward strand.
GACATAAGCAACAAGGTCAACATTGGCATAATTATTTTAACGTAAAAACAATTAAAGAAATATTTAATAAAGTGAAATATTGGCATTAATTACCCCAACGTAGTGTTGCATAATTTTATTTGACAGAAAGAAACGATTTCCAACAGAAAATTTCAGTTGAATTTGATGGAGCCTGTGGTTGATTGACTTGATCAATAAGGTTGATATATAACCCCTTTCCACATTAACTTTTGTAAATTCTGTATACGCATTTCGACAACCAAGTTGTCATCATCAGCAGATAATTTCAAAGTGTCGCACCTGGTAAAACACGGCGAAAAAACAATTGTACGAAAATCAAACTCCGTACGCGATCCACACCGCTCAAAACCGAGATGTACATCTCTGTGGATCGCGTACGGAGTTTGATCTTCGTACAATTGTTTTTTCGCCGTGTTTTACCAGGTGCGACACTTTGAAATTATCTGCTGATGATGACAACTTGGTTGTCGAAATGCGTATACAGAATTTACAAAAGTTAATGTGGAAAGGGGTTATATATCAACCTTATTGATCAAGAAAATTTCAAACAATTCGAAATGTTTTACCGCTCATTTAAACATTGATGGTCTCGTGTATCTTAACGACTGACAATATAACATTTCTGTACTAGAATTGTCGACTCAAAATTAATCATGCAATGATCCCACCTGACGATTATCCATAAATTTTTGACCACCGTAAATAAACTACATTAATTGTAGAAATATAAAAAAGATTTTTGATATACATAACACTTAATATTTATATTTATTTTTGTGTTATCCTTTGTATAAAATGGTTTAGTTTCTTTTGAACGACAGTGTTTATTTGCGATTCCCACAACAATATCGAATCGCTGTCTCGAAACAATTATTTCAGGACAAAAAGAAAATAAATGTTTCGTCGTTTAATCTAAATGTAGAAAGAAGGTTAAAACCTTCGACCTTTTTTATTTAAGGATCGTTTTATCTGAAAGTTTGCGTATGTACGACGCAGAAACCGAATGATCATAAAAAAAGGAAGAGATGTCTACATTGTATAAAGGTCGAGAAATCTTAGTTTCAAGAAATATTTCGTGTTGTTTTTTTTTGTAGGGATATATTATATTATTTTCAATTTGGGTCTTTGCTGTGGAATTGGTTTTTGTACGTTTTCCTTTTAATATTTTTCTAGACAAAAAAAATCATATTTAGGGTCAAATGATTCTAGACTCTCGCCAAAAAAAAATTAAATTGAAAACAAAAAAGATTACATGTACGTAGACGTAATATGTACAGTATATTTTTTTACGAAAGTAAAAAAACAAAACTCTGAAATTTATATAAATTTGTAACTATGGCTTTGCAATGTTTAATTAAAATTGAATTAAGTTTACATAAGGTTAATATTATTATATTGGATCAATGTTTAATTGCTGATTTTGTACAAAATAAATTAATAAGTAACAAAGACAATAATTTATTCATCAAATTCTCCAATGATTTTGACAGCATTCTTTTATAACTATCATTAAAGTCGACTGATCTTTTCCCAAATAAAAATAAATTTACATACTACTGTGGGCCAAAAATAGTAAGATTTTGTTCATAATTTTTAAATTCTTAATTTATTCTTCCAAATCTATTTCGTTCCCCTCAAAGTAATCCCTCCTGGCCCCAATACACTTGTGCCAACGTTTCTTCCAATTCTCGAAACAGTTGTTAAAGTCAATTTCAGGAATAGCCGCCTTCAATGCGCGTAGCGATTCACGTTTAATGTCTTCAATTGACTTAAAACGGTTTCCCCGGAGCGGTCGTGTGAGTTTGCTGAATAGCCAGAAGTCACACGGAGCTAAATCAGGCGAATACGGTGGTTGCGGCACGATATTTGTTGAAAATTTGGGGAAAAACTCACAAAGAATTAATGCACTATGCGACGGTGCATTATCGTGGTGCAAAAACCAAGAGTTGTCGGCCCATAATTCTGGCCTCTTTTTACTAATAGACTGGCACAAACGACGCATAACACTCAAATAGTATTCTTTGTTGACAGTTTGGCCGGTCGGAAGGAATTCGGAGTGCACCACGCCTCGATAATCTAAGAAAACTGTCAACATAACCTTGATTTTTGACTTGCTTTGACGTGGTTTTTTTGGGCTTCGGCTCACCTTTGATACGATATTCGGCCGATTGATCGTCTGTTTCCGGGTCATAAGCGTAGATCCAAGGCTCATCTCCAGTTATGATGTCTTTCATTTTGTCTTGATAGTCGAAAAGCAATGTTTCACAGACGTCAACGCGACGCTGTTTTTCGAAAAAATTGAGTGATTTTGGAACAAATTGTGCTTTCACTTTTCTTAGGCCCAAATGATCTTTCAAAATGGTTTTCACTGATCCTTCCGATATTCCAACGATGCCAGTAAGGTCTCTGACTGTTAATCGTCGATTCTCAAGCACCAATTCCTTGATTCTATTGACGTGTTGATCATCTGTTGATGTTGATGGCCGTCCTGGACGTGGTTCGTCATCAACGCGTTCTCCACCCTCTTTGAAAAATTTGTACCAATCAAAAACACTTGTTCGCGACAAACAATTATCACCGAAGGCCTTTTGCGACATTCTGAACGTTTCGGCACCAGAAATTTGATTCCGCACACAAAATTTAATGGAACTTCTTTGTTGAATAATTACACTCATTGTAAAAATCGCCGAATGCACTTTTTGTACTTCAGAAAGACAAGCGCATACTAAACACTAATGATTATTTTGATGTGACATTTGGCACAGATGTCACTGACAGTCATACCAACCTAGAAGAAAAATATTTCGACGAATGGGTTGTCGCGCGAAATTTAAATTAAAAAGTCTTACTATTTTTTGCCCACAGTAGTACATATTTAAAACGTTTATTTTTTCCTGATTTAACTGTTTTATAGATTTAAATACGTAAAAATTTCGACACTAGATGGGCAGTGAAGGAAAAATGTCTAACAAAATTTTGCAGTCTCTATTAGGTCTAGATTTATGACTAATCTGTCTACTGAGTCGTCGGAAATGTTATGACGTATTTTTCCTATGATTTTGTAGGACATTTATTAATTTAAAAAGATGAATCATTTATGGATTGCCCGTTTTCTTCTATAAATATTTCACCATCATTCGTTAGTTTTATTAAAGTAGAACTAGCTTTGTCTTCGAACAGTTTATAAGGCGATTCACAACATTACCCCACATCTCTTCGCATTGTCATGCTGAAATACAACTCCTTTACTATATATTATTAAGCTATGAACGCTTCTTGATGATAGATTCATCGAAACTGTCCAATTTCCAACAGTACACACTTGAATTAAGTATTTCATTCTTCATTAAGACAAGACCTTTAAAATTCCAACATATTGAAGACGTAACTTTCCTCTAATGAATGTCCGCTTTCGATGACGTTTAAGGCGAAACATCAAGTTGAGAACAAGACCATTTTCGTATCTCATATTGTCGCTTGAAAACGTTTCGAAAAGGATCGTTTTTCTCACGCTTAAGGAGCATATCGCAAATGATTTATAAAAGTCATCAGAAAGACTTTTTCGAGTTTATTGTAAACCCAAATGATAAGCTTGCTGACGTATTTTAACTTTTTCATGTTGCAACCACATGAAAAACGCTTGCACAGTGAATGCTTGTGTAATCTCCCGTGTCTTGTGCCATGAGTTTAACCAGATCAACGCTTTTATTTGGCCATCAATCAGAGAGCCTCTTTAATGTTAAAATCGCTAGTACGAAATTTTATGGACCATAGTTGGCATTGATATTCTTGTCTGTCATTATCATTCTACCTTTGTTTTTCACAACAATATGACGAAGATACACACTTTGATCCTCTATCCTCAACCAAATCACTCATTTTTTTCTAAAACTAAGTTAGGACTGTTAGAGCTGTTATGTGGAATAGCATAAAGATAGATGCGAATGCCTCAAGCATTTGTAAAACGTGAAGTAGCGCCATCCGTTGGGAAAATGCGTCACGACTTGCTCGACAAGCCAGTAGTTAAACTGATTGATGACAATACATATTTCGATTGTTTGTTTCATGAAACATAAAAACCAAAAATAAAACCAAGGTACAAGAGGTAACGTCCTGAAAATCTAAATAAATTGATAACAATCTTTGTCCAGGTTAGATTTAAATATCGGCTTTTGAAATCGTTAATTTGTATATTTTTTACTTCAATCTTTCTTAGAATCGTTTGTCAGTAATTTAAATAAAGAATTACCCTATGATAGGCAATATATTTTATTTTTGAAGAATCTACAGATCCTGAGAAATTTATTGTAACTACATTATTTTATTATTTGCTTATAATATTTTTTTATCTAATCTAATAAACTAAAAATAGTATGTTTCTATAATTACATTTTTTATTGCAGGATGTAGACTTTCAATTAATCGGGCATACTGAAGAAAAAGAATGGAGACTCAGCTATATTTAGATACTGGTAACCTTTTATCTTTTATCTTAATTTTATGATGCGGCGCCTCCACCAAAAGTAGCAAATGTTAAAATTAAAAATAAAACGAATATTTTCGGAGTTGTGCATGTGTTTATGCAATTAATTATTCGTATTTTAATTCGATTTAAGTACTTAAATATTTTTAATAGTACAGAGTGAGTTCCGATATACGTAAAAATATAATATTAACTTCAGAAATTTTTTGAGTAAAAAACTGTCTTGTTATCTAAACATATAAAGGTTTTTTTTTAAAGGAATATTGTTTTCTTAATGTAGAAGTGATTAAATGCACCATTTAAACAGTCATCATCATTAGATATTCAGATTTCTTCAATGGAATGTATGTTCTATTCGGCGAATGTAAATTTAAGCTAATAAAAATGTGTTTCCTTAAAACTAAATAGCTTTAAACATTCCTCGTTAAATGGAATATTTAATGTGCACCGTTGGTCAAAACTGTTCTTAGATTATCGCATCAAAATTTGTCTTTTATTAACAATATTTATCAGAATTTATAGCCTTTCTCATTTGCAAAAGTTATAACAAACAGAACCTTTTTGATCCTACTGATTGTTAGCATCCTCTTATTTTGGTTCAAATCCAATTCTGTATTTGTTCAAACCTAATTATCCGAGATGTTTTGGGTTGGCAACTAAGTACTTTCGGTTTTGTAGTATAAAATAAAACACTTTTTTTTAAACAAACAATAATTTTTAATCAATTATATATTTTCCATTTTGCTCAATGACCTTTTGCCATCTTTCTTTCAGCTGCATGATTTCGCGCTCATAAAATTTCTGGTCCTTATCAGCAAAAAAACTGAACCAGGTGCGAGTGAAGGTCATCGTCATTTATGAAAGTTTTACCATTCAAAGAATTCTGCAAACTTCGAAATAAATGGTAATCAGATGGTGCTAGATCAGGGCTGTATGGGGGATGTGGCATCACTTCCCAGCCAAGCTCCAATAGTTTCCCACGAGTTGCCAAAGATGTATGAGGCCTTGCATTATCTTGGTGGAAAACTACACCTTTCCGATTTGACAATTCTGGCCGTTTATCTTTGATCGCTTCATCCAGTTTTATTAATTGTTGACAGTAAACATCAGAATTGATCGTTTGGTTCCTTGGAAGCAGCTCAAAAAACACAACACCTTTGTAATTCCAACAAACTGACAGCATGATCTTTTTTGGATGCAATTCAGCTTTCGATGTGGTTTGAACTGGTGTATTGTTTTTGCTCCATGATCGTGTTCGAACTGTGTTACTGTACAGGACCCATTTTTCATCACCAGTGATGATTCTTTTTAGGAAAGGGTCGGTTTCATTTCGTCTAAGATGCATATCGCAAAAGTTGATTCTTTGTGTTAAATGAATTTCTTTCAATTCTTGAGGTACCCAAATATCAAGCTTCTTAACTAGCCCAGACATTTTAAATGTTTTCCAATTGTTGTCATCATCAACTTCAGTAGGCCGACCAGAACGTTGCTCATCTTTGAGGGAAAAATCTCCAGAACGGAATTTTTTATACCAATTCTGAAACGTGCGCTCTGTTAAGCAATTAGCACCATAAACTTCACATATCTTTCTGTGAACCGCAGCAGCTTTCTTTCCTTTACGGATATAAAATAGTAAAATATGTCGAAAATGTTCGTTTCTGCACTCTATTTAAAATTAACCCACAACTAATAGCTTTAATAAAAATCACGCACTACTTGATTCTGAAGTTACGTCAATGTGACTAGTATCACGCGACAAACGGTAAAGTACAGCACTAACATACGTTATACAAAAAGTAAAGCAACGCTCTCTATCAGTAAAAACCGAAAGTACTTAGTTGCCAACCCAATATAATGAAATGTCTTCACAGATCCAACGGTTAAAGTAAATGTTAAAAGGTGTCTGATAGGATCATCTTTCTTGTCATTTGATTGTTATAGAAAGTAGTGAATTATTTTGGGGACAGACTATATGTATAACAGAATAGAATATGAGAAAGAAGAGATTCAAATTATTCTCCACCAAATTAGTAAATACGTACTACAAACAAATATTAAAATGATTTCTGAAAGACGCGATTGTTCGGTCATTTATTTCTGTACACCGCTGTACCTACCGAAAACGCACCCGAACTTTGCGTAAACGGCGTACGTAAAAACGCACTCATGCGAACCCGGCGTTCCGTTCAACAAGTGATCAGACGCGTTTTAAGGCATGCCACACTACGATTATTATTGCGTAGGTCCGCAAAACCGACATAGATCGAGATAGTCTACATCGTTAGACATCGTCTATCTCTGTCCATATTTCGTTCGCTTTCTATTTCGCTTACTTTTCGCCGTCTCTACGAACAAACAAAACAAACACGTTTTCTGGGGATTTTGTTTGTTTACCGTAGAAATAATGTATCGTGCTTCGATTGTTTCGTGTATATTAGTCGGGTATTATGCGAAACAGATCGCACCCGTTTACGTTGTAGTCATATAGTGGATATAATAACCATTAATATCAATGAAAGGCCGTCTAGGTCCGAACAATAGTGGTGTTTGTTACACTTTTTTTGCACGTCTACGCTTTTTATGTCCTAATTTGCTATGCAAAATTAACGTTTTCGTCTGGAATGTAGAAGTGATGAAATGACGAAATAAATTGGGCCGTTTGTTGTTAGTAGCATCAAAATACGGGAAAGTGCTTCGAAATTAATCAAAATATTTGATTTCGGTTCGTTGATGACTCTTGTTCTTAGAAGAGCGTTGTAATTGCAAAAATCAAAAGGGATTTGGAACTACCGATATTTGGGAAAATTTATTTCGAAAAAAAAGCAATGGTTTAGTAATATGAAAACGTGATTTTTAGAATCGAAATTTTGAGAAAATTAAACCATTATTGATGTACCAAAAATTTAGTAATAAATAATTATAAGTAGTTTTTATTGATTTAACTTTTGCAGCCCACTTGAACAAGTATTTGCTGTTTAAATTAAGAAACAGAACGCTATAATTCCTCAGTACCTTTAACGTTCTCAATCTAATACAAAATATATTCAAAAACTTCTCTGTATCACTCATAATTTTGTAGATATATAAATATATGTATGTATGTGGTAGTAATATAGTGAAGCTTATTTTTTGATCAAAGTTGTCTTACAAAACCGTCCGACTAGACAATGAAATATAAAAAAACACCTGAACTTTATTGGTTGTTGCCTCACAATATCAATATATGAGAATGATTTGAAAAATGAAACAAATGAAATAGGGCTTTCAATTTTATTATTTTCCAATATATTCCCACTTCAATGCACTTGGACGAACGATGATACCATTTTCGAATTGTTCTTGCTAAAAATCCCCAAAATATTACATTGTTGCAATAAGTTGGAAAACATCAGGGTGTTCGATAAGTGTCTGCTGATTTTTAAGTTAGATCAAAAGCAAAAATTATTATAATAATTCGGTTTATTAAATAATATTGGGTTGGCAACTAAGTACTTTCGGTTTTGTAGTATAAAATAAAACACTTTTTTTTAAACAAAGAATAGTTTTCAATCAATTATATATTTTCCATTTTGCTCAATGACCTTTTGTCATCTTTCTTTCAGCTGCATGATTCCGCGCTCATAAAATTTCTGGTCCTTATCAGCAAAACACTGAACCAGGTGCGAGTGAAGGTCATCGTCATTTGTGAAAGTTTTACCATTCAAAGAATTCTGCAAACTTCGAAATAAATGGTAATCAGATGGTGCTAGATCAGGGCTGTATGGGGGATGTGGCATCACTTCCCAGCCAAGCTCCAATAGTTTCCCACGAGTTGCCAAAGATGTGTGAGGCCTTGCATTATCTTGGTGGAAAACTACACCTTTCCGATTTGACAATTCTGGCCGTTTTTTCTTTGATTGCTTCATCCAGTTTTATTAATTCTTGACAGTAAACATCAGAATTGATCGTTTGGTTCCTTGGAAGCAGCTCAAAAAACACAACACATTTGTAATCCCACAAAACTGACAGCATGATCTTTTTTGGATGCAATTCAGCTTTCGATGTGGTTTGAGCTGGTTTATCGTGTTTGCTCCATGATCGTTTTCGAACTATATTACTGTACAGGACCCATTTTTGATCACCAGTGATGATTCTTTTTAAGAAAGGGTCGGTTTCATTTCGTCTAAGGTGCACATCGCAAAAGTTGATTCTTTGTGTTAAATGAATTTCTTTCAATTCGTGAGGTACCCAAATATCAAGCTTCTTAACTAGCCCAAGACATTTTAAATGTTTTTCAATTGTTGTGTACGATACATGTAGCCTCTCCGCAACCTCTCGAACAGTTATATGACGATCTTCTTCAATTATGACTTTGATTTGGTCATCATCAACTTCGGTAGGCCGACCAGAACGTTGCTCATCTTTTAGGGAAAAATCTCCAGAACGGAATTTTTTGTACCAACTCTGACACGTGCGCTCTGTTAAGCAATTAGCACCATAAACTTCACATATCTTTTTGTGAGCCGCGCAGCTTTCTTTCCTTTACGGAAATAAAATAGTAAAATATGTCGAAAATGTTCGTTTCTGCACTCAATTTAAAATTAACCCACAACTAATAGCTTTAATAAAAATCACGCACTACTTGCTTCTGAAGTTACGTCAATGCGACTAGTATCACGTGACAAACGGTAAAGTACAGCACTAACATACGTTATACAAAAAATAAAGCACCGCTCTCTATCATTAAAAACCGAAAGTACTTAGTTGCCAACCCAATACATTAATTCACAACTGTTTTACAAACGAATAACTAAACTAAGTTGATCCAAGACGAAGGAAAGAAAAACAATTCTTTTTGTTAGTCTTTGGCAAAAGAACTTTTATTGATTTCTTGTTACTTTTTTTACCATTTTCTGTTTCCAACACAGTAAATATTTGTACGTGATTTGCTTTAAAAATATATAATTTTACTGAGTGTCTGAGAGTTTTTTGTCATAGTGTATTTACGTAAAATCTGAGAAAGAATTTCGTATTATGCTGCAAAGACGTATTTATATTTTATGAAAAAAAATCGACTATTATAAGTTTGCCCACAAGAAGAAAGTACCAGACATTTAGAATCTATTTAAACCCAAACTTTATTATTCCATTCAGTCCGAATACAAGCACAAACATTTACGAATTCGTCTGCATACTCCGTGCAAATATAGCCTCATAAAAACGGAGTGTAATAAATAAAAACAAGTCAATGAAATACGGGAAAGAAGACGCAACAGCAGTGATTCTTATTATACGATTTGAGATCAGACCCGTCTAGACAATTAAATTCTCGAAACAGCTGATTTTGACAGCGTCCGAGGGAACAGCAGAAACAACGGACAGAAAGAGCGGCGATAGCAGTGGGAGAAAGAGCGTCGCACAGCGATGTGGCTACCAACGTCTCGAGAACCGAACGGCAGGCAAACCGGTCCTGTATCCGGGCAATCCAATTCAACGCATACACATATTCTACCGGAATGAGCACACTCTTCTATACACAAGAAGTGTGTGTGTGTGTATGTGTGTGTGTTGGTAGAAGGGTCATTGGCCAAAAATATTGAGCTGGGATTTTTTGCCGACATGTACAATGACCGAGACTACAGATTACAGAAGGCCCCAGACTTTCGCATTTTCTCTTCTACAGTCGAGCGAGTTCGCATTACATAACGTTGAAACTTGCCGTTTTTTTTTGCAGTCGTTCTCCTTTTTTTACGTAATGACACAATGATAAAGTAATTTGCAATGTTTTTGGACATTTTTAAGGTATTTTTACAATTGCTGTTGCCGGTGAAGTTCGTCTGAAGTAAATAAATTGCTGCAAAACTTATTTGTATCTAATACGTTCATCACCTTGTTTTGTATTTTAAAATTAATTACACAGAATGAAATAAGAGTTTCGAAAAAAAGGAATTTATTTATAGAAACATAATCAGATACAGTGGAATGTTGAATTATTGTCATTTGAATTAGCATATTTTGGTCGTTAAGTAGGGTCAATATACTCATCTTTTTTTCTTTTTACCTAAGATCACTTTGGTAGATATAGTGCTAAGTAGCAAAACAAATAAGTGAGGAAAAAAATACGCCACTACGATCAAATAGTATAGGAACTCAATATTTTTCCTGAGATTGGCAGCACTGTCTTGAATATGTGCACAAAATTTCACGTCATCATTCCTGTCATCGGTAAGCAAATAATTGCTTTCCCGTCACGAAAAAAGTAGTGTGTACATACAATTTTATTTATAAAATGAACGTTCTTTCATGGATACGTTGAAAATGCTCCTATGACAGGTGCATGTTAAAAACAAAAGTGTAATGCAAAATGTTGAAAGAAACGAGAGAGAACGTGCTGAAGGCGGGGAGTGATGAACTGATGAAAACCACGTCAAGCAAAAGATCTGGTTCTCAAAAATCGTTGATTCACAATCAAAGACCTTGCAGATATATTGGGTCTGGGAAAAAGTTCGTGGCGTTTTTTCAGTAAAATTCAACTGGTCCCCGCATGGCGCGTGGACGAATTCATTTAAACCGAATATGCTCCATTATTATCGACAATGTTTCGCCATTTTTTTGGTAAATCCATGATCCCATCGGTGAAAAACTTCTGTGGTTTCTGGTCGAAAAACTGAATCAAGTAGTTTTCACAGGCTTCTTTTGAAACCAACTTAATTCCATTGAGAGAGTTCTGCAGAGATCGAAACAGATGATAGTCAGAGGGTGCTATATCCGGACTGTAAGGTGGGTGCATCAAAACTTCCCAACCAAACTCTCTCAATTTTTGACGGGTCATCAAAGAAGTGTGTGGTCGGGCGTTGTCATGATGGAAGACAACACCTTTCCTATTAATCAATTCGGGCCGTTTTCTTTCAATCGCCTGGCGTAATCTCTCTAGTTGTGCACAGTAGAGTTGAGAATCAATCGTCTGACCAGTTGGAAGTAGCTCGTAGTGGACGATTCCCCTCCAGTCCCACCATACACACAGCATCACTTTTTTTGGCGTCAATGTTGGCTTAGCGAACGCTTGTGACGGCTCACCATCCTTTATCCACGATCTTTTACGCTTCCGATTATCGTACGTAATCCATTTTTCATCTCCGGTTATTAAACGTTTCAGAAACGGCTCGATTTCATTCCGTTTCAGCAGCGCATCGCAGATGTTAATTCGGTCAATCATGTTTTTCACGCTCAACTCATGAGGAACCCATACGTCAAGCTTTTTTTTGTAACCAGCTTTGTGTAAATGGTTCAAAACAGTTTTGTGGTCAATGCCTAGCTCCATGCCAATATCGACACTGCTGATATGCTTATCTTGTTGGACTTTTTCAAGAATTTCATCAGATTTTTCAGTGATTGGACGACCGGAGCGTGACTCATCTTTCACATTGAAATTTCCAGAAGGAAAGCGAGCGAACCATTTCCGCGCAACAGATTTCGATAAAGTACCTTCACCGTACACAGCACAAATTTTATCACAAGCCTGCGCAGCGTTCTTCCCCTTATCATAATAATATTGCAGAATATAGCGAAATTTCTCATTATTCTTCTCCATTTTCAAGTGCGAATAACTTTCCAACCACTGCACCGATTACAATGTTTCTACGCTCAAACTAACGTTCGGAAGGTCATCTAAAAAACGAGCCGTTGGTGGTGTCGCTGTGACTTGTTGTTCTTTAGTTATCGGCACCCAATGCCATCTATCGGGAAAAACGCCACGAACTTTTTCCCAGACCCAATAGATTTAATAATACTGGTAATGAATATTAAATATATACTATTGTTACATTTTCAGCTATATTATGGTCCTCATGTTTCTCGGGAGTTTCTAGGTTTCTCCTAGGCAAATCCTTGTTATAGTTAGTTTTGTTTATGGGCCCTTTAATCTCTGTGCAATCTTGATCCTCTTCCAACCTTAGAAAAAAACTGATTGGGTCTCGTCACTTCAACCTTAGATCCCCTTATTCTACAATGTTGATCCACGCAGTTTTATGTATCTCTGTGTAAATGAATCTGTTTCGATTTTACCTTTTTATCTTCCTGGCTTGAAAAAACCCTCTATGGAAGTTTCAAAGATTTTTATTTTTTTGCTTTTGCTCAGACCTTGTAAATAACAATGGAATTTCATTTGGATCAAACCAAACAATTTTAAAAGACCATTAGTCTTAAAAAAGAAATTTCATCTCGATTGGTCAAAAAATCGTTGAATTTTTTCTAAAAATTACGTTTCTACAGAGATGAGATCTAATTATCAATCATGAAACACGTCATTATGGGTGATGAGAGATGGATTTATAATCCTGAAACAGCCAATCGGTCCAGAGAATATCTTGCCAAAGGTTGAAATTAGTGGTTCAAAAATCGAAGTTAACAATTTTGTTTTGTGCAAAATCAAACATTAAAAAAGTCTTGAATAATGCACTTTATTGCTTGTTCAATACTATCCGACCACACGTTCAAGACACATTATTCCACACCCTGCATTATGTTTCCACAGATCAACAGATCGTTCCAAGGATACCGTTTCGAAATGATCGAAGAGAAGAAACAAAATTTCAAACGCCATGAGAAGGCTGTACTGAATAATGACCTTCGGGACTGCTATGAAGATTTGAAACAAACGTTTGAGTACTTGTATTGTTTCGGAAATGGAACTCAATAAATTTGGACATAGAATAAATACTTGGCCTTCCATTTAACCAGTCCAGATACTCTACGATTACAATTTAGTATGTCAAGTTTCAAAGTTCTATAAAATATATTTTTCTTTAAGCCAATATTTTACAGACGTAACTGAATTGCCAAGCAAACTGAATCCTTTAAACCACGACATACATTGAAACGCGGAAAAATTATTTTATTAAGGAAAACCTACACAAGTCCGAAAATATAACTTTCTTTTCTATCAAAGTCACTTGATTTTTTTAATACCACGTTATCAATACCTTATAACAAATACTAAGTGTTTTGAAACGTAAAATATCATCGCGGAAAATTTCATTTTCACAATCACAATTAAAATAATTGTTGATAGTTTCAAAAGCTAGTAGGCAAAGATTTTATTTCATTTGAATTCTTAATATATACTAACCCATCCCCGGATTTCAAACAACGTAATATAGACTCCCACATTTCTACTTACGACAGGCTATCCCATATAACACGTTTTCCAATAAAAGTGATATGATTTCTTAAAAAAAACACACTTATTGTTAAAAAATTCAAAAGTTTTTTATTTAATGTGACGTACAATCGATACAATTAAGTTCTAAATAAAACGTCATTCAAATGGCCTCCACGACTTCTTCTGCAGGAACGAATTCGATGAACCCAATTTTCGAGCACTTTTTCCACTAAATCTAGTCGTATGTCATGAATGGCACGTTCAATATTGACTTGTAAAGCTTGAAGAGAGTCTGGTTTATTTCGATAGACCAATGACTTTAAATAACGCCACAAGAAATAGTCTAATGGTGTTAAATCGCAACTTCTTGGAGGCCATTCATTATCACAATTTCTTGAAATAATCGAATCTCCAAACTTTTCTCGCAATAATTCTGTTGTTGCATTTGCTGTGTGGCACGTAGCCCCGTCTTGATGGAACCAAATGTTGTCAAGATCAACTTCTTCCAATGTCGGCCATAAAAAGTTGGTTATCATCAATTTATACCGCTCTCCATTGACAGTAACGGTGTTACCAGCTTCATTTTGAAAGAAGTTCGGACCGATGATTCCACCATACCAAAAACCACACCAAACTGTCAATTTAGGTGAATGTAATGGTTTTTCATAATTAATTTGTGGATTTCCTTCGCACCAGAATCGACAGTTTTGTTTATTTACCACACCATTCAGATGAAAGTGAGCCTCATCAGAGAAGATGATTTTCTTAAAAAAATCGTTATCGTTTTCAAGTTGTTCCAAGGCAAAATCAGCAAATTCAGGACGTTTACGGTGGTTCAATGGCTTTAGTTCTTGAGTGAGAACAATTTTATTGGGATGCAAACCCAAATCCTTTCTCAAAATCCGCCAGGTTGTGGTTTGAGACAGTCGCAATTGTTGAGAACGTCTTAGCACTTGAAAATTATGTAAAGAAAATGTAACCTCAAAATTTTTAACAATTCGACGAATAGCGAGCACACTTGGACGATTATTACGACCATAAAATGGCAAAAGCGCACGAAAAGTTGCAATTGGGGAACGATTATTTTGATAATAAAACTGAATAATTTGTAAACGTTGTTCTTGCGTATTGTAAACACTACTGAATACAATGAAAAACAAATGACAGATCATGACATATTACAAATGGCCGAAATGTCACTTCAAAATCATATCATCCCTATTGGAAACCTTATATTTAGTACCTTTTCTCTGAATACAGCTAAAATATTGCAGAACGTTTCATAATAATCAAAATATAATTGTATTTATTAGCAGATTAATCTCGACGAACTTGTTGTGTATTTTACAATTATTAGTCGCTTACTAAATATGACGTTACAATATTACAAATTAACACAGTATATAGTAATTAGTATAATTAATACGCAGGGAAATGTGATGGTGTGACGTGGAATATAATTTTTAAAGCTGTGTGTTTATTGTTGCTGTGTTCTTTATTTGGGAAATATACAATCTACACATATTAACATATCGATTCTTTGATAGGGTTAATCTAGCTATAGTAAATGTGGGCATTGTACAATTATAGAATTTTTTTTAGAATAAAACTTAGATTTCCAAATTGTGGATACCTCTACAATTTTGGAGATGGAGGTTAAACAACCAAAACCAAAATGTTGGTTCAGATATGTGGATGATACTTTCGTTATTTGGCCGCATGGTCGGGATTCCTTGAACAACTTCCTTGTTTTCTTAAATTCACAACACGATTCCATAAACTTCACCATGGAGATTGAATCTGAAGGTTTCCTTCCTTTCCTCGACGTCTTGGTAACTCGTCATCTGGATGGTTCACTAGGACATTCAGTGTATCGCAAACTCACACACACTGATCGGTATCTCAATGCCCTCTCCCATCATCATCCCGCCCAGAAACAGGGCGTTATTAATTCCTTAGTCCAAAGAGCTGTCAACATATCTGACCAGCATTCTATATCCCAGGAATTAAGTCATGTTACCAAAGCTCTTATAAATAATAATTTCTCCAATCATAATATTCAGCGAACTATAGATCGACATCTTAATCCCAAAATCCCACAACTTAATACACAGCTTATCTCATCTGTCCCCCTCTCTAAAGCCCACCTACCCTATATACAAGGTGTTACTGACCGCATCAGTAGAGTTCTTCTCAAAAACAAGATCAAAACCATCTTCAAACCCCATTCCAAATTATCTGACCCTTTTTCCGTAAACGACCATGTTTCTTTAGAATCACCTGGTGTGTACAGGATTCCTTGTTCATGCGGCAGGGCATATATTGGCGAAACAAAGCGGTCTGTCGGCACTCGTGTTTCTGAACATGAGCATTGTACTAGGTTACTGCGCATAGCCGGTTCTGCACTTACCGAGCATAGGCTGGAAACCGGGCACCATATTCAGTTTAATTCGACCAAGATCCTATCCCGCACTAACCATTTCTATGGTTGCAAAATCCGTGAAACTATAGAGATCTTTAAGCACCCCAATAACCTTAACCGCGATGATGGCTACCCCCTACATAACGCTTGGCAATCCTGCATCTCCAAACTACCCAACCGCAACCGTAACGCTCCATTGACCCATGACCCCTTATCCATATATAAACCCGTCCCCCATCGACTTACACCATTTTCAGTGCAGTAGTTCAGTCCTGAAGATGTCCCATACAAATGGGTACGAAACGTCGGTAGATATACTAGTGACGCGGTTCCAGCCCGGAAACCCAGAAGCAGATAGGAGGTTAAACATTTTAAAGGTATCTTGTAGTTTTGAACAAAGCAAAATTTTCAATCCTAATTCCCAAATTCTAAAGAGAATTTAAAACGCAATTACCAAAAATAAATGTAAACTCGTAAAAAACAGCTTTTAAAGACAACAAATTTAATAAAATTATTATTCGTAATAAACAATGTAAAATTGAATTAAAAAATTAACTTCCATAATTGTTGCTAAGTGTTCTCCCTTAAAATACTCATCGATCCCTTAGATTGCATTAATAAGAATAATAAAACATAATGAATCGTGAAACTGCATGATAACTACTATTAATTTTTAGTGCATATTATCATCTTCGACCGCAATTGTGCGTCAAGGAATGTTATAAATTTTGTTTGTACAAGTCTTTATCCATTAACATGATAAAATTGCACTTAATAGTAAAAAATATTTACAATGTTTCCTTTTCAGCTTGTTCAGTGGAATCAGCACAAAGGAATGTTGTTATTGTTTAATGTGAACTTGTTACTTTGATCTTTAAATGTAATCCAATCGCTCGGAATTGCAATCATAATCGCAATAAATAACAAAAGATGTTATGTACAAGGAATTGTCTTCAATTATTGTCGTATTTTATTGAACTTCTTTAAAATATTTGCTAATAAAAAACAATATATTGAGTTGTCGTATGGGGTATTTTGTCTACGTTTTTCATATGTCGTATATTGATATAAAGGAAAAATTAGTTATATCTTGCCAGTTTTCTTCAATAATCTTTTGTCATCTTTGACGACTTTCGAAATTCCTTGTTCATATTCATCGGTGATAAACTTTACAAGGTTTGCAAACTTATCTATGTCGAATGTTACAACTACGCAAAGAATTTTGAAGGTAACGAAACGAATGAAAGTCTGAATGAGCAAAATCCGGTGAGTATGGTCATACCCGTCATATTTGATGGGATGCCACCTTAAAATCCAATAATTTTTGACAGTCGATCAAACTTGTGTTGGTCTCGCATTGTGATGAAATACCACTCTTTTACCATTAACAAGCTCTGGACGTTTCTAGATGAAAGATTCATTCAAACTGTCAAATTTCCACTCGAACTAATTATTTCATAGTGGGTAGTGGTTCGAAAAATATGCCACTTGTAAAGTCACAACATACTAAGAGCATAAATTTCCTCTGAAGAATATCTGCTTTCGATAATGTTTGATGTGAATCTTCAAGTCGAAACCAAGACCGTTTTTTGTATTATATTGTTGTGAACAATCCATTTTTCATGATCGATTATCAGTCGCTTCAAAAAACAATCATTTTCTTAATGTTTAAGGACAATCAATATCTTAGAGTTCATGAAGAACGGAAACATCGAATTTGCTGACGTGTCCTGGCTTTTTCATATGGTCGTGTTGGATGTTCAACGTTTCTGCAATCTCTCGTGTCATGTGACCTGTCTTTAACTCAACCAATAGTTAGTGGACCTTCTTGGCAGAGAAGTGTCGGTAAGATTAAAATTACCAGCAAAGAGTTCAAGCAGAGGTCTTCCATTTTCAACTTTTTATAAAATTTGAAACACTCAACCCAATCGCTCGATTTTTTTTTCCTAAATGAAGATAAAACTGTAAGCTGTCATATGTCAAATAGATACGAATGACTCTTAACACTCACAAAAAAATATCTCACGGTTTTCCCAACAACGTAATTTCATATTAAACGCAGGCACAAAATGGCATATTATTTAAACACTTCAGTACACTCACACAAATAACCATACCAAGTATTACATCCACAATGAGGCGGTCATTTTCAGAAAGAGTGTTATAGTCAGTCGAGCGAGTTTATGAACAATTACCATCAAAAAAATGTTTAGATACGGTATAACAGTTAGGACGCAGACTTATTACTGGAGAACTACATAAAAATGATTTTTACTAGCTTTTTATGCTTACATTACTTTTCATTCACGTTAATCAGCTGGCTTGTATTTCAGTGGTAAGTTACAGTACATAAATAAGCACACTGGATAAGTATTTCAACAACGATACTGTCATCTTCACAAGTAACGTTAAAAATAATGTTACCGTAACTACTGAAGAATACAAGATCGTTGCCAAAATACATATTAAACGCATTAATTACTTATGCAATGCAAAACGTGGGAAAGGGTTTTAACAACGAAATTGAACAGGTTGGTCTAAGAAGTTTATGGATATATTTACATATTTACTACGTAAAATTAAAATATAGTATTTTTAAATATTCATTTTTTAGGTTTCTCTTTAAAAATACGTTTCGTCGAACATCCAAAAAAAAACAGGCAATAAACTGTGTACACGTTTGATATATATTGTATATGCTAGGACGACAGTGGCTTGGAATTTTTTTATTTTCAGTAATAGAAACCCGTAGATCCGAACTTGTGTATATTTATGTCACAAGTTCGTATATGGCGGGCCTTATTGTTGAAAAATATCGTCGTTAACTCTGTGGAGACCGAAAGAATGCCAAGAAGAATATAAAAAAACAAGAGGAGGTTTGGATATTTTTTTTCTCAGTTTCTGAATAAAATAAAAAACTAAAGTTGTACAAGAGTAAATCAAAAAAGTAAAGCTTTTTTTTCGCGAAGCAAGGCAAATGTTAAATATTCTCAAAATATGCCAAAACTATCTTTCTTTACATGTTTCATTTTTTTATGTTTCTCTTTTTGTTTTTTAATGCATTTTAAATTCTAATACTTGTTTATACACCAAATAAATTTTCCAGTACACAAGGTGTTGTAAGTTGACAGAAACTTACGGAGTATACAGTTGGTGCCAAAAGTTTCTGTACAATTGCTTTTGTTTCGAAAATAAAAATGCTACCAAAATGCATTTTCTAATAGTAGTATGAGAGAAGTATAGACTTAACCTGGTCTTTCTTGTGTAGCAGTAAAAATAGGAAAACGAAACAAACAGATAACGAAAATAAATTTTATTCCCTTTCAGAGTGGCCATTTTTTATAATTTTCTTCGTGGCTTTTTTTAAATTTATATTTCTATCATTTATTTTCACTTACTCAAGACACATATTTCCTAAAAGCTTAAGAGAAGCAAACTTGTAACACCCTGATGCAATGAAAGTTTATTTGAGAAGAAAAATATAGATACCCTCGAGAAAATTTATCAAAATCTTTAGAATATTTTTATTTTTAGAACATACATATCAATGAGGGTGTGGAAGATATTCGAATAGTAATCTTCATTAAATTATCTAATGGCTATGATAAACCAAAACTAATTAATCGTCGATGTGAATATGCGCGATTTTAGATGCGATAGTGTTTTCGGTAATAATTATCTTATGAAGCAGATTAAGTACGTATTACATTACGTTATATATTGGGTTGGCAACTAAGTACTTTCGGTTTTTACTGACAGAGAGCGCTGCTTTATTTTTTGTATAACGTATGTTAGTGCTGTACTTTACCGTTTGTCGCGTGATACTAGTCACATTGACGTAACTTCAGAAGCAAGTAGTGCGTGATTTTTATTAAAGCTATTAGTTGTGGGTTATTTTTAAATGGAGTGCAGAAACGAACATTTTCGACATATTTTACTATTTTATTTCCGTAAAGGAAAGAAAGCTGCTGCGGCTCACAAAAAAATATGTGAAGTTTATGGTGCCAATTGCTTAAAAGAGCGCACGTGTCGGAATTGGTATAAAAAAATCCGTTCTGGAGATTTTCCCCTGAAAGGTGAGCAACGTTCTGGTCGGCCTACTGAAGTTGATGATGACCAAATCAAAGTCATAATTGAAAAGGATCGTCATATAACTGTCCGAGAGGTTGCGGAGAGGCTACATGTATCGCACACAACAATTGAAAAACATTTATAATGTCTTGGGCTAGTTAAGAAGCTTGATATTTGGGTACCTCACGAATTGAAAGAAATTCATTTAACACAAAGAATCAACTTTTGCGATATGCACCTTAGACGAAATGAAACCGACCCTTTCTTAAAAAGAATCATCACTGGTGATGAAAAATGGGTCCTGTACAGTAACATAGTTCGAAAACGATCATGGAGCAAACACGATATAAGATCATGCTGTCAGTTTGGTAGGATTACAAAGGTGTTGTGTTTTTTGAGCTGCTTCCAAGGAACCAAACGATCAATTCTGATGTTTACTGTCAACAATTAATAAAACTGGATGAAGCAATCAAAGAAAGACGGCCCGAATTGTCAAATCGGAAAGGTGTAGTTTTCCACCAAGATAATGTAAGGAATCACACATCTTTGGCAACTCGTGGGAAACTATTGGAGCTTGGCTGGGAAGTGATGCCACATCCCCCATACAGCCCTGATCTAGCACCACCTGATTACCATTTATTTCGAAGTTTGCAGAATTCTTTGAATGGTAAAACTTTCACAAATGACGATGATCTTCACTCGCACCTGGTTCAGTTTTTTGCTGATAAGGACCAGAAATTTTATGAGCGCGGAATCATGCAACTGAAAGAAAGGTGGCAAAAGGTCGTTGGGCAAAATGGAAAATATATAATTGATTAAAAACTATTCTTTGTTTAAAAAAAAAAGTGTTTTATTTTATACTACAAAACCGAAAGTACTTAGTTGCCAACCCAATATTAACTATCGACTAACTAGGACAGTTTTGAGTGTTTAAAACGTCGTTAATATTAGATATTGTTTAAACGACGAACTTGATTGAATTTAAACTCCCGTTTTTATCGAAAATGCTTGTGTTAAAAAACGTTCGTTTGACAAAACAGAATTAATTTTAAAAAATACTTCAACATGCTATCTGCTTCTGGGTTTCCGGGCTGGAACCGCGTCACTAGTATATTTGCCGACGTTTCGTACCCATTTGTATGGGACATCTTCAGAGTTGAACTACTGCACTGAAACTGATACTTCAACATATTTGGCGATTTCTTATTTCATTAAAAAGTGCTAAAAGCAGAAACTATTGCTATTTTTTTTTGATTTACTCAAAATATAGCCGCTACTTATTTCTTTAAATAAAATGAATGTAAACGAAACTAAAATAGAACTAAATATTTTCTTATTTGTACTTTAACTTAGATTGGATATAAATACGATGTCCATATTAGAAAAACCAATTCATTGTGTATACACTAAGTAGACTAACAAATTAAATGTGTAAAAAATACCAGCCCGACATTTGCATATACAATACTAATACACATTTTCTACTCTATTTCCCAAAATTAGGCTACAACAAGTATCACAAACCAACACGCCGAGCGTTCAACCCCACAGAAGAGGATTAAGAACACTGGGATGCATAGTACAAAACGGGTCCAGTTTAGTTGAGGTAGTAGGTTGTATAGCAATATTACAACGTTTTGG
This sequence comes from Dermolepida albohirtum, assembly GCA_031893035.1. Lineage (NCBI taxonomy): Eukaryota > Metazoa > Arthropoda > Insecta > Coleoptera > Scarabaeidae > Dermolepida > Dermolepida albohirtum. The sequence goes on from JAVIWB010002938.1 coordinate 233,101, forward strand.
AGTTCTGTACAGCCTGCTAACTTTCCTAAATTGTCACCACATTCATCATAAATAAATATCTACGGAACTGGTGGTGCGTACAGCAATGGAGAAGCTGGCAGTAGTCTCAAAATAAATCAGTACGTTCCTAGTTATAATAGCCCTTAATATGCATTACTTTAACGGTTTTTTTTTATTGAAATTTTAGGAGGAGTCGAGGCGAAGGTGCCTTCTCCAACAACAGAAATTTGGATCCCGCACTGTACCTTAAATATGTATTTGTTTGTGTTATATTTTCTGCTCAATTGATTAGTGTGTAGTTGTTTATGGAATTATATCTAATCTAAGGAATGTGTTTAAAATTATATAGCGCTTTGTATTTACTAAATTCAGATGAAGAGATTAGCTAATATTACCCGATAAATTGGAGATTAAATTAATATTTTTTTTTAGTTCATTTACGAGAGAGAACCTTTCTCTAATAACATTAAAATCAATGTCAATTAGATAGTTTTAATGGTTAAATTATCTTAAAATTGTAATACAAATAGGAAAGGGGGGGCATTTGCAATTACTCGTTGAAAAATAATCGATCGTCAATCTTTTATTAAAATCTGGACATTCATATCATTGCATTTAAATACTTATCAAATAATCCACATAATTTGTGGCACACAATCTATTTTTCACGCAAAGTTGGTGGTATTGCATTTATTCATTTCAAAAATGTTCAATATTTGGACCACCAGTCGACGAACTCAAATCATTCTGTGCAATTATATTGATCCTAATATATTTTTCATTTAATCACTTAAGATTGATATATAACCCCTTTCCACAGTGATTTTCGTATTCCGTATACGTATTTCGACAACTAAGTTGTCATCATCAGCGTTTTGATATTTCTACGTTTTGCCTTTCGACGGTGCAGATCGTACACGGAATTTGTTTCGTGCGTGTTTTCGCCGTAGTTTTCCAGATGCGACACTGTTCCAGGTTTTTCTGCAGGTTTTGTTTAAGCTATCATTTGAAATATTGGTTAGAAATTTCGTTATAATGATACAACGTATAATTTAAGATTATGTATACGCGGGTCGTCTTGTAGGTAATTAATGATAATTGAATAATTATTATTCGTATGCACAGAAGGTCCATACAAAATTGACTTTTTAAGACGTTTTATATAGAAAATGCGTATTATATTAAATTAATTTTCTCGACAAACTTACATCGAATTTGTAATACATATGTATTGATCGTAAGCCAATTTCTAGCTTGTATTTCTTTGGGCGTTTCGGTTATAGAAATCACATTTTTTATATTCTAAAAAGTAAATTAAGGAACCTGGTTTGCATAACATTTCGTACTTTATTGTTACTATATTTTCAAGTGCCGAAAAAATTTATTTACAATTATTACTAGAACGATCACATTTATCTGCACGCCAGGTTCGTAATACATGTATTCCGAATATCCAAGGCAGATCGCTTTGCTCAATTATATATTTGTAGGTACATATGCACTTACTCACTTACTGCATCGGATCCTTGCTCTGTCGCGCCGATAAAAATTGACCGCTCTAATTGTAAGTACTACCCCTTCGGTATACATGAATCAAACAAATTATTGTAGTAAAATTGACTTTAATCATTACATTTATTATTCAACACCAAAAAATCAATTTAAAAAAATTTAAATACCGGAAATGCTGTTTGTTTTTTCGAAATACGAAAAAATGTCTGACGAAAGTATTTATACATTCATACGTCTACAAAATCAACAATATTCCTGACGACATTTCTTAGGAGGGAGGACAAAAGGTCTTTAAATGAAGTAACAAATATCAAAATGACAGTTTCAACCTCGACACCTAGAAGAAATTATGTACCTTTTCTATTGTATTACAGTCTTCTTCAGCAGGATGTAAGTTGACTTGACGTGGAAATAAAATCTGTTTCCACTGCGATCTTTTCAGATCTATTGTAGTCCTTGTATCTCTCTGGAATCTCTTTGTTTTTTGCACATGCCGGTTGATATTATTCTTGATGGCAATTTTTTCGACCTTTATGTAATCCTGGCCTAGTTTCACCTTCAAATTTAGATCGATGTGGTATGTAAATGAATCTGGTTCATATCTACTTTCCTGACTTGTTTTTCTCCAATGAAAAGCTCTTACCGTAGTTTTAGAAACTCATATGCTTTTCTACTTTTTGGAGTTTTGCTGTGTACATTCTATATATTGTCCCTACAAGTAGTAAAGGGAAATAACTTACACTTGCCCAAATATGGTTAAATAGAAGGGAGTTGTGCCTGGTGCTTCCAAGAGACGTAAACTACGCGACCACCAACAGTCCGCACGATAATTATTGAGTCAGACTTCTTAGAACACCGCCTAGTTATTTTCTTGGAATAAAATGCACTCGACACCCTAGTAGAATACACATTGAGGGCGCCACGTTCACTAAAAGGTTGCAGTTAGCCTTTAAGTACCGTCGATTTACGTAACGTGTGTATCTTCGTGACGCCACTGCTTGTAAATATCTAATCGCGACCCTTGCATTGAGTATTGCATTATTTCTAGAAATAACGTAGTGATCTTCTAAAAATTCTGTTTCAGCAAATATAGTACCTGATATCATATTTTGGAGTTACGTGCTTAAACATTAACGCTGAGTCCTTGGAAATGAACTTCTCATATATTCGCCAACAGATAAAGATTTCTTTAGCCATCTGGAGATCTTAAAACGAAAATTTTTCTTAATGAAAAAGGTGTTAAAAGCTTCATCTACTCCAGTGGTTTAAATTTTATTTTAGTATTTAAGTTCTCATAAATCGCTGACGGAAATTCGTTTGGTGGATAACAGTTGTTTTGGTTTTTAGTTAGTAGAACAAATTTAATTGTTTTAAATATTTTTCTCCGAATGCAACGTTCAGTATGACCAACTAATTCAAGAATATCGGTAAGTACTTTCCATTTTTATAAACCCAACATTGTGTTTTTTTGGAAGGGGTTTTCCAATAAGGACTTGACAAATTTTTTTCAAAATAAAATGCAGACCATTTGAGATATTTCAAAAACTTTATTATCGGGTTGAAGTACAATCAAAACATTTATGAATGGAACTCGACTTCGTTTATATGGCCACCGCGGGCACGTTTGCAGCGGTCGATTCGTTGGACCCAATTTTCGATAACTCGGCCACACAATTCGACCGAAACGGCTGCTATTTCGCGTTCAATGTTGGCTCTGAGCTCTTCCAACGTTGTCGGCTTGTTGGCATAGACCAATGACTTGACGTAGCCCCAAAGAAAAAAGTCTAGAGGCGTTAAATCGCACGAACTAGGCGGCCAATCAACTGGTCCATTTCTTGAGATAACACGCTCATCAAACTTACTCTTCAATAAATCGATTGTAACGTGTGCTGTGTGGCTTGTGGCACCGTCCTGCTGAAACCACATGTTGTCCAAGTCCATATCTTCCAATTCGGGCCAAAAATAATCGGTAATCATGGCGCGATAACGATTACCATTCACAGAAACGTGACGGTAATTATCGTCGACGAAAAAATATGGCCCTATGACGCCGCCGGCATGCAAACCGCACCAAGCAGTTATTTTTTGTGGATGAAGTGGCGTTTCATGAAGCACATGTGGATTTTCACCCGACCAATAACGCATATTTTGCTTATTGACGAACTCATTGAGCCAAAAATGAGCTTCGTCACTGAAAATGATTTTACGATGAAATTGATCATCTTCGCGCATCTTTTCCAGAGCCCAATCGGAGAACGTACGTCTCTTCAAATGGTCCATCGGCTTCAATTCTTGAGTCAGCTTGATCTTGTATGGGTGTAAACCAAGAACCTTACGCAAAATTCGCCATAAAGTGGTCTGGGCGATGCCCAACTCTTGAGAACGCCGTGGAATTGACTGATTTGGATCATTTGCTACGGACGTTTCAACGGCAGCGATATTTTCGACACTTCGACCAACCCGTTGTCTCACTGGCACGGCAACATCACACAACGAATATGTAAACTCAAATTTTTGCACTAAACTTATAACTGCCTGTCTGCTAGGGCGAGAATTACGACCGAAAATCGGAGTTAACGCTCTTAAAGTAGCGGTCACCGACTCCGAATTTCTGTAGTAAAGTTTTATAATTTGCAGACGTTGTTCGTTCGTGTACTTTACCATGATGAAAATGTTAAGTTTACTGAATAAATTGACAGCGACAGTTCGATGATTAGTGAAAGGGTGCGTTCACAAATTGAATTAAAAGTTGTCAAGTCCCTATTGGAAAACCCTTTATGTAGCTTCAATTTTGGTACATCTCGGTTTCTGCTCAATACGTAACTTTACACGTACACATGTAGCTGTAACATTGACTCAACAGCTACATGTACTTTTGAAATTATATTCTCGAAATATAACAATTTTTTAAAGCGAAAGATAACAACTATGATTAAGGATTTTTAATGTAATTAAGATATTGCGAAAAAAACTTTTTCCCCACTTAATTACAACACCAATTCATATAATAAATCACTATCGATTACGAAATAAATTGGTTGAAATATCCATAATAAAATGAAGACTGGTAATTATCAAGCGCGACTGTTCGTGCTTCTTTCTAGGTGCGTCTTTGATAATTTTAATAGCAAAATACTGTTGGCAATTTTTATTGTGGAATTTGCAGACGGACGAATTTTTTTTGGGCTCGTTAACGATTTTCAAGGCTGTTTAATATATTGCATGAATTCCAAACATATTACTTCACGTAGTGAATGTATTATTCGTTTCAATTAATAGGTAAAATTTCTGGAAATTATTTTGTTAATTCTAGGAATAATTGTTGCGTATGTCATTATGTTTCTTAGATATATTAAAGTATTTGTAGGGGGTATATATTGTTCGAGGTGGGATATATAACTAGGATAAATTGAAAAGTTATTTCCCAATAAGTTAAAGAATATAATTTAATAATAGTTGTAATTAAAAAAAAATACAATTTAAAGTTTCGCGTTCCAGGCGTAATAACGAAAGCAACTTGTATATAAAATATACAATTGTGTTCAATAGAAAATAGCAGTATTCTAAAATATTAAGAAAGTATGAAAAACAAGAATACTGGTTAAAATCTCAGATTTGAAATTATTATTATACATTACTAACATACTAAACAAAAAATATGGTTTTATAAATACACTGCCGGTCATGTTTATTTGCCCACCCTTAGTTTTAGCCAAAATTATTAAACTATCAAATGTGTACTGAAAATTTATTTATTGGTACCAATACAATAGTGTAAAATAAACATAAAATAGTTACATTTTTCTTATATAAAAACTTTATCATTAATTATTATTAAATTTTGCTCTCATCAATGTGCTCACCTTTATTTTTGATAATTGCGGCACATAACCGCGGCATCCTTTCAATTAATTTTTTGCAGTGTATCTTCTGTAATTAGTACCCAGGTTTCTTGAAGTTGTTCCCACAGTACAGTGGTGGATGATAGAGCACCTTCTCGAACCTTCCGGTCCAATTCTTCCCAAAGAAGCTCTATTGGGTTCAGATCAGGACTTTGAGCTTTCCATACTATTATAGAGATTTGCCCTTACTATTCTAGTTGACGCAAGTAATCGCCACACAATCTAGAAGTGTGTTTCGGATCGTTGTCCTGTTGAAATACAAAGTTTTCGCCAAGAATCCATAGTCCTGGAGGAACAGCGTTATTTTCTAAAATTTCCTTGTAGCCTTCTTTTCTTAGGATTCCCTCAATTTTGACGAGATCGCCTACAGATCTTCCACCAAAACACCCCCAAATCATTACTGAACCTCCTTCATGTTTTACGGTAGGCGCAATACATTCTGCAGTACTCTTTCTCCTGCGGATCTTCTTACAAATATTCGCCTTTTACTCCCGAAAAGCTCAAACTTCGATTCATCTGTCAAAATTAATTTGTTTTTGAAATAGGTTTTTTGGAGTCAACGGAGTTAACGAGAATTAAACGCAAGCATACGTATATCTAAGGTTTCACAACTGATATCTAAACACTGAAATCACATACTTTATCACTCTTGCACTCCTAAAAAGAAACATGTAAAAGCAATGTTTAAGAGTCTCAGGATACCCAATACACTGTAACCAAACCTTTCTCAAACCTTAACAGTTCTACATTACACTTATTAAAAAGAATTACAATCTCCTTCGATATACATAGATGCTGATAATTTTTTTAATCTTCAGAATGGTGTTAAGTTTTCAAAAATGAAGTTACATTCTTTGAAAATCCAATTTTAAGAATTCGCATACTGAAGTGAGTATAACTTTGTTTCAAATTTGAACGCTGCGATCAATTAGTTAATTTTCGTGTCAATTTCTCGTATATGGAATCTAAATTTATTATTAACATTTTGGGGCAAATTCTACCTTTACTCTACGAGGATGGTATGATAAGTGCTTGTGTTAAAAAATACAACGCAATTGTTTTACATTTAGTAAATTTATTTTTCGACATAATCTCCTTACAGCTCTCTACACTAATTTCAGCGATGATTCAACTTGTTAAGTCATCCAATTTCTCCGAGATTTTGACAGACATGCGCTAAAGAATTACCCAGTTGGTAATGCAGATTTTGTCCCAAAGTGCCATCTGTCTCCAAATACAAGTTCTCAGCGATGTTTCAACTATTTCTGTAAGCCAATTAATCTCCGAAATTTTGACAGATGTCAGCTTAAGAATTACTTTGTCGGTAATGCAGATTTTGCCACAAAGTGCCATCTCTCTCCAAACCCGAGTACTCGTGGATGTTCCAACTTTCTTAAACTATCCAGTCTCTCCGAAATTTTGACAGACGTCAGCTAAAGAATAGTAGTCACAGTAGGTAATACAGATTTTGACACAAACTGCCATCTATCTCTAAACACGAGTATTTCTCATAGAAGAATTTACAGGCATAAAAACATAATGGATTGGCAAATATTTCTCTTACCTTCTTCTGTGATGATGATCAGTGATTTAATAAATTCACTGATAAACGATAATAAGATTGAGTTAGGCTCTCGTACGTCATTAATTTTAGGACTAATGCTCTGTTTTCATAAGAAACTAATGTACTACTGTGGGCAAAAAATAGTAAGACTTTTTAATTAAAATGTCGTGCGAAAACCCATTCGTCGAAATATTTTTTTCTAGGTTGGTATAACTGTCAGTGACATCTGTGCCAAATGTCACATCAAAATAATCATTAATGTTTAGTATACACTTGTCTTTCTGAAGTACAAAAAGTGCATTCGGCGATTTTTACAATGAATGAAATTATTCAACAAAGAAGTCCCATTAAATTTTGTGTACGGAATCAAATTTCTGGTGCCGAAACGTTCAGAATGTTGCAAAAGGCCTTCGGTGATAATTGTTTGTCGCGAGCAAGTGTTTTTGATTGATACAAATTATTCAAAGAGGGTCGAGAACGCGTTGATGATGAACCACGTCCAGGACGGCCATCAACATCAACTGATGATCAACACGTCAATAGAATCAAGGAATTGGTGCTTGAGAATCGACGATTAACAGTCAGAGACCTTACTGGCATCGTTGGAATGTCGGAAGAATCAGTGAAAACCATTTTGAAAGATCATTTGGGCCTAAGAAAAGTGAAAGCACAATTTGTTCCAAAATCACTCAATTTTTTCGAAAAACAGCGTCGCGTTGACGTCTGTGAAACAATGCTTTCCAACTATCAAGACAAAATGAAAGGCATCTTAACTGGAGATGAGACTTGGATCTACGCTTATGACCCGAAAACAGACGATCAATCGGCCGAATATCGTATCAAAGGTGAGCCGAAGCCCAAAAAACAACGTCAAAGCAAGTCAAAAATCAAGGTTATGTTGACAGTTTTCTTCGATTATTGAGGTGTGGTGCATTCCGAATTCCTTCCGACCGGCCAAACTGTCAACAGAGAAAACTATTTGAGTGTTATGCGTCATTTGCGCAATGCTATTCGTAAAAAGAGGCCAAAATTATGGTCCGACAACTCTTGGTTTTTGCACCACGATAATGCACCCTCGCATACTGCATTAATTCTTCGTGAGTTTTTCGCCAAATTTTCAACCAATATCGTGCCGCAACCACCGTATTCGCCTGATTTAGCTCCGTGTTACTTCTGGCTATTCAGCAAACTCAAACGACCGCTCCGGGGAAACCGTTTTGAGTCAATTGAAAACATTAAACGTGAATCGCTACGCGCATTGAATATTTTTTGCTCATAGTAGTATATTACTATATCTGATTTTTTTGTGTATTTTTTACGGAGTACTATTATATAATAAACTCGAAAACATCAATTTATACCGATTTTTTTTCTAGTGCAATGAAAAATATTCTGCTCTTAAGGGAAAGAAGGAAAACAGTATTTTCTGGGAGCAAAGTAATATCAAATTTTACGATCTAAATATTAGCTAATCTCGGTTTCTAACTAATAATTTTATAAGATATTTTATTACGTTCAGTTAAAAGTACTTCGTTCATAATTAGTCCCTGTAAATTGTAAAATTCATTTAATCAATTAATTAGATATTAAGCTCCCTTTATAGCTCATGTATTACTGTATTTATTGCGAATATAGTTTATAAGCATCCATATCTATTCTACTTAAAGCGCAAGCCATGTGTCCATCGATTATAATTTCTGATAATACTTATGATACCTGTAATTAATTGCAAAATGATACAAAGGTATTTCTGTACATTTCCGAAATATAAGCTACGCACACGCGCATCTGCACATGGCTTTAAACCTCTTTGATTACTTTTAATATTTATTTCTAGCAGATGGAATTTGGTGAACGTTTATAAACGGGGCTTATCTGACAAGCCTGTTCCCTGAGACCCTAACTTGTGATGTTAATATAACTCTCACAAGCTAGCGACTCGGGTATTGGCTGTTGGCTGTCTACTTGGTGTACCGCAGGGGTCTATGTAATGACCCATGCTGTTTATGTATGTATTTATAAAATTGTGACTTGTTTGTTTTATTGTAATTAAACGTTTAAATGTTATTCCTTTTATATGTATTATACATTGTCGATCTTATAAAAATAAAGAGATATACAATTGTAATTATAATACTTTATCCTTAATCCCTAATATGCTATTCACGAATTGACCGAAGCCAGATGCTAGGGATGAAAGGTCTGGTTTTGAAGTGGATCCTTGATCGTTCATTTGAGTACAGTTGTACATGTTTCGAATTTTTATAATGTCCCCCACGCTAAATCCATCTCTTTGACCGATCCTAGCTTTTGTTTCCTAAAGCAAGTGTTTACATTTAAATTATTAACGTTATATTGTCATTAAATATTTTTTTTATTAAATTTGAATTAGTTTTTGAACCATTTTTGAATAGATTTGAATCATGGTTAGTTAAACTAGAAAGATCTTTTAATAGAAAAATCGTGGTCGTCCGATGATTTATTTAATTAATAATAATGGATTTATATTTGTAATACCCGAAGAATGAAACAATAAAAAACAACGCATCGGTGATTAAAGAAAAATTAATAGTGCAGTAACATTTAATAATAAAAGAAAGTTGTTTCTAAGAGATGTTAATGTGTTAATGAAGAAGACGAATTTTGATATAAAAATTATAAAATGGAAATATGCTGAGTGCATTTAAAATGTACTTTCAAGAACTAAAAGGGTAAATCAACAGAATAAAACAAAATATTGGGTTGGCAACTAAGTACTTTGGGTTGTTACTGATAGAGAGCGTTACTTTATTTTTTGTATAACGTATGTTAGTGCTGTACTTTACCGTTTGTCGCGTGATACTAGTCACATTGACGTAACTTCAGAAGCAAGTAGTGCGTGATTTTTATTAAAGCTATTAGTTGTGGGTTAATTTTAAATGGAGTGCAGAAACGAACATTTTCGACATATTTTACTATTTTATTTCCGTAAAGGAAAGAAAGCTACTGCGGCTCACAAAAAGATATGTGAAGTTTATGGTGCTAATTGCTTAACAGAGCGCACGTGTCAGAATTGATATAAAAAATTCCGTTCTGGAGATTTTTCCCTCAAAGATGAGCAACGTTCTGGTCGGCCTACTGAAGTGGATGATGACCAAATCAAAGTCATAATTGAAGACGATCGTCACATAACTGTTCGAGAGGTTGCGGAGAGGCTACGTGTATCGCATACAACAATTGAAAAACATTTAAAATGCCTTGGGCTAGTTAAGAAGCTTGATATTTGGGTACCTCACGAATTGAAAGAAATTCATTTAACACAAAGAATCAACTTTTGCGATATGCACCTTAGACGAAATGAAACCGACCCTTTCTTAAAAAAAATAATCACTGGTGATGAAAAATGGGTCCTATACAGTAACATAGTTCGAAAACGATCATGGAGCAAACACAATAAACCAGCTCAAACCACATCGAAAGCTGAATTGCATCCAAAAAAGATCATGCTGTCAGTTTGGTGGGATTACAAAGGTGTTGTTTTTTGAGCTGCTTCCAAGGAACCAAACGATCAATTCTGATGTTTACTGTCAACAATTAATAAAACTGGATGAAGCAATCAAAGAAAAACGGCCAGAATTGTCAAATCGAAAAGGTGTAGTTTTCCACCAACATAACGCAAGCCCTCACACATCTTTGACAACTCGTGGGAAACTATTGAAGCTTGGCTAGGAAGTGATGCCACATCCCCCATACAGTCCTGATCTAGCACCATCTGATTACCATTTATTTCGAAGTTTGCAGAATTCTTTGAATGGTAAAACTTTCACAAATGACGATGACCTTCACTCGCACCTGGTTCAGTTTTTTGCTGATAAGGACCAGAAATTTTATGAGCGCGGAATCATGCGGCTGAAAGAAAGATGGTAAAAGGTCATTGAGCAAAATGGAAAATATATAATTGATTAAAAACTTCTTTGTTTAAAAAAAAGTGTTTTATTTTATACTACAAAACCGAAAGTACTTAGTTGCCAACCCAATATATGAAATCAGCTGCAAATAAAATTTTTTACCTTCTTACAAGTTCCTACGAATTGTTATTTCTAAACCCAAAATCTGTGATGAATATTGCACTGTTTTAAAACAAGTTTTTAATTCCAATAATAAGAAAATTAAATAATCTAGCATTAAATTTTATCTTTCTACAACTATATTGTAATATTCAGTAATGACACTAAATTAATTTAATATCACGACTTCGTATTAAAATATTAAAACTCTTAAGTGAGAAGTCGCAGTTTCAAGAACAATTCAATAAAAATAGAAGTTTTTTTCTCACCTTAGGGATGATCGTAGGTCTTCCATTCACGCTGAAAGCATTTTGTGAATAGTGCATAACAGAGCCGTAATCGTATTTGACGCCGAAACCGCCTGCGGTGCCTTTGGGGAGTTTTTCAAAGTTTCCTTCGTGTCCTAAATGAAAGAAATTGTTACTCTGTTCGTTTAACAAAAGTATATACGTGGTTCGGGTATTAAATCTAGGTCTAGAATCACATATGTAAAGCTTTAACTCTTTAAAATAAATTTCGAATGTAGATAGACATATCTGAGAACTTGAGTATGTTCTACCGTACGAAAACTACTTTTTAGGTGTGGGTAAGTAAGTAAGTAAAATAATCAGGGATTGTCAATTGAATTTGATGGAGCCTGTGGTTGATTGACTTGATCAATAAGGTTGATATATAAACTACTTTTTAGGTGTGGGTCGAAATACGTATACAGAATTTAAGTTAAGTGGAAAGGGGTTAAAATAATCAGGGATTGTCAAATTAGGAGGGCGGAAGATTTACTATGCGATTGTCAAAAAATTCACCGTCACTGTTTCTATTATGTTTGTTTTATGGATTATTGCAGTATCTTGTTGCAAATATCCTTCAAGGAATTCGTTGACATATAATAAAAGTAAAAATGGGAATTTTGCCGTATTGACAATATTATTCAAGAATATTTGAGCACTAATACGTCTACGAGAAACAGCTAGCCACTATCGCCGTTTGTCAACTTTTCTCAAATACCACTTGGAAAAGATTTAAAGTTCTTCGTTCATCAAAAAAAAAAATTGTTCAATATTTTTTGAATATGCCTCGTATATACTCCAACTTGCTCAAAATTTTTTGACACATGTTTAATATACCATACGTCTATCATCAATTTCTCTTTTTTTGGACAATAATTTACGGCGTAAAAAGTACGACACCTTGCTTATAACATAAGGTAAATAAACATCTAAACTACCCAAACACGTTGTGCGTGTGTATTTTATTTATAACACAGCAAAATTCCCAGTACTAATTTGTATTTTAATTCTCAAACGCGTTACGAATAAGTCAACTACCTTTCTCGACGTTGCTCCAAACGATATCTACATAATCGTCTCTTTCGTTTCTTGCCTGTTCGTGGTGGAATCCCAGAGCGTGCATCAATTCGTGTATGGGCGTTCCTATAGTGTACAGGCAGCCGGGACTCTGGAGATTGACTACTTGAGGACCCCCGACTTTGCCCACGCTCGACCAGCAACCAGTTTTTCTGTTCACTATGTTGATGTAATCGACATCATCTGGTTGTTTGCGTCTGAATCTGAAAGTAAGCGCAATCATTCGAATAAAATTTTCGTAAAACGCAATGCCTTTAGTGGAGTGCCTATTTGTGCACTATTGTGAATAGACACTGAAAAATCAACTAGGATTATGAAAAAGCTTCGTTTCTCATAAAGTGTGTACGATAACAGCTTTTAAAAATATGATTTCGAACTTAACGATTTTTAAATAAAAGAGGTTATATTCAAGCCCGAAACAAACATTCAAACATACCGGAATATCTGAAGATATTTGATATTATTCACATAATCCATAATTGCAATGTTTTAATACATACTACTGTGGGCAAAAAATAGTAAGACTTTTTAATTTAAATTTCGCGCAAAAACCCTTTCGTCGAAATATTTTTTTCTAGGTTGGTATGACTGTCTGTGACATATGTGCCAAATGTCACATCAAAATAATCAGAATGTTGCAAAAGGCCTTCGGTGATAATTGTTTGTCGCGAGCAAGTGTTTTTGTTTGGTACAAATTATTCAAAGAGGGTCGAGAACGCGTTGATGACGAACCACGTCCAGGACGGCCATCAACATCAACTGATGATCAACACGTCAATAGAATCAAGGAATTGGTGCTTGAGAATCGACGATTAACAGTCAGAGACCTTACTGGCATCGTTGGAATATCGGAAGGGTCAGTGAAAACCATTTTGAAAGATCATTTGGGCCTAAGAAAAGTGAAAGCACGATTTGTTTCAAAATCACTCAATTTTTTCGAAAAACAGCGTCGCGTTGACGTCTGTGAAACAATGCTTTCCGACTATCAAGACAAAATGAAAGGCATCATAACTGGAGATGAGACTTGGATCTACGCTTATGACCCAAAAACAGACGATCAATCGGCCGAATATCGTATCAAAGGTGAGCCGAAGCCCAAAAAACCACGTCAAAGCAAGTCAAAAATCGAGGTTACGTAGACAGTTTTCTTCGATTATCGAGGCGTGGTGCACTCCGAATTCCTTCCGACCGGCCAAACTGTCAACAAAGAATACTATTTTGAGTGTTATGCGTCGTTTGCGCAATGCTATTCGTAAAAAGAGGCCAGAATTATGGGCCGACAAATCTTAGTTTTTGCACCACGATAATGCACCGTCGCATACTGCATTAATTCTTCGTGAGTTTTTCGCCAAATTTTCAACCAATATCGTGCCGCAACCACCGTATTCGCCTGATTTAGCTCCATGTGACTTCTGGCTATTCAGCAAACTCAAACGACGGCTCCGGGGAAACCGTTTTGAGTCAATTGAAGACATTAAACGTGAATCGCTACGCGCATTGAAGGCTATTCCAGAAATTGACTTTAACAACTGTTTCGAGAATTGGAAGAAACGTTGGCACAAGTGTATTGGGGCCAGGGAGGATTACTTTGAGGGGGACGAAATAGATTTGGAAGAATAAATTAAGAATTTAAAAATTATGAACAAAGTCTTACTATTTTTTGCCCACAGTAGTAAATATAGAAATATTTGGCCCTCCATTGTATTAGGAGAAGGGGATATTCAATCACAACGCGAAATTTTGGACAATTTTTATACACAGTCACCTTGTAATGCAATACATATTGTTTGCCAAGCCGTTATACTTCTGTCGAGGAGGTGACTGCAAGCATTGAAACCTCAAGAATTTAGAAAGGGTCCAAAAAACTTCATGAGAGAGGCTTGTAAAATTCAAATTAAGGAGAATTTATAGCAGCACAAATAAAAGTCAGTTAATAATGATTGGAATTTGATTAAAACTCTTAGAACGTAAAACTGTTTTTTACTTAAAACCAGATAAAGAAAATGAGTTAGTAATTTTGGACAAAATTGATTACTTTCAAGAGTTGATTTCAAAAGGTCCATATGTTGAGTCCAAAAATGATCAATAACTTTTAACCAGAATTATAAAATTGTGTTAGTAATCCGATGATCTCAAGAATGTATGAGACCAATTGTTTCAGACATTAACTCACTGACTTATTTGATTTCAAAGTGGTTAGTGAGCGAATACAAAAATTCGACCAGAAAACCTGAAAGCCTTTCAGTCACTACTTCACTAGAATTTATTCAAAGAATTAAAGATTATAAATTAGAAGATGGGGAAATTTTAGTGTCATTCGACGTAACGTCACTGTTTCCTATTCTATCTATTTCAGAAACTTTAAAATATTTAGAAGATTTTCTTCATAACAATAAGAACGAGTAAATGAATATTTGCGATCGACAACCCTATGTATGTCCCAAAATTGTTTCCAATTCGAAGAATTTTTATGAACAGAAACGGGGAACAACGATGGGCAATTGTCTTTCTCCATTTATAGCGGATTTATTCTCGAGTCATTTTAAAGTTGATATCTTGCAGCTTTTATGGCTAACTTATAAAAACAATATGAGATGCCACTTGTTTGTCACCCCAAAACAATTGAGAGAAGCAATTTATATGCTTATCGTTTCGCCTAGTTACAAAAAATTTAAAATGGGTTTTTAAAGAACGCGGATTTCATGGTTCATTACTGTCCAGGAACTCTATTAAATGTCTCTTAGGAAATGTTTAATCGGACAGAGAATTTCAGTTCAGCGAAACACGTGCTAGGAAATTATTATTGCGTAACCGCGGATTGTCCACATTTAATTCATATTTTCGATTGATCGCCTGCAACTTTCATTTCGACATCATCCACGTCTTTTTTGCCTTTTCTAATTAGGCAACGCCATTAAAAAACTTGTGTTTATAACGAAGAACTATTCCTGTAAACGATTTTAAGCATTTTGAGTAATCCCGTTTTCAACAGAATATAGAAATTAATGTCGATTCGTTGTTTTTCTGTTCTGTTTTTCATTAATTTTCCGATCGATTTGCATAAGTATATTATTACTTAAATATTTTTAGGTTATAAAAATTGACAGTTAATCGTTTAATCTTTTACCAACAGAGGGAGCCACTCATATATATATAATAAAATTATTGCAGTTATTTTGGAGATATACAAAATGATTACATCACGGTTACAAAAGGAAAACTATAAGGATATATCTTTAAATACTTACCTTCTAAATATTATATGTTTTTAAAACACAACTATATTATAGTCTATAAATATTTCTTTGTGACTTCCCTTTGCAATTTATTATTTTACAACTTATTATTTGTATAAGCGATTGAGAACGTAAAATATTTATAATTTTCTGTTTACTGTACTACTTTTTCTTTTTACATATACCGCCCAGGAGTCTCTCGAAATTGGTATTTCGAAACTGTGGAATAAGAAATGTTAACATTTTACTTCGTAAAATTGAAAAACTTTGGGAAGAATATACGCGGAGTATAAACAATAAATGTCACACGGATTATTTGCAATTGGACTTGTAAGTACACCTTAATCAAATTGATACGTTCCAAGGTTACTAATAATTTACAACGAATATCCAATAAATTCATCAAAACTATATTTAGAATATAATTAGCAGCGTCATAAATTATAGATTGTAGTAAACAATGTGATAAATACATTATTAAGAAATTGTTCTTGGATTAGTTGACTTTTAAAAATAAAAAGACAACTAAGTGCTTTTGTATTCGAATTCGAAGGATTTTAAGAAATTATATATGTTCCCTTACGCTCATTATATGGAAAATTTAATTGAATAAATGTAAAACTGGAGAATAAGTTACAGAGTAAGGAGTTTGGGTGGGGTGTAGCTTTCGTAAAGGCGACTTCTAAAGGGTTTCCCAATAAGGACTTGACAACTTTTTTTCAAAATAAAATGCAGACCATTTGAGATATTTCAAAAACTTTATTATCGGGTTGAAGTACAATCAAAATATTTATGAATGGAACTCGATTTCGTTCATACGGCCACCGCGGGCACGTTTGCAGCGGTCGATTCGTTGGACCCAATTTTCGATGACTCGGCCACACAATTCGGCCGAAACGGCTGCTATTTCGCGTTCAATGTTGGCTCTGAGCTCTTCCAACGTTGTCGGCTTGTTGGCATAGACCAATGACTTGACGTAGCCCCAAAGAAAAAAGTCTAGAGGCGTTAAATCGCACGAACGAGGCGGCCAATCGACCGGTCCATTTCTTGAGATAACACGCTCATCAAACTTACTCTTCAATAAATCAATTGTAACGTGTGCTGTGCGGCTTGTGGCACCGTGCTGCTGAAACCACATGTTGTCCAAGTCCATATCTTCCAATTCGGGCCAAAAATAATCGGTAATCATGGCGCGATAACGATTACCATTCACAGTAACGTGACGATCATTATCGTCGACGAAAAAATATGGCCCTACGACGCCGCCGGCATGCAAACCGCACCAAACAGTTATTTTTTGTGGATGAAGTGGTGTTTCATGAAGCACATGTGGATTTTCACCCGACCAATAACGCATATTTTGCTTATTGACGAACCCATTAAGCCAAAAATAAGCTTCGTCACTGAAAATGATTTTGCGATGAAATTGATCATCTTGGCGCATCTTTTCCAGAGCCCAATCGGAGAACGTACGTCGCTTCAAATGGTCCATCGGCTTCAATTCTTGAGTCAGCTTGATCTTGTATGGGTGTAAACCAAGATTCTTACGCAAAATTCGCCATAAAGTGGTCTGGGCGATGCCCAACTCTTGAGAACGCCGTGGAATTGACTGATTTGGATCATTTGCTATGGACGTTTCAATGGCAGCGATATTTTCTACACTTCGACCAACCCATTGTCTCACTGGCACGGCAACATCACACAACGAATATGTAGACTCAAATTTTTGCACTAAACTTGTTACTGCCTGTCTACTAGGGCGAGAATTACGACCGAAAATCGGAGTTAACGCTCTTAAAGTAGCGGTCATCGACTCCGAATTTCTGTAGTAAATTTTTATAATTTGCAGACGTTGTTCGTTCGTGTACTTTACCATGATGAAAATGTTAAGTTTACTGAATAAATTGACAGTGACAGTTCGATGATTAGTGAAAGGGTGCGTTCACAAATTGAATTAAAAGTTGTCAAGTCCCTATTGGAAAACCCTTTATATATGCAAATAAAAATGTATAGCGAATCTCCAAATGGAGAGACAAATTAAACACTCAAAAGATACGTTAAGAAGATTTCTGGAAAAAGATAGACCTACAAAGCTGAAAATCAGTTTTGTTACAACCAGACTAGTTTCAATATAAATTTACATCAAAGAAAATATTTCGAATATAAAAAGGTATTTCTTACCCAAAATTAGTATATTTCAAAATAATTCATACCTAATACAAGTATTATCATGATATTGTTTCATAGCATTATGAATAACTTCCAAATCCTCCTCATGGTATGGTCCGCTAATAACGTAGGGTACAATACCACCGTCCCATCTACTACTGAATGCTAAAAGTCCGTTTCTGCCCAAGTTTGGAAACAGAATGTCGCCCTCTAAATATTCTCCCAATTCTTCAGGATTCACTTTAGATTTCCTACTCCATTTGCTAACTAATTCTCCTGTCGCTTCCTTGGGATGTCCGAAAAGATCGGATCCGTAATGGGAAATGTCTATTAACGAGTTTTTACTGGGGAATCCCCAAGTAACCATCACGGTATACGAACAAAATATTAAGAAATTGTACATGTCTTTTAAACTCTTAAAAACAGTGTCTGGGACATTATTTTTTGGGCTTATATATATACGCAAGTGTTGATGCGTATAAATAAGGATAATTCATTCATTTTTTAAAACAACCTACATTTCCTGATAGATAAGGCGAGGTAAATTGTCGATATTCGTAGAAAATAAATACGAAGCTTAGAAATAATTATTTTTCTGCGTTTTTTTTCCAGTGAAAAGGAAGTGTTCAATTATTAAAACTATAAACTTTTATCATCTAAGTATTTATAACTTCCTGACACCGTTGATAACATGTCATTGAACAAATTCGCCTATTTTCTTATCATTAACACATACGTTTATGATCGTTTATGTGATTTTGTTTTAATGTAAGAAAAGTGTAATAAAAATAGAAGGAAGTGTGGATGTTCGAAAAAAAATATTTTATTTCCAAGTTTATGTGTTTGTTTGTTGAAGGCACGAAAGAAAAAGTTAACTCACGTTAAGTGTGGTTAAGATAACAAATCAAATATAGTTAATAATACATTTAAGTTTGAGTAAATTATATTCACTAAC
Organism: Dermolepida albohirtum; assembly: GCA_031893035.1. Taxonomy (NCBI): domain Eukaryota; kingdom Metazoa; phylum Arthropoda; class Insecta; order Coleoptera; family Scarabaeidae; genus Dermolepida; species Dermolepida albohirtum. The sequence goes on from JAVIWB010002938.1 coordinate 251,849, forward strand.
GGTAAATTATCTTAATGCATTGTAAGGCTCTTTGGTGCATAAATAATCGATTGTGTTATAAAAAAAATCTCGACAAATAATCTAAAATACTAACTAATGGTTTTGCATTTCTTTAGATTACATAAAAAGTCAATTTCGAGCTTAAAACTTGTGACAGTAAAGATACTAAAATGTATCCAAAGCTTCCTTTACTTTCGACAAGCTTAGTAGTCAGTTTTTTTCACTTTTTTTGAAAAACTGTGTGATAAAAATCGCAAAGTATCAGGTTGTTACATATGAAATGTCCGATTTTGTAAGGAATAAAAAAAAGTCCAAATTTAAAAAAATATAAATATTTATTCTGCAAAATAGTCTCCATTTACATCAATAGTTTATTGCCAACGGCCTGGAAGCTGAAAAATTCCCTTTGATAAGAAATCTAGGTTTTGACGGCTCACATATTGCTCAAACACTGCTATTACAGACTCCCGGTCAGGGAAGTCCCTATTTTTTAAGTGATTGTCTAAACTTCGGAAAAAATGCAAATTCAGTTGGCGAAAGGTCAGATGAATAAGGTGGGTGAGGGAGAATTTCGTAACCAAATTCCGAAAGTTTTTGGATTATCTGTCGTGCAACATGAGGTCTTGCATTATCATGAAGAAGTATGGGTCCATGTCTATTGACTAGTGAGGGCTGCAAGCGGCTCAATTTTCCATGCATAGTTTCCAGTTCGGCACAATAGGACGCTACCGTGATGGTTTCACCAGGTTGCAAAAATGAATAGTGAATAATACCCTTACTGGTCCACCATACAGTCACCATAATCTTTCGCGGGTGAAGTGATGCTCGTGCATGCTGTCTTAGTGCTTCACCTCGATCTAACCATTGTCCTGACCGTCTCCGATTGTCATAAAGTTCATAAACTTTTCGTCACACGTTACCACTCGATGCAGAAACGGTTCAACTTTCTGTCGATTAGCTAAGAGGTAGCCACCTCTAATCGACGGAGCTTATTGGCTTCCGTTAATTGGTGCGGCACCCATCGATCGAGTTTCTTCACTTTGTCAATCGAAGAAAGGTGACGACTAATGGTGGCAATGGACACTTGAAATGTTTCTGCAAGGCTACCCACTGTTGTCGACGGATTACTTTCAACTTCTACACGCAGCTCGTCGTCATTAACAGTGCTACGCGCATATCCGCGAGGCTCAGTTTCCAAATCAAAATTTCCCTCGCTGAATTTTTTAAACAATCGCCGTAATGTGCGTTCATTACACGTGGTTTCACCGAACGTCTGATTAATTTCTCGCGTTGTTGCAGCTGCATTTAATCGCTTTTTAAATTGAAAGAGGTAAATTGCCCGAATATATCTTGCCGACAGCATTTCCATAGGCGAGACAAGGACAGGTGTATTAATCTTTCCAAGAAATGGAACAGGTACACACTTCAAAATAAATACCCTTTTCTACAAATACAATAATAATTTTCACCAAAAACATACACGTCTTCACACAGGTGCGATTCAGTTCAGACTGAAGGAAAAAACGGGCATTACATTTGTAAACTCAAACTTCGCAAACTTCTATTTTCCTCTGGGCTTCATCATATAGTCCCAATAAAATTGAGGTTTCACTGTCCATTTTCTCAGTGTTTTCGAAATCTGTTACCAGAGCAATTGTTCAATAAGGTTAATATATAACCCCTTTCCACAATTAACTATTTGTAAATTCTGTATCACCAAGTTGTCATCATCAGCAGATTTTCTAAAACACGGCGAAAAAAGTGAAAAATATTTCGTATCAATCAATGCTCCATCAAATTCAACTAGAGCAATTGTCTTAAATTGTCTGGAAAGTATCCGGAATGATTTTTATTCATTTATTCATCTATTGATGTGAATTTGGATTACGAAGTATCAATTTTTTTAAAAAATAAATGACGGCGTAGTTCGCACATTTTCGTTTAAAAGCGAATAATGTGCAGAAGGCGGTAAAAATATTATGCGAACTTAAAATTGTGTATGCAGAAAATCGCAAATGGTAAAAGTTCAGATCCATCATTTGAAAATGGTGATTTGGTAATTATCAGTAAAACTCATGGAAATGCCCAAGACGATAATTCATCTGATTGTAATTGAAAAACTTAGTTTCCGGAAGCTTAATTTAATTGTTTCACACCTACTGATGAATTACCAAAAATTGTATCGATTTGAGCATTATCGTTAAAGAAGTTCGAAGAGACAAAAATTTCTTAAAAACTATCGTTACCGAGGCTGAATGTTAGTTTTCAATGCTATCAAGAAACCAAACATTAAAAGACAAAGTGGCGGCTACTAGATGAAGAAAATAAAATCGTTTGGGGATGTCATAAATCAAAACAATACTCATAGCGTTTCATATTTCGAAAGGAATGTATCACAAAAAAATCAGCTATTTCTATAAGTCTCGCAAGCTGCATTTGGCGTTGAAACGAAACAGTTTTAAAGATTTTTGAACTATTGGGTTGACAACTAAGTACTTTCGGTTTTTACTGACGTTCTGGTCGGCCTACTGAAGTTGATGATGACCAAATCAAAGTCACAATTGAAGAGGATCGTCATATAACTGTTCGAGAGGTTGCGGAGAGGCTACATGTATCGCACACAACAATTGAAAAACATTTAAAATGTATTGGGCTAGTTAAGAAGCTTGATATTTGGGTACCTCACGAATTGAAAGAAATTTATTTAACACAAAGAATCAACTTTTGCGATATGCACCTTAGACGAAATGAAACCGACCCTTTCTTAAAAAGAATCATCACTGGTGATGAAAAATGGGTCCTGTACAGTAACATAGTTCGAAAACGATCATGGAGCAAACACGATAAACCAGCTCAAACCACATCGAAAGCTGAATTGCATCCAAAAAAGATCATGCTGTCAGTTTGGTGGGATTACAAAGGTGTTGTGTTTTTTGAGCTGCTTCCAAGGAACCAAACGATCAATTCTGATGTTTACTGCCAACAATTAATAAAACTGGATGAAGCAATCAAAGAAAAACGGCCAGAATTGTCAAATCGGAAAGGTGTAGTTTTCCACCAAGATAACGCAAGGCCTCACACATCTTTGGCAACTCGTGAGAAACTATTGGAGCTTGGCTGGAAAGTGATGCCACATCCACCATACAGCCCTGATCTAGCACCATCTGATTACCATTTATTTCGAAGTTTGCAGAATTCTTTGAATGGTAAAACTTTCACAAATGACGATGACCTTCACCCGCACCTGGTTCATTTTTTTGCTGATAAGGACCAGAAATTTTATGAGCGCGGAATCATGCAGCTGAAAGAAAGATGGCAAAAGGTCATTGAGCAAAATGGAAAATATATAATCGATTAAAAACTATTCTTTGTTTAAAAAAAAGTGTTTTATTTTATACTATAAAACCGAAAGTACCCAGTTGCCAACCCAATACTTTCATTTTTAAAACTCGTTCCCATTATTTTTGAAACAAATATGTTGCAACTCAGCAGTAGATTATGTAAATTCCTTCAGGCGTTACTAAATTTATAATTCGCTAATTTTCGCTTAAAACTTTTGACGTTTTTCTTTCTGCGTGCGAAATGATTTTCACCACAAAATATTTATTGAAAACTTGATGAATATTTATTTGTATATTGAATGTTGGAAAATGACGATAAAGTCAGTTTTCTACTATTTTTTTAACTTTAAAAACTACCTAGCACCAATTGAACTATACAATTTTAATTACCAGCAACTGAACACTACTCAATAAGATACATTACACCAAATCAATTATGTAGGTTAAAGTCGTAATAGGCTGTCTGTCATTGAATGATGCAATGAAACACAAACGTTAAAACACATTAGGTATGCTTTTAAAGTTCTTTGAACTGTTTGGAGTTGTTTCATTATTTAAGCTGTGGCAAAATGATACGTATATTAACTTATATCATATACCACTAACAGTAATTATGTAATTATTTTGCTTAAAATTCATTATTTGTTGATACTTCGGATTTACAAATATCAAATAGCGAAAGTGAAATCTATTAGGGTACCACATTGCTTATATATTATTCGGCCTAATTTTAATTTAAAACGTCCCTCTATAATAAGGTCGCATTTTAACATGTATTGAGTTAATCAAAACAAAAGGATCAGATATATGTATTTAAAATTCTATTTAGTTTCTATCACGTTTTCAGAAATAAATGGAAAAATGTTTTGAAAAATAGTAGTTTCTTGGAATACAAAAATTGCATTTTATTTTACGTAATATTTATGGGGGGGGGGGGGGGGGGGGCAAATATAAAACTCCACAATTAATTTTAGATTAACGCAAGAAAGAAAAGTCTTTCCTAATATAAATATCCAGAATTTTTTATAATAATTTTATATTTGTAAACCAAATACATATTTTCAAGAAGTTTATTTTTTAATATCTGTAACTACAATGATAAACAAAACTATTATTGTTTATTAAAAGAAACACATAAAATGAGTAAATAATATTTACAAATAACCGTTTCCGTTATATATAAAATTGCAACATCCTGTATAAAAACGTAAACAAATACGAGTTTTTACCGCTTCAACATAAACTTGTCCAGTCCTGTATGTATATACATGTGTGTACATAACCTCACATTTAATGTTTGAACATACGGAATACGTTGTACGTGCCTTAAAATGTTTATCTTGCAGTTTATTACTTACGAAAGTTATTAATTATATTTTACTACGCCGCAGAATTGAATTTTTATTTATGACATCGTGTTTATGGGCACGGACAGATCGATCGTCATCGCCGAGGTGTTAATACTAGATGATAATTAACGGATATTTATGATGTGGATTGATACGATATAGGACAATGTAAGTAAATTGTTTTGTGCAGTCGGTTGTAGAAAATAGCCAGTGAACATGTCTTATGAACTCGATTTGTTATTGAAGTATCCCATGGTTATGCAGAGGCAGTCCTCTGAAGAGGAATACTACGGTTATATTAGAGTGAAGGTAATTTAAACTCGAATTTGATATAAAAGATTTTTAGATTAAATTAATTTGATTTATTTTTACACAGAATGATCACTACAAGATCCACTTAACAAGGAATATGAAACGTTACAAATTAGATATGAACGAAGATCTTAGATTATATGAAAGTAAAATAAAGAAATTATCCCGCCAATGTTTCATGGATCCTATTGAATATTTGGATAAATTAACGGAAATTTTATCTACTGAAATACCTCCAGCTGAAATTGTTGACCACACGAACACTTATAGAAAAGTGTTACAGGAATATTCAGAACTTAAACAGTTTTACATAAATATTTACAGATCAACAATTTCACAAGATTTAAAGACCATAAATATTGTTCAGTTAGATGAAAGGGGTAGGCAGCATGAAATTACAATTGAAGTGAATTACAATAACAGTGGGAAAATGTTCAGCATTGTCAAATACGATTTACCAGATACAAAGGAGCAAACAATCTTTGAACAACAAGATTCTTTGATAGTATTGTATGAAAACTTTATTGCTAAAGTGGAATGTCCAAAATTACAGATGGTGTTTGATGTTTTGGATGAAATTGATAGAAGCTGTTGGGTCTTGGATCCAGAAAAACCTACCCGGAAAGATTTGTACAGACGAATTGTTTTAGGTAAATAATTTGAAATTAGTATTACTATGTTATGTTTTTTTTAAATATACTGGTAGTAATTTCACCATTTTTTATATTTTGAAAAAAATTTTTAGCATTTTAAAATTTTTATTAAAAGAAAAAAAATTGTTCATTTAGTTATGAAATTTGCTTGAAAAAACCTTTTTTTTTAAGTGATAATTATGGTAGACAAAATATATACAATTTCTTTGTAAAATTTCTGTAATAGTTTAACATTTAACATCATAAAACCCAAATGACGTATTTTTTTGACTGTATTTTTCCATAATTAACTATTCATCTCAATAGATGATCAATCATTCACTTATCGGTTTAGATAATCATTATCGTTTAATTGTTTTGCAGACAAGAACCTGTCTGTGATGATAACTTTCAATCCGACAGACATCAGAGATCTTCCCCAAGTTAAATTTTTGGGCCCCCATAATACCATTAAGAAATACAACGAGATCGTGAGCAGAAATTTCCTTAATTGGAATCCAAACGAGGACATCTTAAGTGAACTGCTTAAGTTATTAGGTGAGGTACTTTCATTATAGTAAAATTTTTAGAATGTACAGGGGCTTTCAAAGTTTTAACTGCTTTGTGTGGCTGTACCACGTTTTCCAAATAGCATGGATACTATTATTAAGGTTCGCGAAAAAGAAAAATTGGTTAAAAAGTTATTTTTGGTTCAAAAAATTAACATTTTGTTTTATGACATTACATAAATATATACGTTTCTATGTCGATTCTGCACTTAGGACATTACTGGATTAAAATTTAAAAATATCTGGGATTAGATGATACATAATCGTAAGGTATACATCTTTACTTTAATGTTGAAGGGTTACATGCAATATATTTTATTATTTTATTTCTTTATTAGTTTTGCATTAAAAAACAATTTATTGCAATAATTAATTTTTAAATTATCAGCCGTAATCGTTTTACTGCCTCCTTTATGGATGAACTAAGTGATGATTGCGTCACTTAGATCCATAAAGATGTTATCTATTTGTTGTTTAATATGAAATTCTAATGTCAGATATTCTCATCCATCATTTAAATCATATTAACATTTATAGCGCGATCATACATATTATTGTTGATATTAAATTGGGAATTTTAAGACCAAATGACGTATTTAGATAAAGAATTTGCCAAATTATTGTTTATTTTATCTAATTTCTTGTTTAAATTGGAAATTGTTAGTATAAATACGAACGTTTTATAAGTAATTAGGAATATTAGCGTAGAAAATGTTGTAGTATCATCTAGATTGCGTGTATTATGAAAAAATTTGTTTTGTCCTTTTACAATGGGGGAAATTATCTTATTTTTCCATTATTTTATAATTTAGTAATGATGACGGAATAAATAAAATACTTGGTCTAAATTTCACACAGTACTGCGACTAGTTTCGCCTGTTAGGTCATTATTACGAAACTAGATGCAGTATATATACTACTGTGGGCAAAAAATAGTAAGACTTTGTTCATAATTTTTAAATTCTTAATTTATTCTTCCAAATCTATTTCGTCCCCCTCAAAGTAATCCCATCTGGCCCCAATACGCTTGTGCCAACGTTTCTTCCAATTCTCGAAACAGTTGTTAAAGTCAATTTCAGGAATAGCCTTCAATGCGCGTTGCGATTCACGTTTAATGTCTTCAATTGACTCAAAACGGTTTCCCCGGAGCGGTCGTTTGAGTTTGCTGATAAGCCAGAAGTCACACGGAGCTAAATCAGGCGAATACGGTGGTTGCGGCACGATATTGGTTGAAAATTTGGCGAAAAACTCACGAAGAATTAATGCAGTATGCGACGGTGCATTATCGTGGTGCAAAAACCAAGAGTTTTCGGCCCATAATTCTGGCCTCTCTTTACGAATAGCATTGCGCAAACGACGCATAACACTCAAATAGTATTCTTTGTAGACAGTTTGACCGGTCGGAAGGAATTCGGAGTGCACCACACCTCGATAATCGAAGAAAACTGTCAACATAACCTTGATTTTTGACTTGCTTTGACGTGGTTTTTTGGGCTTCGGCTCACCTTTCATACGATATTCGGCCGATTGATCGTCTGTTTCCGGGTCATAAGCGTAGATCCAAGTCTCATCTCCAGTTATGATGCCTTTCATTTTGTCTCGATAGTTGGAAAGCATTGTTTCACAGACGTCAACGCGATCCTGTTTTTTGAAAAAATTGAGTGATTTTGGAAGAAATCATGCTTTCACTTTCCTTAGGCCCAAATGATCTTTCAAAATGGTTTTCACTGTTCCTTCCGATATTCCTACGATGCCAGTAAGGTTTCTGACTGTTAATCGTCGATTCTCAAGCACCAATTCCTTGATTCTATTGACGTGTTGATCATCAGTTGATGTTGATGGCCGTCCTGGACGTGGTTCGTCATCAACGCGTTCTCGACCCTCTTTGAATAATTTGTATCAATCAAAAACACTTGCTCGCGACAAACAATTATCACCGAAGGCCTTTTGCAACATTCCGAACGTTTCGGCACCAGAAATTTGATTCCGTACACAAAATTTAATGGAACTTCTCTGTTGAATAACTTCACTCATTGTAAAAATCGCCGAATGCACTTTTTGTACTTCAGAAAGACAAGCGTATACTAAACACTAATGATTATTTTGATGTGACATTTGGCACAGATGTCACTGACAGTCATGCCAACCTAGAAAAAAAATATTTCGACGAATGGGTCTAATGAAATTGAATGAAAACTAACGATCTCAACAATTAACTAATAATGATTAAGGCTGTTTATTATTTCAACGAGTACAAATTTTAATAAATCTGCTTCGTTTTACAGAAATTACTGTAATCAATACTTTCAATTTCTCAAGCCAAGTTTATTTTCTTAACTAGGAAGAACCTAAACTAAAAGGGCACTAAGAAGCGATGTAATGAACATATATTATCGTTAAAATACAACCAATTTTCATTGATCGATTGAAAAATATGAAAATTCCAAGAGCTAACATTAATCAAAACTAATTCTTCGGACTTGTGCGTAAGCTAGTAGAATTTACTTATTTATTCTGTTGCAGAAATCGAAAACTTCCCCGCAAAACCAAAAGAAGCCAAAGGTGAAGAACTGCTAGTGAACGATGAGGAATGCTGCATATGCTATTCACTTAGGCTAAACGATCAGATGCCAGACATTATATGTCAAAATACTTCTTGTAACAAGTACTTCCACACGGAATGTTTGTACCAAGTATGTACTGCAAGAATTAACAATAAGTGCTTATTTTATCATTTTTCGTTCATTTTCAGTGGTTGTGTTCCTTGAATTCGAGAAAATTTTATTACGAGATTTGCGGACAGTGTCCAAATTGTGAAAAGGTAAGTTCTTTTGTATCTTTCAGTGTGCGTTTTGAAATACAATTTGAATTTAATTACAGAAAATTCGTTGCCCGTTGCCAGCTGCTAAATAGGAAGAAGCGAAGAAGAAATTGTGCCCAGTCACTTTCCAGATGTACAAGTGATATTATTTTACACTTATTTTGTATAGAATATATATTTTGTTTTAAAAGTATATAAATATATTTTGTATATATTACCTATATTATAATAATATGAAGAATTATATTGATTCCTAAATATACGAATTACAAACTAGTTTCTTTGTTTTGATAAGTATTGCAACGTCCACTCCAATGAGAATCAATCTAGGTGGGTTAAAAATTAACCTGAAGCAACAAGATTGAGACTAGTAAATTTGAGATTTTATATCTATCTGACCTAAAGTATCCAGATTCAAATAACATGATCAGAATATTAATCATAAGTACACTACCCGTCATATTTATTTGCCCACCCCAATTTTATGTGTTTCATGAAATACGGATTATCTTTCGAAAAATCTCTATTATAATTATTCAACAATATTATTAGTGGAAGTAATTCCATATGAATTTCTACGAAAATCTTAAATTGTTTATGATATATCGTAAAGGTGTCATAAATTGGAAAAATACCATAAATATTATATAGGCTAATCCCTACAGTATTAACAGTTTTACCTGCATTTCCAAAAGGTATTACCAATATTGTGTTACTGTACTAACTAATAACAATATCAGGATGTGTTATTCAAAAAGGAAAATAAATTTTATATCAGTCATCGTTCATCTTTTGTTGCGAAAACAGTGAAATAGAGAGTTATTGTGAATATTTTAATGCAATGCCGAAGACGAAGGATTATCTGTTGAAGTGCGTGCTATGATAATTGCTTATCATCGTACGGGTAAAAGAAATCGCGAAATTGCAAAAAAATTACGATTAAATCGCAGAACCGTTGATTATAACGTTAAAAAATTTGAAGAAAGTGGTACATTTTCCAACAAAAGAAGATCTGGAAGACGCAAAGCGACGGCATCTGATACGGATAAGTAGACGCGATAGACGAAAAACAGAACCAGAAATTGCTGCTGAAATGAATAGAGCGCCTGCTAAACCAATTAGTGTGTCCACGGTACAGAGAAGATTAAGGCAAGCGGGTTTTTACGGAAGAATTGCTCTGCGAAAACCACTACTACGAAAGCAAAACAAGATAAAACGACTAAATTGGGCTAAAGAACATAAGAATTGGACGATTGATCAGTGGAATAATGTGTTGTGGACAGACGAATCGAAGTTTGAACTTTTCGGTAGTAAAAGGCGAATATTCGTAAGAAGATCCGCAGGAGAAAGAGTACTGCCAGAATGTATTGCGCCTACCGTAAAACTTGGAGGAAGTTCAGTAATGATTTGGGGGTGTTTTGGTGGAAGATCTGTAGGTGATCTCGTCAAAATTGAGTGAATCCTAAGAAAAGAAGGCTACAAGGAAATTTTAGAAAATAACGCTGTTCCTTCAGGACTAAGGATTCTTGGCGAAAACTTTGTATTTCAACAGGACAACGATCCGAAACACAGTTCTAGATTGGGTGGCGATTACTTGCGTCAACTAGAAGAGCAAAGGCAAATCTCTATAATGGTATGGTCAGTTCAAAGTCCTGATCTGAACCCAATAGAGCTTCTTGGGGAAGAATTGGACCGGAAGATTCGAGAACGTGCTCTTTCATCCACCACTGTACTGTGGGAACAACTTCAAGAAGCCTGGGCACAAATTACAGAAGATACACTGCAAAAATTAATTGAAAGGATGCCGCGGTTATGTGCCGCATATATCAAAAATAAAGGTGGGCACATTGATTGGAGCAAAATTTAATAATAATTAAAGATATAGTTTTTATATTAGTAAATGTAACTATTTTATGTTTATTTTACACTATTGTATTGGTACAATAAATAAATTTTCAGTAACCATTTGATAGTTTAATAATTTTGGCTAAAACTAAGGCTGGGCAAATAAATATGACCGGTAGTGTACATATATTAAACTAGTTATTAAACAAAAACTTTTTTCCGATGCAAAGTTTTTTAAAAAATTTCTCTCTTCAATATTTCTTACGCTTGCTATGACTTTCCCAATACAAATTTATAAAATTTAACAATTCAGATAGAAATTTCAATAAATGGAAGCAACCCAATTTACATAGCTGGTGTATATTTGGTTGCCTAACTTAGAATACTCCTAATACCCCTTACTACTTCTGCTCCCCTAATACACAATTTGATGTTTTAAATCCGATGCAAAATTAGAGTACTCGTAGGTAACCCAATTTACATCGTTGGTGCATAGTTGGTTGCCTAGCCTCGTTCACCTCTTAATCATGATACCCCTCGCTACTTCTGCTCTCCTATTGCAAAATTCAAGATTTTGCAAATTTCGACATTTGTATTAGGAGAGCAGAAACCGCAAGTGGTATTGAGAGGAAGAAGTATACAAAATCAGGCAGCTAAATATACATTAGCGACGTAAATTGGGTTACCTACATGTATCGAACTTTTGCTTTTATTATAAAATTTAAAATTGTGTATTAGGAGACTAGAAGTTGAAAGAGATATTTGAATTTAGGCAAACAAATATACACCAGTTTATAAATTTGGTTTTCTATATATTGTAATTTTGGTTTGTACTGTTAAATTTAAAATATCCAGAATTTATCTTAGAATAAAAATATAAGAGGTATTTAAAGTTAGGCAACCAGTCATGCACCACTGTTGCTATTTGGGTTGCCTATAGAGTGTAATTTCAATTTGTTATTACCAAAAAGAATTTTCTCTCTCTATAGTAATTTGCAGAAATTCATTGTAGTATTAACTACCCAGGGGTTTTCTTTACACATGATCTAAAACAGGTTGTGCGTATGACTTTCCCCTGAGAGTTCGCCTTATCTCTATGTGTTTTTGGACAATTTCTGCTTTTAGACGGGTTTTCGCGAACATCTTGGAAACCGATACGATTCCCAGCTCAGAATTTTTCTTAATTAATAGATCGAAATATATTATATAGGACCACTGAATCGTCGAAAATCGATTGTGTTTTGCGTTTTAATCGCTTCGCAGTTTTTCTCGCACATGTTGGAACTACTATCTATAATTCCTAACATGTGAAATATGTCTCTAATTTGAACATTTAATGTTGATTGCGTAAGAAGAACCAATTTAATACGTGTATAAATTAATTTACAGCGTGTTAATAATTATTCGATGAAAACGAATTTAATTATCATGCTTTTACAACACAATCTTTTATTATTTACTATACGAAACAATTGTTGTATGTTGTGGATGGATTTACTAATTTCTTTAGTAAATATTGAAACTGAAAGTTACACATGAACGGTAAATATATACAGGTGGGTCATTTAAAGTTTTAACTATTAATAAAACCGACAAACTTCAAAACTTCCGCCAATATTTCAAATTTCCTTGCGCGCGAATATTATTAATTATACGGGCATTTGCGTAAAACCGCAAATTTATACTTTGATCATTTCGAAATCCTTCATACAATAGAATATTTAATTATTTCTTGCCACATTTGTCCTTTATATTATTTATTAGTTAATATATATTGATTGAGTCGTTTATTTAATATATCCTAGACTTGTTATATTAACAGTAATTAGTTGTTTTAAAGTTATATGAAAAATTAAATAATTCATTTTAGTCAAATTTATACAGACATTTAAATTATTATTTATCGAAAACTATTTTTAACTCAAAATATATAATATAGAATTTAATTTAGCAATTTAAGATACCTACTCTTTGCTTCTCTACTTACAAAATACGTTTCTTCCTATATTTTCAAAATATAATTTCATTTTAAATTATAAAGAGTGCGTTCAACAAGTAAACTTACAATTTGCTTTATTTATTGTTCTTTAAACTTATTTTTTACATGATATTCGTAGAAGATATAATTGAAAACATGTCTTTAGATGACGATAATCAAAACGTAAAATGATTTTCATGCAAAATATAACAACAAATATATTTAGCGTCATACAAAATTAACACCTTTAATGAACGCGTCAAGTTGTATTCTGAATATTTGAACGCATTCTATAAAAAATAAAAAAAAACCGTTTCCGTTTGTTTAGTAGCCATTTTATCTATCTATTTATTGCCGTCCACTTTTTTCTCTACTTTATTTGAAAGCTGCACGTGAAGATCATCACTTCATCTACTTGCAAAGAAAAAGACTTTGAATAATGTAAATCCTAAAAAATAGTAAGTAAAAGTTATCATTCATTTTCATATTAAATTAATGTAGATATTTTTTCTGTGGAATAATAAATGATGGTTAAGAAAATTCTTGGTTAGCAACGTTCCCACATGTTACAAAGTATACATTTACTTATTTTAATATAAAACGTTCATAATCTATAATAGTGTAGTAATACTACACATTTTTTAATTAGTTCGTTGTTTAGTTTTCTTAACTTTAATATATGATGATACTTTAACGCTCGCCGCTTTGATGCAAAAATGAAGATTCATTTTATAATCTGAAGAGATTTTACGTTATTGAAAGTTATTTAAAAAATTGTTTGTATTATATTTTTTATATATTAAATTTTTTTCAGCACCAATCCATTTACTAGAAGTTTTTGAATAAAGCAGTTATCCTATGAGACAAAAGTAAGTAACAAATTTAATATAATAATAATAAATTATCCTTTCTTAAAGGAATTAGATAGTCTTAATATGATGATAAACTCCGCTCGCCGCTCTGATATAATTATGTTGATAAATTTTGGTCTGAAAAATTGTTCATTTCGAAATGTATTTAGTGTAATTTATACATTGTAATTTCAGTACCCTAATTTTGTTTCAGTGTCAACTTATAGTAGGAGAGAATTTATTATCAAGCAGGATGGTGTTACGAGGAAAATGTAAGTGGATAATTTAAGCCAAAATTATTTACTGCTATAATAAAGTAAAATGATCTATTCTTTCGTTTTAATTTTAAATAGATTTATTCTTATTTACCGCTTAAACAATTTTGAAATGATGAGACACATAGCTCGCCGCTTTGATTCAAGCATGAAGACAAATTTACATTAGATTCTGAGAGATTTCCATATTTCATAAGTTGTTTAAGATATTGTGTAAATTGTAACTATTATTTTTTATTTTGTTTCAGAACTAATCTATTTCTTATATATAGAGCGGCGACGAAAGTGGCAATACCATAGGCGGTACGGTAGAACGGGCAATTGGTGCGCAGTGAATGAGATCATTCACATCAAATACAATACGGTTCACGGTTAGTGCTTATAATAACTTCAGACAAACATGTCGCGAAAGTCTGTGCCGTTTGCTACGTCGGTTAGAAAATACATAGCAGAATTTCCCGATTTAAAGTATGATGGATGTGCAGTATTGTGTTTGGTTTGTAATAAGCGACTTATAATACAGAAGAAAGACAATTGTAAAAAACATGTGAACAGTGCAATACATAAACTGAACAAAAGAAATGAAATACCTTGTGCAACATTCCTTTATGATTTTTTATTTATGTTGACTGCATGTAATTTGCCGCTTCGTTTAATCAGCAAACGCCCTTTTCAAGTGTTCTGGAATAAATATCTGCCAAATTATAAATTACCTGCAAGAAGAACTTTACAGAAACATTTGCCGCGTTTAAGAGAGAGGCACTTTCGTCGCCGCTCTACTTATATATGAAGAAAATGTAGGGCAAAAAATGTAAGTTCAAAATGTACTTTTTTGTTTATACGACTATTAAATTATTAAAATCTAGGTTTATTTTTTTAATTGTATAACTTAAATAATGAAGATTGTATGTTTAGATTCCTTTAAAATTATTTTATATTTTTAGGCATCCTGTTTGATCTATTGCAAGATGTTGCGTTAAAAATATTGATGCAATGTAAGACTGTGTTAGTTAATGTGACATAAAAGAAGAGCTAATCTCAAAATTTTTACTCAACACCAATACCATAGATGTATGTGAAGTCAGTTCAAGGATGTAACTTTCATAGTTCTAAAAAGTAGGTTTCATTTTGTTTCTTGTAGAAATTTTATTGTACAAAATGTAAATATGATGAGATACTCAGCTCGCTTTGATTAAAACATGAAGATAACATGTTCCCTAAATATCTTTAATACTCTGAAGAAAGAAATTAGTTTGTAAAGTTCACATTTTATCATTTAATTAATTTCCGTTTCTTTAATTATTGTATTTTCAACAGGTTGGAAATCCTCATCCCAACTAGGTGGGCATTGCATATAAATAAATTACAAATGGAATAAGGAAGATGCAAATTATCCAGAAGGCTGGAAAGTGTTTAATGACAAACAATGAGAAGCGGTTAATAATAGAATGCGAAAGAGAATAAAAATTTTCAAATAAAACACTGAATTTTTATTGAATCTAACAACATATTCTACTGTTTTTAAATTATAGTCAATGAAAATAAAATTTTTTTGAACTACAAAGAGTACTTACTTTTAATTCCTATATACGTTTTGTTAACTTTTATCTATTAAAGAAGTCTTAACATAAAATATTAAATAAGTTGATTTATCCAAGCTGAAAAGCAAGTTTCTATTTTAAAAGTAATAAATTAGTTTTAATTGAAATGTAAATTACTTCAAATTCTTTAAAATTTTCTTTCCATTTGCTAAAAACATGTATCTTTTAAGTAACAAACTTTGAATCATATTATTTTATGTATTTAATTTTATTAAAAAACAAATACATGTATTTTGTCTAGATGATTGATATTATCAGACATATTTTTATTAAAATCTTCACTACCACAAATTAAAACTTGAGTGTGATCATTATTTTTATTTTGCAAGAAGGATTCAACAATGGATTTTGTTAATTTTTTGTTATGTATAACTTCATTATATTTAGCATCTACATCAATGAAAACACTTAAAAAGATTTCATATTTAAAATTCCAGTACAATAAACATTGGTATAAATCTTCACGTAATAAAATATCACCACAACTACGACAACAAAAATAAAGTGTGATAAAAGTCTCGCAATCCTCATTACTAAGCATTTCTTTTATAATAGCATATAAAGGAGCAATACCAGTACCTTGTGCAATCATTAACATATGCTTATATTCATAACTTATTGTAAAATCACAGTACGGACCTCTCCATAGTGTCTCTGCTGACATTTTTAAATTTCGGATATATCTTGACATTGTACCTCTTTCGTATATTTTAATTAAAACGCAAAAACATAATGGTTTAATATTTTTAAAAGGTATTGGCGTATACGCTCTGGAAAAATTGTCTGAACCATTAGAATATCGACGCAGTAAAAAGTGTTGTCCAGGCTTAAAATGCAATTTCAAATTGCTTTTATCTTCATCATTATGGTCTCTAAATGGTCTGCAGTACTCGAAAATTAATAAGTACGTATCTTTGGTATGTTGTATTTTGTCAATAAATTTAAACACACTGTAAGATGTCTCGTTCATGCAGTTCTTGAAATTTGATTCAATTTTGATTGTTTGTGCATTATACTTTCGAAGTTGTTCTTCATACACGTCAAAGATACAGGGGTTGCATCCTGAATTGCAACAATCTGCTTCGTTGGGTGGTATGGGAGGGTCCATTTTCATTAAGTTAAAATTCTCTTATTTGTACTTTGTTCTATTAATATTTCATTTTTAATAACATTTTCAAATTTCAAAATAAATTGAAAAGTCACCAGTAATTTTGACATTTATCTTACGCGTATTTACTACATGAATTTATATATATATATATATATATATATATATATATATATATATATACCTATTTGTTTTCGTATCAACTTGAAAAGTTTTCATACACAGGAAAGCATTTATTATTTATAAAATTAATACAATAAAATTGCAAATATTTACTTTTTTTACATACATTTTAGTGAAATTAGATTTATATTATTATATACATATTTTACATATTACTATTTAGTTATTTCCAAAAGAATTGAAAGAAATTTTTTATTTAAGTACGTATCCTAAGAAGATATACCAATATAAATTTAGGAACGGATTTAGTAACCATAATTGTTTTGTCTTCGTCTTTGGATACATCCTTTTCATTTGAATTTGGTGAATATGGCGGTCGGTAAAAATAAGGGATTGTCCAAAGGAGGCAAAAAAGGTGTTAAAAAGAAGGTGTAAGTAGATCATTTTTAATAAAAATAGCAATTTATTATTCTATTAATTCATTCTGAAGGTTGTTTTTCTCAAATTATTATGGATGGTTAGGAATATTGTTGATGAAAATGTAACATACATGCTGTTTTCGGATATGTTTGTGTTGGCTTCTAGTATCCAAAAATTTATAATTTTCTAAAATCAATATTCCTATCTCCACGTATCCTTGCATTTTCAAATTTGTATTATAATTAATTGTTAGTTTTTTAATAGCTCTGATTACTTTTAGGTTATGTTATGATTTGATGTAAATGAGATATTTAATGTCTTCAATAATTTTGCTCATACTCGTGTGAATTTATAAGAAACTACTTCTGAAAGTTCAGATTTTAACAAAGTTTTTTATGTTTTAGTGTGGATCCATTCACCAGAAAAGATTGGTATGATGTGAAAGCACCGTGCATGTTCACAACAAGACAAATAGGAAAAACCCTCGTGAATCGCACACAAGGTACGAAAATAGCTTCAGAAGGTTTAAAATATCGAGTTTTTGAAGTGTCACTGGCTGATCTTCAAAGTGATTCTGACGCCGAACGATCATTCCGTAAGTTCAGGTTAATCGCTGAAGATGTTCAAGGAAGGAATGTCCTTACGAATTTCCATGGTATGGATCTTACAACTGATAAACTTAGATCCATGGTTAAGAAATGGCAGACATTAATTGAAGCATCTGCTGATGTTAAAACTACCGATGGATATCTTTTAAGAGTATTCTGCATTGGTTTTACTAATAAAGACCAACAGTCCCAGAGAAAAACATGCTACGCTCAACATACACAGGTTAGTCTTAAATAAATTTTGTTGTGCAAAATATAGAATTTATTTTAACATGATATTGAATAATTGAAAAAGTCAGTATATTTCTGTATTTTATTTTATAGGTTAGACTAATTCGCAAGAAGATGGTAGAAATTATCACACGTGATATTACAGGCAGTGACCTGAAAGAAGTTGTTAACAAGTTATTGCCTGATTCAATAGTCAAGGATATAGAAAAAGCATGTCAAGGCACCTATCCTCTTCATGATGTATATATCAGAAAAGTAAGTCCATTTTATTTTAAATTTAAATTATAATATACATTGATTGATATGATGAGACACTCAGCTCGCTTTGATACAAAGATGAAGATACATTATGTTCCCTAAATATATATTAACTCTGATTAATGGAAAAGAAAACGTTTCAATTAATTAATGTGTTTTGTGATTCTGTTGAATTAATTGTGTTTTATTGATAGGTTAAAGTTTTAAAGAAGCCACGTTTTGAATTAGCTAAGTTGCTTGAACTACATGGAGATGCTGGTAAAGGTGGAGGCACTGCTGAAGTAGGAGAGAGTGGTACAGCAGTAGATCGTCCAGAGGGTTATGAACCACCCGTGTTGGACTCTGTATAATTTATGTTTTGTTTATATAACAAGAAAAAATATAAAACTTTATGAAGATGTTGTTTTTATTTAATAAACACGTTATGCATGTGATATTAGTAGTTTGGTTGATTATATAAAAAAAAAAAAATAAGGTTATTGAAAATGTTATCAAAGCATGCAAGCAAAACAAAAGGAAATTGATTTTCAAAATCTGTGTTGATTATTATGAAAAAAAAGCAAATACATTTATCTCATTTGATATATATATTTCTTAATTATGATTAAAAAAATAAAATTATATACAATATAAATTAACGACATTTAACATAGAATCACAAGTTATTAACTTGGTAAAATTTCAAGTTAAAATTGATATAAATATGTACAATATAAAACGATAAAACTCATATTAAAAATCAACTAAAAAACGCAACTATTCTCATCCGGTTGTCCAAATGTCTAAACGGTCCTCAATGTCCAAGCAATTATTCAAGGTCTCCATGGACTCCAAAGTCTGATTGAGAAGCATGTGACATCGGTTCAATTGATGTGATAATTCTTGAACTTTCATCAATCTTTCAGCATATTTAGCAAAGCGTTTTTGTCTATCACAAGCTGTAGATACTATTTTTGTTATATCGGCATCAGTCTAAAGAATAAGAGTTGAATAATTTATATTCTGTAAATGCATGTAAGGTATTACCTCCCTTATCTTTTGAGTTAATTGATTCTGTTCTGTTGCTACTAAATTTGAGCAAGTGTGCAAATGATTTTGATACCTTAAGCAAAGTTTGGTTAACGGAACTGGGTCTAATCTTTCTAATACTTCTGGATCACGAGCTGCTGGTAAATTCAAAGTTGCACGCATAATAGGTAGGAACATTGGAATACTCTAAAAATACCATTGAGATGATAAACATAAATTTTCCATAAATTTAATAGCCTATATTGTAACAGCATCTTTTTAAATATGTCCTGGATATAAACGGAAACAATTAATTGATGAATGCTCTATCAAAAATATTTGCAAAAGCAATGACAATTTTATCTCTTAATTTCTAATTATTCTGTTTAATTGATTATATATGTACTTACAGCTAAACGTAAAATATCCGGATCCTTATCTATATTAGGACCACTTACTGCAGGCTTAACAACTACTATATTGTGAGCAGATTCTTTAGCATTCCTCTGTACCAATTTTCTCTGTGTTTTACTTTTACCTAGTTGTTTATTAGTAAGTTTCGGTGAGCCTCCAATAGGCCTATTAACTGTGTAGCTTATATATGGTAAATCTGAATCACTACATATGCTTGGCCCTGGAGAAGTAGAACCTGGTCTTTCCTCAAATTCACCTCCAGGATTGGCGATTGTATGTTGTCTTCTAATATTTGCCTGCTTTTCACTTTGCTGGCCCAAACTTGCTTGTTTCAAATGAGCTGAGTGTTCTGATCCCATATTTTATTGTTATTAAAAGATTATACCTAACTCAAGCATTTAATTATGAAGATTTATTCTTTAGTATAATTTATACGGCGATTTTAACAGGAATCATCGTGTTTTAACAATAAAAATTATTGATCAAAGTCTGAGTAATTAATAAAATTCGTGTTGACTACAGAGTTTTATGTCCAAAAATAAATAGTTACCTGTGATGTTTGTTTTTGTTTGCCGCACCATCTACACTCTTTTATTGTAAATAAGTATATACCATAATTTAACTGTTTAGGAGACAGAGTAGTTTTAAAACTGTTTAATTGTTAGTTTTTTAATAGCTCTGATTACTTTTAGGTTATGTTATGATTTGATGTAAATCAGATATTTAATGTCTTCAATAATTTTGCTCATACTCGTGTGAATTTATAAGAAACTACTTCTGAAAGTTCAGATTTTAACAAAGTTTTTATGTTTTAGTGTGGATCCATTCACCAGAAAAGATTGGTATGATGTGAAAGCACCGTGCATGTTCACAACAAGACAAATAGGAAAAACCCTCGTGAATCGCACACAAGGTACGAAAATAGCGTCAGAAGGTTTAAAATATCGAGTTTTTGAAGTGTCACTGGCTGATCTTCAAAGTGATTCTGACGCCGAACGATCATTCCGTAAGTTCAGGTTAATCGCTGAAGATGTTCAAGGAAGGAATGTTCTTACGAATTTCCATGGTATGGATCTTACAACTGATAAACTTAGATCCATGGTTAAGGAATGGCAGACATTAATTGAAGCATCTGCGGATGTCAAAACTACCGATGGATATCTTTTAAGAGTATTCTGCATTGGTTTTACTAATAAAGACCAACAGTTCCAGAGGAAAACATGCTACGCTCAACATACACAGGTTAGTCTTAAATTTGTTGCTTAAATAAATTTCGTTGTGCAAAATATAGAATTTATTTTAACATGATATTGAATAATTGAAAAAAGTCAGTATATTTTTGCATTTTATGTTATAGGTTAGACTAATTCGCAAGAAGATGGTAGAAATTATCACACGTGATATTACAGGCAGTGACCTGAAAGAAGTTGTTAACAAGTTATTGCCTGATTCAATAGCCAAGGATATAGAAAAGGCATGTCAAGGCACCTATCCTCTTCATGATGCATATATCAGAAAAGTAAGTCCATTTTATTTCAAATTTAAATTATAATATACATGATTGATTGATATGATGAGACACTCAGCTCGCTTTGATACAAAGATGAAGATACATTATGTTCCCTAAATATATATTAACTCTAATTAACGGAAAGAAAAATGTTTCAATTCATTATTGTGTTTTGTGATTCTGTTTTATTGATGGGTTAAAGTTTTAAAGAAGCCACGTTTTGAATTAGCTAAGCTGCTTGAACTACATGGAGATGCTGGTAAAGGTGGAGGCACTGCTGAAGTAGGAGAGAGTGGTACAGCAGTAGATCGTCCAGAGGGTTATGAACCACCCGTGTTGGACTCTGTATAATTTATGTTTTGTTTATATAACAAGAAAAAATATAAAACTTTATCAAGAGGTTGTTTTTATTTAATAAACACGTAATGCATGTGATATCAGTAGTTTGGTTGATTATATAAAAAAAAAAAAAAATAAGGTTATTGAAAATGTTATCAAAGCATGCAAGCAAAACAAAAGGAAATTGATTTTCAAAATCTGTGTTGATTATTATGAAAAAAAAGCAAATACATTTATCTCATTTGATATATATATTTCTTAATTATGATTAAGAAAATAAATTAAAATTATATACAATATAAATTAACGACATTTAACATAGAATCACAAGTTATTAACTTGGTAGAATTTCAAGTTAAAATTGATCTAAATATGTACAATATAAAATGACAAAACTCATATTAAAAATCAACTAAAAAACGCAACTATTCTCATCCGGTTGTCCAAATGAATGGTTCTAAACGGTCCTCAATGTCCAAGCAATTATTTAAGGTCTCTATGGACTCCAAAGTCTGATTGAGAAGCATGTGACATCGGTTCAATTGATGTGATAATTCTTGAACTTTCATCAATCTTTCAGCATATTTAGCAAAGCGTTTTTGTCTATCACAAGCTGTAGATACTATTTTTGTTATATCGGCATCAGTCTAAAGAATAAGAGTTGAATAATTTATATTCTGTAAATGCATGTAAGGTATTACCTCCCTTATCTTTTGAGTTAATTGATTCTGTTCTGTTGCTACTAAGTTTGAGCAAGTGTGCAAATGATTTTGATACCTTAAGCAAAGTTTGGTTAACGGAACTGGGTCTAATCTTTCTAATACTTCTGGATCACGAGCTGCTGGTAAATTCAAAGTTGCACGCATAATAGGTAGGAACATTGGAATACTCTAAAAATACCATTGAGATGATAAACATAAATTTTCCATAAATTTAATAGCCTATATTGTAACAGCATCTTTTTAAATATGTCCTGGATATAAACGGAAACAATTAATTGATGAATGCTCTATCAAAAATATTTGCAAAAGCAATGACAATTTTATCTCTTAATTTCTAATTATTCTGTTTAATTGATTATATATGTACTTACAGCTAAACGTAAAATATCTGGATCCTTATCTATATTAGGACCACTTACTGCAGGCTTAACAACTACTATATTGTGAGCAGATTCTTTACCATTCCTCTGTACCAATTTTCTCTGTGTTTTACTTTTACCTAGTTGTTTATTAGTAAGTTTCGGTGAGCCTCCAATAGGCCTATTAACTGTGTAGCTTATATATGGTAAATCTGAATCACTACATATGCTTGGCCCTGGAGAAGTAGAACCTGGTCTTTCCTCAAATTCACCTCCAGGATTAGCGATTGTATGTTGTCTTCTAATATTTGCCTGCTTTTCACTTTGCTGGCCCAAACTTGCTTGTTTTAAATGAGCTGAGTGTTCTGAACCCATATTTTATTGTTATTAAAAGATTATACCTAACTCAAGCATTTAATTATGAAAATTTATTGTTTAGTATAATTTATACGGCGATTTTAACAGGAATCATCGTGTTTTAACAATAAAAATTATTGATCAAAGTCTGAGTAATTAATAAAATTCGTGTTGACTACAGAGTTTTATGTCTAAAAATAAATAGTTACCTGTGATGTTTGTTTTTGTTTGCCGCACCATCTACACTCTTTTATTGTAAATAAGTATATACCATAATTTAATTGTTTAGGAGACAGAGTAGTTTTAAAAACATAAAAAATTAAAATTCTTGGTGCATTTATATTTACAAATTTTGTAAATATTATGGAATACTTTTTATATTTAAAATACGTAAACAGGAAATAATTATAGATTTTTAATGAACTAAAGGTTGTAGCCTAAGAATATTCACATGTAAGAATTCAATGAGTAAATATGTTATCTTAAGTATTTTATATTTAGAAAAGTTGTAATGTATGAAAGTATATCTTTACAGAGGAATCGTATACAAAATCTCCGAATTACTTACTTAGTATATTTAGAACGTATTCAGGCAAGATTCCCAATCAGAATTTTTTGGTTTTGACATTCGTCAAACGTGGCTCTTATTTGTTTTAAAGGAATAATAAACCGATGGCCCCTTGGGGCCGATATGAAATATCACAATATAAATAAACGACAGGAAACGATCTGTGATAACAAAAACAAAGTTCGTATGATTGTCCATCCTTTAGAAGTCGTAGTGACCCTTATAAAAACGGTACGTACGAAAATGATCGATTTTTTAAATACTGCAACGGATTTTTTCCATTACCGCAGTGTTACGATGGCGTTGAAAAAAGTAAAAGGTAATTTTGAGCGAATGTTCGACAAGAACTTAACCGACCTCGTCCGGGGCATTAGAAACAATAAGGAAAATGAAGTGAGATTTTTGAGGTTATGTAGGTTTACTTGCCCTTATTTGTTTTGTTAATTTCCAGGCCAAATACATAGCGCAATGCATGGAAGATATAAAACTGGAATTGAGACAGGATAATTTATCTGTTAAAAGTAATGCGATAGCTAAATTAACATATGTAAGTAATTTTCAACATGAATTGACCGATGTTTTCATATGGTCACTGTTTTAGTTGCAAATGCTAGGCTACGATATATCTTGGGCAGGATTTAATATTATTGAAGTTATGAGTTCTGGAAAATTTACTTTAAAAAGAATCGGTTATTTAGCAGCCAGTCAATCTTTTCATTGCGATTCAGAGGTACCATTTTCAGAATAAAAATACTTATGTTTTAATAAGTTTATTCACTTTGTAGTTGCTAATGCTCACAACAAATATGATTAGGAAAGAGTTGAACTCACAAAATCAGTACGAAGCTGGATTGGCTTTGACATCTTTGAGTTGCTATATAAGTACAGACCTAGCCAGAGATTTATCGAATGATATTTTAACATTGGTAAGTTATTAATGTATTTCTGTAATGTTATCATGTTAAAAAAATTTCTAGTTAAATTCGACAAAGCCATATATAAGGAAAAAAGCTGTTCTTATGATGTATAAAGTTTTTTTAAAATATCCTGAAGCCCTAAGACCTGCGTTTCCAAGGTTAAAGGAGAAATTGGAAGATCCGGATCCTGGTGCGTAGATTTTTTTTATCGTCAATCACATGATTTTCAAATTACAGTTTAAATTTGACGTTCTTAACTTCTCCAGTATTCCCAGAAAATTTTACGATTAAGAGATTTTTTTATATTGACTATTGATGATGGAGTTTTGAATGCTTTTATAATCACTTTCCTTTGTACACAGGTGTACAGTCGGCAGCGGTAAATGTTGTGTGTGAATTGGCGAGAAAAAATCCTAAGAATTACCTTAGTTTAGCTCCCGTATTCTTTAAGTTGATGACCACCAGTACGAATAACTGGATGTTGATTAAAATAATTAAGTTGGTAAGTACGCAGTAAGGATTACGCATGTTCCAATTAATTGCGCGATGATAATGTGAAAGTGTTACCGGGTTCATTTGGGTTATTTAAAAAAGTGAGATTTAAATCACAAATTCTTATAAACATACAAAAAGTCTTGGTGATACAGCACTAGCACGATTTAAATACATTAATTCATATATCAAATTAAACTATTACAATTTAAATTTAGAATTATTCAATTTACGCGGTTTTCCTTTTTAAGTGAACATTTAATTACTTAAACAGAAGTGCTTCTTTCGTTTATAAAGGGTTTTCCAATAGGGACTTGACAACTTTTAATTCAATTTGTGAACGCACCCTTTCACTAATCATCGAACTGTCACTGTCAATTTATTCAGTAAACTTAACATTTTCATCATGGTAAAGTACACGAACGAACAACGTCTGCAAATTATAAAAATTTACTACAGAAATTCGGAGTCGGTGACCGCTACTTTAAGAGCGTTCACTCCGATTTTCGGACGTAATTCTCGCCCTAGTAGACAGGCAGTAAGTAACAAGTTTAGTGCAAAAATTTTAGTCTACATATTCGTTGTGCGATGTTGCCGTGCCGGTGAGACAACGGGTTGGTTGAAGTGTCGAAAATATTGCTGCCGTTGAAACGTCCGTAGCAAATGATCCAAATCAGTCAATTCCACGGCGTTCTCAAGGGTTGGGCATCGCCCAGACCACTTTATGGCGAATTTTGCGTAAGGATCTTGGTTTACACCCATACAAGATCAAGCTGAGTCAAGAATTGAAGCCGATGGACCATTTGAAGCGACGTACGTTCTCCGATTGGGCTCTGGAAAAGATGCGCCAAGATGATCAATTTCATCGCAAAATCATTTTCAATGACGAAGATCATTTTTGGCTCAATGGGTTCGTCAATAAGCAAAATATGCGTTATTGGTCGGGTGAAAATCCACATGTGCTTCATGAAACACCACTTCATCCACAAAAAATAACTGTTTGGTGCTGTTTGCATGCCGGCGGCGTCATAGGGCCATATTTTTTCGTCGACGATAATGATCGTCACGTTACTGTGAATGGTAATCGTTATCGCGTCATGATTACCGATTATTTTCGGCCCGAATTGGTAGATATGGACTTGGACAACATGTGGCTTCAGCAGGACGGTGCCACAAGCCACACAGCACACGTTACAATCGATTTATTGAAGAGTAAGTTTGATGAGCGCGTTATCTTAAGAAATGGACCAGTCGATTGGCCGCCTCGTTCGTGCGATTTAACGCCTCTAGACTTTTTTCTTTGGGGCTACGTCAAGTCATTGGTCTATGCCAACAAGCCGACAACGTTGGAAGAGCTCCGAGCCAACATCGAACGCGAAATAGCAGCCGTTTCGGCCGAATTGTGTGGCCGAGTCATCGAAAATTGGGTCCAACGAATCGACCGCTGCAAACGTGCCCGCGGTGGCCATACGAACGAAGTCGAGTTCCATTCATAAATGTTTTGATTGTACTTTAACCCGATAATAAAGTTTTTGAAATATCTCAAATGGTCTGCATTTTATTTTGAAAAAAAGTTGTCAAGTCCTTATTGGAAAACCCTTTACGTAGGATATATTCAGATTTATTAATTTGACCATCTTTAATAATTTGCCTGACTTTTCACTTATAATATTAATATTCATTTGATGTTGAACTTTAGTTTTCGTCACTTACAATGTTTGAACCGCAACTGGGTCTAAAAATAACAGAACCTTTGGTTAAAGTCATAACAAGGTATTTTTCTTATTCAAATAAATATTGCTGCTCTGAAAGTTGTTGGCTATTTACCTCAATGTTAAATTTACACAACATTCTATACTCTTAATATTAAGTCCTTGAAATTGATTACTTTCTTTCCGCTTATTAATGCAGGGCACATGAACAAATTAGTTTGGAAATCCAATGCTTTTTTATTTCAAAATAGCATCCGCTACTACTTGCACTCCTATTTTTTAATTATTAGGTGCGCAACTAAGTTCTCGCTGTTTTTCAAGAGATGGCTCCAGTAGTAAGTGCTGGTCGATTATGACATAACCAAAACATCATAAACCAAGCTTAGACGTATGGTAAACAAACCGCTTTGACACATTAGTGATTTGGTTTTTGCGCCATATACTTTTGGTTGTGTGAAAATGTTTGAATTTGTGCCAAATAATCGTCATTTGCGAGAAGTGTTGCTTTTCTTCTTTGATTCGAAGAAAACGGCGGCTGAAGCGCATCAAAAACTCTAAAAAGTTTACGGAGATGCTGCTCTAAGTGAAACAACGTGCCGTGATTCGTTCCGTCGCTTCAAAGACGGTGATTTCGATGTTGACGACCGTTCGCGTGAAGGAAGACCAAAAACCTTCGAAGACGCTGAATTGGAGGCATTGCTCGATGAGGATCCGTGCCAAATGCAAAAAGAGCTTACTTCAGCATTAGGAGTTACCCGCCAAGCCATTTCCCAGCGATTGCATGCGTTGGGAATGATTCAAAAATAAGGAACTTGGGTTCCTTATGATTTGAAGCCAAGAGACGTTGAGCGTGTTTTTTTCGCCTGTGAACAACTGCTCCAGCGGCAAAAAAGGAAGGGTTTTCTTCATCGCATCGTTACGGGTGCTGAAAAATGGATTGCATTACAGCAACCCAAAGAGAACAAAATCATGCTTCTACGTCGTCGGTTCGGCCGAATATTCACGATGCGAAGGTTTTGCTGTGTATTTGGTGGGACCAGGGCGGTGTTATTAATTATGAGCTGTTGAAACCGAACGAAACCATCACCGGGGAACGGTATCGAACTCAATTGATGCAATTGAGACGAGCGCTGCGCAAAAAGCGGCCACAATACGAGCAGAGGCACGAAAAAGTAATTGTACAGCATGACAACGCTCGGCCTCACGTTGCCAAACCCGTTAAAACCTACTTAGAAACGCTCAAATGGGTGGTCCTACCCCACCCGCCATATTCCCCAGATATTGCGCCGTCCGATTGTTACTTGTTCCGTTCAATGGCACATGGTCTGGCTAATCAGCAATTCATATGAAGACATCTCAAAATGGCTTGATTTGTGGATAGCCTCAAAAGACAAACACTTCTACCGTGACGGTATCCGAGCTCTGCCAGAAAGATGGGAAAAAGTTGTCGCTAGCGATGGGCAATACTTTGAATGATTCATTTGTAAACATTTTTTTCACAATAAAGTTTCATTTTCATCAAAAAAACAGCGAGAACTTAATTGCGCTCCTAATAAATGACATCGTGCTCGCAAAAATTCTTTAATATTCATACATCATGATACCTTGGTTTGAAGTTTAACCATTTAAAATTCATTTTAATCTTAAATAAAGTAGAACGACTTAGTATTGCATATAGTTAAGAGTTCATGTAAAATATAGCTCCGAAACTTTACAAACATTCCGCAGTTAGCTTGACAAACGATGTAATCTCCTCAAGGAACAAATAACGACGAAAGTACAGAAGAAGATCCGTACTGGATTAGGTTTTTCTCTAATTTTTATAAAACAATTCAATCGTATTTTTACTATACTTTTTTTTTGTAATAATTCGAGATAAATACTTTCAATATCGTCCCGTTACAAGGAAAACGAATAATGGTGGTTCTTATAATGACTTTCACAAAATCAAAGCAAAACACATGTTTTTTTCATTCATTTTTTTCGTGTCGATGAAGGTCGTCTGACATCTATACCGTTTATATATTTGAATGTCACTTTAAACTACAACGAATAGAGTGTTTCAATTTAGTACTATACAGTTTGGTAGAAAAGTTTTGAAAGCGACACCTATTAAGCAGTGGAGTAATCAAAATTCATACGCCATTTTAATATTTCATGTGTCACATGAACACACTAAAAATTTTATCTCGATCTGTCAATTCATTCATTGTTAGCAATCCATTTGAATTGGACTTGTCGGTGTATTTTTCAACAATGAAAAGAACTGAATATCGCGCTGTGATAAAATTCTTTGTTTTGGAAGGTTTATCAGCAACAGAGATTCATACAAAAATGGTGAACGTGTTAAAGGAATGTGTTCCTTCATTTCCAACAGTACATCGATGGGTTTTAGAGTTTAAACGTGGTCGTACAAGCGTTGAAGATGAACCACGTAGTGGACGACCAAAAAACTGCAATAACAGCAGAAATCATTGAGCAAGTACATAATATGGTTAGTGAAGATCCGAATTTGACTAAGCGTGAAATTGCTAATACCATAGGCATCTCATACGAACGAGTACTCCATATTTAACATGAAGGATTACATATGAAAAAGTTGTTTTGAAAATTAGTGCCGCATTCGTTAACAATTCAACAAAAACTGGATCGAAAACAAATTTCTCAGCGTAACTTGGTGCGTTTCAAGCGGAATAAAACCGATTTCTTGTGTCCTTTTATAACTATGGATGAGACTTGGATCTACCACCATGATCCTAAATTGAAACAAGAACGATTACATTTGACTACAGTTGGTTGTTCAACTCCAAAAGAGTTGAAGTCAGGACGATCGGCAGAAAAGGTTATGGCATCAGTGTTTTGGGATGCAAAAGAAATTTTATTGATTGATTATCTTGAAAAAGGTAAAACAATTAACTCAGAGTATTATTGTAACCTTTTAGATCAACTGGATGCAAAAATTCGTGAAAAAAGATCTGGTTTCAGTCTTCACACAAAAGTGTTTTGAGGATGACTAAATTGAATGAATTAAAGTACGAATTGCTTGAACAACCACCGTATTCATCAGATTTGGCTCCGAGTGATTACTACCTCTTCAGAAACTTGAAAGAATTCGTTCGTGGAAAGCGTTTTTCATCGAATGAAGAAGCTCTTTCAGTCGTGGAACAGTATTTTGCAGAGCTTCCAGAAAATCATTACAGAAATGGTATAAAATTATTGGAGGACCATTGGAATAAATGTATTGAAGTTGAGGGAGATTACATTGAATAAAAAAACTAATTTCATTTAAAAATTCGCATTGTTTCATTTTTGCTTTCAAAACTTTTCTACCAACCTGTATATACTAGTAAGTTTTATATGAAAATATTGCTTCAAAGCTTTTCAAATTTACTGTAGTTGAGGAATTAAATTTCTTCAAGACGTGTATAGCTACCAAAATACAACCCAAACAATTACATTGTATGAGGTTCTTTTCTATTCTACTGAACAGTTTCATTATACAGCCTGTTTTTGAAGCTATGCCAGCAAATATTACATAAATCGTTAGATAAGTCAAAAAGCGAACATCGAGGCTTGCTCGTATTACCACTTTCACGTAAAATAAAACCGATAGATTTTGTTATTGAAGTAGAAGCTAGTTACGCGGCCGTGAAACGTTATTTGTCTGTTGCAGTTTGGCGCCCTGACACCGTTAGAACCTAGGCTAGGTAAAAAATTGATCGAACCCCTTACAAATTTGATACACAGGTATATTCTGCTTATCTCTGCACGTCGCCACATATCAGAAAATTAAAACGAAAATTCCTTTCGCAGTACGTCTGCCATGAGTCTCCTGTACGAGTGCATCAACACCGTCATAGCCGTCTTAATTAGTATATCGTCGGGGATGCCGAACCACGCGGCCAGCATCCAATTGTGCGTGCAGAAATTGAGGATTCTCATAGAAGACTCCGATCAAAATTGTAATTGGCTTAACGCTCAATAATTCGTGATAACTGATTCTGTTTTTTTTTTCTTTTCCGAACAGTGAAGTATCTAGGATTGCTGGCCATGTCCAAGATACTAAAGACACATCCAAAAAGTGTTCAAGCCCATAAGGATTTAATTCTTCAGTGTTTAGAGGATAAAGACGAAAGTATTAGGTTAAGAGCTTTAGATCTTTTATACGGCATGGTGAGTGCTTTAAGTGTGCAGTCTTGTGGTAGATTTTTAATATTTTATTCCTTTGGATGGTATCAGAGAGGGAGACTTTATTATATATTTGTGAAAAGATGAGGTGGTTTGTTTCAGGTTTCGAAAAAGAACCTCATGGAAATCGTCAAGAAATTAATGGTCCACATGGACAAGGCGGAAGGAACTGTCTACAGAGACGAACTTCTCAGCAAAATAATACTCATATGTTCTCAGAATAATTACCAGTTTATAACTAATTTTGAATGGTACGTCACCGTTCTAGTCGAATTAGCTCAGATGGAGTTTGGATCTAAACAAGGTAAAGGTTAAATTTTACGGAGATTGTGTGGTTGATTGAATTAATCAAAAAAGGGTAAGCAAAATCCCTTACCCAATGTTCGTATTCTGTGTACGTATTTCGATAAATGAGTTGTCATCATAAGCAGATAATCACAGTGTGGCACCTGAATTTCGCACCAATTTTCCTCGCTAACAAACACACTGATTTATTTCACACACAGTTTACAGTTTTTATGCTGATGATGGGAACTTAGTTGTTGAAATATGTACGAGGTCTGATTAAAAAATAACCGTTATTTTCAATTTTTTCAAAAAGTATTTATTTATTCATCAATAACTATCTTGTCCCCTTCAAAGTAATCCCCTCAGATATAATACACTTATGCCAGCGTTTTTTCCAATCCTCGAAACACTTCTGAAACGCGCTTTTTGGTATCGTCAACAGCTCCTGCTTCGATTTTTCTTTTATCTCCTCAATCGTAGCAAAACGCTTTCCTTTCATCGGTGTCTTCAGTTTTGGGAAGAGGAAAAAGTCGCAGGGAGCCAAACCCGGTGAATACGGTGGTTGAGGCATGATAGCGGTTTTGTTTTTGGTCAAAAACTCAAGCACAAGCATCGATGTGTGAGCTGGTGTGTTATCATGGTGCAAAATCCATGATTGTTTTTTCCACAATTCTGTGCGTTTCTGACGAATTGCTTCGCGCAAACGGCGCATAACTTCAAGGTAGTATTCCATATTGACCGTACGACCTTGTGGCAAGAATTCATGATGCACCACGCCCTTGCAGTCGAAGAAAACAGTGAGCAAAACCTTCACATTTGACCGAACTTGACGTGCCTTCCTTAAACCGGTTATACCACAATTGAACTTGTGTTCTGCTCATAGTAGACTCGCCAAACGCCACAGTCAACATTTCAAATGTCCTTGCGCATTTAATTTCATTTTTTACACAAAACTTAATACAGTTTTTTTTATCCATTTTTTCGAATAGTAAAAAATCGAAGAGCACACCAAAACACGACTAATCTTTTTATCTGTCAAAAACAAACTGACAATCCAAAATGGCTGATATTGCCAACATATATAACAGACATGTATACCAACATAACAGAAAAAAATGCGAAAATCGAACATACGTAACTCACGAAATTTGAAAATAACGGTTATTTTTTGATCAGACCTCGTATACAGAATACGAGCATTGACGTGGTACGGGGTTTTGTTTAAAGATTTGATTAAAGATATAGTTTGTAATATTATTTATTAAAAAAAATTATTCCAAAACCTTTTGAACGTACATAAAAAACATAAATGAATTTCAAGAATTGTTTTGGGGGTATTGCAAAAAAGTTCGTACAAATCGTGGTAGTTTTTTCTTAAAATGGATTTCGCGAAATATGCTTTTACCTGACTGTTTTTTTTTTGAGAAAACTTTTTGTGATTCAAATTTTTTATGCTCGAAGATTGCTTTTCTTTCAGAATACTTTATGTTAACTACGTGAAACATACGAGGGAGCGTTTTTATATTCGCGGAATGGGGGACAAGGGGTGGTAATAAAAAAACCAAATTATTTTTCTTTTTCAATATATTCACCTGCAAGACGGATACATTTTTCACATCTTTCAATTAATTTATTTATACCCTCATAAAAAAATGATTTCTCTTTATCTGCAAAATACGCCGAAATTGCCTCCTTGACTTCATCATCGGCAGTAAATTTTTTACCCCGCAGCTCTTTTTTCATTTTCGGAAACAGGTAATAATCACTCGGGGCCAGGTCTGGGCTGTAGGGTGGGTGATTCACAATTTCGAAGCCCACCTTATGCAGGGCAGCTAACGCAACGCGGCTCTTGTGGACGGGCGCGTTGTCGTGCAAAAGCAGAACACCTTTTGTCAATTTTCCCCGTCTTTTCTCTTTAATGGCTTCTTTTAGTCGCTCTAATATTGAAGCGTGATATTCTCCGGTTATAGAAACACCTTTATCTTTATAATCAATCAACAATATTCCTTCCGAGTCCCAAAATACCGTTGCCATGAGTTTCCCAGCTGATTGTGACACTTTAAATTTCTTGGGAGGTGCTGTGCCCTTTTTATGCCACTGCATGGAGTCTTGTTTGGACTCAGGTTCATAATGATGAACCCAAGTTTCGTCTCCAGTAACAATTCCACTCAATACACCATCCTTGTCTTCATTACAGAGGTCCAAAAATGCACGCGAACACTCTACGCGCTGTTGTTTTTGCGGCGGCGTGAGCATTCTCGGCACCCATCTTGCGCTGACCTTAGACATGCCGAGATAATCGTGTAGGATTTTAAAAATTGTTGTATCGGATACTCCAACCATTTCTGCGAGTTGTTTCTTCTTTAGTCGAGCATCTACACCCCTCTACAACCCGCTCATTCCGCGAATATAAAAACGCTCCCTCGTAAGTACCAAAATGAAATTATTAATTTTATAAGTAAAATTATGGTATGGCCAGATAGGGAATATTTTGTTAGCAAAACAAAAAAACGTCGACTTGAGCATTGATATATATTTCATGCGGAATAAAAATTTTAATTTGATTTTTATTAAATGAATACGCTTTCTCCTCACGTAAAGATATTTAATTGTTCCAACAGCTGTTGTCAAGTAAACGCTTCTAGTCTGAATATGGAATATTTAACGCAACATTTACAGGTCACGTTATCGGTGCACAACTAATGGATGTCTGCATAAGAGTTCCTGCTATTAGAAAGTTTGCCGTAACGGAAATGGCCCAGTTGCTAGAAGTATACGCCTCAACGAGTCAATTCACTATCATGCAAGAAGTATTGCTGGCAGCTACATTTCTGTGTGGAGAATTTGCGAGGTACGTTTACGCCATGTCGTTCCTGAAGGTCGATTTTGCCAACATAATGTTCCTTCATCTTCTTTACATTTCCCGCAGTGAACTCGAAAACCAAGAGCAAACCCTGAGAGCCATGGTTAAATACAGAATCCTACCGCAGCACATAGAAGCCGTCTTCATACAGAACATCTTCAAGCTTTTCGTGAACATCATGCTGACGCTCGAGATCTCCGAAAGATACGAGGAAATTTTGGCCATGTGCGATCTGATACTCCACAAGTTGGGGGAGGCGGTCACTTCCGGCGAATTGGAGGTGCAAGAGCGGGCTAGTACCACCTGCGTCATGCTCAAAATCATAAAGGAGGCCATCGAAGCTAGTAAGAATTTGTATTATGGGGTCAGGCGAATTTTTTAGGGTAATTTTCCGCGTTTGTGTTATCAGAAAAGAAGGAGGACGGTAAACTGATACTGGACGGGGAAGGTATTGAAAAGCCAGTGATCGATCCGAGCAGGACCCTAGCTGGAGAACTGATGATTTTGTTTACTGGAGAACTAAATCCTGTTGCACCGAAAGCGCAGAAGAAAGTGCCTATTCCAGAAGGGTGAGTTTTCCGGCGCCTCCACCATTTATCCATATCAAGACAAAAATACTTAAAACTCATGTGAATACTTCGTCCCTGTGCAGTTGTTAACGATAGCAAAATTTGTATTCTATCGCGGTCTTATTATTTTAACAGTTTGGACTTGGACGCTTGGATCAACGAACCCGAAGAAGCATCGGATACAGAAAGCGGATCAGAAATAGGCGATAATCTTTTTGTAAAACCCGATAAAGTCGCTTACAGGCCCGAAAAATACCAGCCTGAACTAACCGAAGAAGAACTACAAAAGGTACTGGTTTAATTCCTCATTTTTCGCAAATTTGGATTTGTTTTTTCAAGAAATTGATCTTTCGTAATATTTGTAATTAAATCTTTATTGTTAATGTATTTTTTCGGCACCATCATTCAAATGGATTTGGTAGTAATAATAACATTTATTTAATGGGGATGTTTACTATTTGGCAACCATCATGAAGACAATTTTTAATTTGAAATCGAAGTTGAATTTGATGGAGCCTGTGGTCGATTAACTTAATCACTAAGGTTGATATATAACCCCTTTCCACATTAACTTTTGTAATTCTGTATGCGCATTCCGACAATCCAGTTGTCATCAACAGCAGATTAACCGCAAAGTGTCGCACCTGGTAAACCACGGCGAAAAATACCTGTACGAAAAACACACTCCGTACGCGGTACACACCATTGAGAACCTAGACGTACGCTACGACGTACAGTGTACGTCTAGGTTCTCAATGGTGTGTGCGGAGTGTGTTTTTCGTACAGGTATTTTTCACCGTGGTTTACCAGGTGCGATACTTTGCGGTTAATCTGCTGTTGATGACAGCTTGGTTGTCGAAATGCGTATACAGAATTTCGAAAGTTAATGTGGAAAGGGGTTATATATCAACCTAAGTGACTAAATTTAATTTGAAAGTCTAACATTACAAGAGGTTTCAATAAGACATAAAAAATATGACAAAAATTTTATCTAAACAATTGACAAATACCCAAAAGTTGGCTTAATAATAAAAATAACACAATTAACTCTCGGCTTATCCAAACAAAATATAAATTAGGCATATTTAAAGAGCTTTTTAAAC
This sequence comes from Dermolepida albohirtum, assembly GCA_031893035.1. Classification (NCBI taxonomy): domain Eukaryota; kingdom Metazoa; phylum Arthropoda; class Insecta; order Coleoptera; family Scarabaeidae; genus Dermolepida; species Dermolepida albohirtum. The sequence continues at coordinate 287,580 of JAVIWB010002938.1, forward strand.
TTGGTAAGCAACTAGATGCATTTGGCATCGAATATTTGATTAAAAGCTTTATGAACGTGCAAAATTACATGTTTTTTGTTTTTGAATTTTTGTGCATAGTATTGCAGTCATGTGTACGAATATCTCAAATTTGGTTTTACTTCTTTAGACGCAAACGTTTCAAGTACAGTGAATGTAATGCCTGTTATAGAAATATATTCACGATACTTTGCTTAATATTTTTATAAATTCTATATATACAAAAAGATCTTCAAATAAAAGTGTCTAAATTTAATTTAAAGAAAAACATTCATAAATATTTCTTTAAAAAAAAAAATAAAATAATCAAAACTCTGTCAGGTGTGGGGTTCGAACCCACGCTCCCTTTTGGGAACCAGAGCTTAAATCTGGCGCCTTAGACCGCTCGGCCAACCTGACTTGTTACACCGTAGTTCATAAATATAGTATATATACCACGAACATTGCACCATATTTTTCAATATTATTTAAATTGATTATTTCGCAATTAATATACTAATTATGCGATAAAGTACGATAAAAATATGATTTATAAAAGCAATTGTAACGAGCCAGGTTGGCCGAGCGGTCTAAGGCGCCAGATTTAAGCTCTGGTTCCCAAAAGGGAGCGTGGGTTCGAACCCCACACCTGACAGTACTTTTTTTTTCAATTTTAGCCAAATTTAAATTATATATTTGTTATGTACTACTAACGGTACTACGTAATTTAGTACTGTTAGTAGTACATAAATAAAATATAAATGAATTTTGAAGAAGTTATATATCGAAAGACGATAAGTATTATAATTATTTGGTTGCTTAATTTTAGTTTAAATAAATTTCTAAAAAATAATTAAATTTATAGGGCGAATTTTAAATAATTGTTTTTATATTTAGCTTTATTGTGATTTAGTTGGGTCTAAACAACATGTTCCCGAAAAATAATTCAAATTCCACTGTTAATTTTATGTGATTGTAAATCCCAGTCGTTGATCATTTACTAAAGATTTTGTCTAGTTTTTTTATTAATTAATAATAATAATAATAATAATAATAATAATAATAATATCAATGTCAAAATTTATACTTCAGAAAGTCATTTATTGAATAGAAAACGTTCTCCATCAGCACCTTTTTTTATTAATATTTTGAGATTAATCCATGGTAGGTTCCTAAACCTAAAGACAAAGCATTGTATACTTTCACGGCCATGTAATTTGAACTTAGCTGACTTTTCCCAATGCGATGATACGGTATGACCAAACTACTCTGGTTTCGTGTTTCATATTCGTGAAAATCACCATTTTTGCAGAACTTATCTGGCGACTTATGAACAAACTCCAGACAAGCAAGTATATACAAGGATGGGAGGGTCAGTATTTTGTGTTTTCTGAATAGGTTTACACAACTTGTGGTATTCGATACACCACTAAGGGCTCTGACTGCACTCTTTTGCATCCTGAAAACCGCGCCAGACGCGCCCCACATCAAAAGGCCATACAAGACCCTGCCCTGAAAATTTGCATAGTACACAGTCCTAGCCGCCTCGGGTGTAGCCACTAGTTTCACTTTTCGTATAGAGTATATTGCTGATGCCAGATTGCGACACAAGTTATCAATGCGGCACTCCCAAGTCAGTTTGCTCGCAATCAGCAGGCCCAGACTCTTAATATTCACTTTGGGCTTCTCCGCCACTCCCCTTGTTGTTATTGCCAGTTGCTGGGTTTTGTCCTGATTTAATTTCATAAGATTGCTACTGAATCACTCGCTTGCTTCCTCCAATGCAGTCTCCATATAAGCCTCTGCAACTTCCCTGCACTGGGCATGCACTATTATGGACGTATCATCTGCAAACTGGGTGACTCTACCCATGGTGACATTATGGGGCATATCATTGACATAGATTAGAAACAGAAGAGGCCCCAATATTGACCCCTGTGGAACCCCCCGATTAATTGGGGCTGCATCCGAGAGCCGATCATTCCAGTATACGTTCTGTCTTCTGTTTTGCCAAATACGAACCGATCAGCTCATTTGCTTATCCTCTCACTCCATACATGTTTAACTTTCCCAGAAGTACTAAGTAATTAAATGTACTTATTCTCAGTAACGTTTTAATTTTTCCATCAATCAAAAAACAAATACCTTTTGTGAAATATTTAAAAAAATCATTCTTATTAACTCTTTTATTCAAATGTTTATCAAAATCTCGTCTTCTTTGTTAATAATTATGACAAGTATTTTATACAGACTCAGTGTACGGAGAAGTATCCTTTTTTAATACAAAATTGGTTTGCACAGTTTTTGTTGTTTTATCTACTGGATCTCTTCAAAATCTATAAAAATCGAGATTATTGTTCTGTTGAAATCAAAAATTTAATACCTCCTATGGCCTTATATTGTGTTTCTTATTCTAAAGCTTGTTATCACTATTTGTACAGTCAATGACACTATTACATATCTCAAACTATACCTCTCCAAATCTACTAGTCTGTTGTTGGTTATCAAGAAGTCTACGTTCGGTCAAAAAAAATTATTAATCGCACATTAAACATTATAATTTTTAACACCACCATTTACAGATAAGAGAGGCTAGAAAATACGAGCAAATGAACAATCCCCATTACCTGAAAGGCGGCATCGCGAAGAAGAGGAATGCGGAAGTCAACGCGGAAAATATCGACAGTATACCGGTGAAAGAATTGGACTTGAACGTACCGCTGAAGGTGGCCGGACAGAAGAGGTCGGATAAATATTTGAACTTGGATAAAGATGCGAAGAAAGCGAAGAAGAAAGGCAAGAAATCGAAGAAACACAAAGCTGAGAGGTATTTGCCAGAAAAAAAAAAAATAAACAAAGTGTGGTGCGATCTCTTTTATTTTTAATCTCTTTCTAGTTCGTCTGACGAGAATGAACAGGAGGCGACGGTGAACTTGGTCGTCAATAGAAATCTAGAACTTCCTGAAGGTGCTACGCTTTCGGATTCCGAGAGCAGTCACGGCAATTTGGACGACCCACATAGGGCTTTGGATATTGATCTGGAATTGTGAGTACCTCCTTGTTATTAAGATCAGAGCATTAATAATTGATTTTAAATCACATTTTTAATTAAAGAAAATTGTTCTATTTTAACATCTTTAAAACCGCAAGGATTAGGTCAGTGCATTTAAAATATTTTTTCGTTTCGTGCTGAAGTCAGTTGGTTTTACTTCTTCTTGGAGCAGTTTTTGTCTCTTAAATAAACACCATCTATTGAAGAAAAGCAGAACTTATGCTGCAAACCATTAGTAATCTTTGGAAGTCTATTTTATATAGCATCCGTCTTGTTAATTAACAGATATATAGCGCACATCTCGACATTGATGATTTGCATATGTTTTAAGATGTTATTTTGCACGAAAATAAATGTTGAAGAAACTAACTTTTGTCGATGTTAGAATTTGAAAGTGTATCCTGCGTTCAAATACATTTGACAGGCAAATTGTCTAAATACATGTGTACTAGCGCTTTTGGGATAGTCTTTTGAATTATGCAATTTGAATCTATTCACGTATCCGTTTGAACGCACGATATAAGTTTCATTTAACAGTAAGGGTGTCTTAACATTGGGTTGATGTTATTTTTAGACCACTGGCGTACGAAGAACCCCGCAAGAAAAAAGAACCCTCCACGGAAAAAGCGAAAAAATCCAAGAAGAACAAAAAGAAGGTAAAAAAAATTCCTCTTTGTAATATCACTTAATTTTAATCGTCTTATCGAAAGGTCGACAAAGGTAAAACGGCAAAAGTCGCGGATCTGATTAACACGGAGGAGTCCGCCGTCGTAGAGAAGGCGAAAAGCGAGACTAACGGTACCGAACAAATTCTAGAGGGGAGGAAAATAAAGAAAAAAGTGAAGAAAGAGAAAAAGGAAGGTAAAGGAGCAAAGGAGGGTAAAGAGAAAAAAGAACGGAAGGAAAAGAAGGACAAGAAAGAAAAAACCAAGGACAAGGAGGGTAAAACTAAAAGCAGGACTAAAAAGCCTACGCCGGGTTACGAGGAGGCCGTGGGAATATCGACGCCCAGCAAAGAATTCCAATCTTAGTACGTGGAAGAGAGAGATAGAGATGGAAACGTGTTTTGAAAATGTACCTTTTTGTATAAAGTGGAAAGAAAAATGAATCTTCTCTGTAATTTTCGAGATGCAGTTGTGATCGATCTGTACATCAGATAATCAGCTACTTATTATATGTATCGTTAATGGTTTCAGTTGAGTTTTTCGTATTTTTTCTATAAATGTCGTGTGTTGGTAAATATGCTTCGTTTGCTTACTTATTTGGGCATAACTTCTTCTCAGATAGAGATTGAGTTTTGTTTAAAAGAACTTGGTTCAAATTGTATTAGCAAGCTTATACAGTTTTTCAATATCTCAAGATGTCAAGGTATTCTGTTGTTAAAAGAAAACACGATCGAATCTTACGCATTTTTGTTTCAGGGTATTATTACAAAGTTTGGGTAGACTAAGAGATCATTTTTTTTAATCACAAATCTTCAAACGTCGCTTAGATTGTCTAATTTTCAAGCCAGTAAAGAAAGTTTTCACGTACAGTGCCCGAACTCAACGTATAAAGATACTTATTTGGAGTTTCATTTTTTTTTTGTGTCTCTAAAGCGCTCGAGATATTTTGTTGTTACAGAACAGAAACATGTCCACTCTTATGTGTTTTAGTTTCAAAACATCATGAAGTTAGGATGGATTAAGCAGTATCTAGTCGGGGACGAGGGCTTTAAACTCGTCTAAGCAGGACCACGGACGACCGGCGATTCATACGTATGAAATATCTGATTTCTTTTACCGGTAATTCATGCATAAACATCCAATTGAACTTTCCCCGATGGACAAACCGTAAAGGAATTATTTTTACATCTCGCTTTGAAATATCCATTAACAGCTTTCCACCGATTTTCTCTAAAGGCAGCTTCCCATCGTAATACGAATCGTTGCACAAGTTGAGGAATCATATCTATATGATTTCCCCGTATATTCAACACGTGAATTTTTGATCTAGGGTTGTGTATCACCGGTAAGGCAAGCGTGGAAGATTAGGTAAATATCTTTTTTTGTTTAATGTTTGTGGATAACAATTGGGAAATAAATGTTATTATTTTTATGTTTGTAATAATGTAGCTAACAATTGGGGAACAATTACTGTTTTTTAAACTGTCATTTCGAACATATAATATCTTATTTCTTTTTAAATCGGGAAACGATTTTTTTAATAATCTCAGCCTCTCAGAGTAGAAAAAATACGAAAAAAAGTCCTCTATTTCGACAAGGACATATGTTTTACCTAAGTTCATAAGATAGTCCATTTTTATTTTAATATTTTCATTTGTTCTACTTCATATGAATATTTATTTTATCGATCGATCTGGACGTACTCCTAATTATAATTATTTCATATATATCCGTCACAACTGTTTATCATAAACATAACAATAAAAGAAAAACTTTGTTCTACGCTTTAATATTTAAGTTTTAAAATAAAAAAAAATTATATATATTGATAATAAAATGTTTACTTTATCACGGAGTTATTTCTTTTTTATTCGATTTTATTCGCTTGTTGGTATACTACTGTGGGCAAAAAATAGTAAGACTTTGTTCATAATTTTTAAATTCTTAATTTATTCTTCCAAATCTATTTCGTCCCCCTCAAAGTAATCCCCCCTGGCCCCAATACACTTGTGCCAACGTTTCTTCCAATTCTCGAAACAGTTGTTAAAGTCAATTTCTGGAATAGCCGCCTTCAATGCGCGTAGCGATTCACGTTTAATGTTTTCAATTGACTCAAAACGGTTTCCCCGGAGCGGTCGTTTGAGTTTGCTGAATAGCCAGAAGTCACACGGAGCTAAATCAGGTGAATACGGTGGTTGCGGCACGATATTGGTTGAAAATTTGGCGAAAAACTCACGAAGAATTAATACAGCATGCGACGGTGCATTGTCGTGGTGCAAAAACCAAGAGTTGTCGGCCTATAATTCTGACCTCTTTTTACGAATAGCATTGCGCAAACGATGCATAACACTCAAATAGTATTCTTTGTTGACAGTTTGGCCGGTCGAAAGGAATTCGGAGTGCACCACACCTCAATAATCGGAGAAAACTGTCAACATAACCTTGATTTTTGACTTGACGTGGTTTTTTGGGCTTCGGCTCACCTTTGATACGATATTCGGCCGATTGATCGTCTGTTTCCGGGTCATAAGCGTAGATCCAAGTCTCATCTCCAGTTATGATGCCTTTCATTTTGTCTTGATAGTCGGAAAGCATTGTTTCACAGACGTCAACGCGACCTTGTTTTTCGAAAAAATTGAGTGATTTTGGAACGAATCGTGCTTTCACTTTTCTTAGGCCCAAATGATCTTTCAAAATGGTTTTCACTGATCCTTCCGATATTCCAACGATGCCGGTAAGATCTCTGACTGTTAATCGTCGATTCTCAAGCACCAATTCCTTGATTCTATTGACGTGTTGATCATCAGTTGATGTTGATGGCCGTCCTGGACGTGGTTCGTCATCAACGCGTTCTCGACCCTCTTTGAATAATTTGCACCAATCAAAAACACTTGTTCGCAACAAACAATTATCACCGAAGGCCTTTTGCAACATTCTGAACGTTTCGGCACCAGAAATTTGATTCCGTACACAAAATTTAATGGAACTTCTTTGTTGAATAATTTCATTCATTGTAAAAATCGCCGAATGCACTTTTTGTACTTCAGAAAGACAAGCGTATACTAAACACTAATGATTATTTTGATGTGACATTTGGCACAGATGTCACTGACAGTCATACCAACCCAGAAAAAAAAATATTTCGACGAATGGGTTTTCGCGCGAAATTTAAATTAACAAGTCTTACTATTTTTTGCCCACAGTAATATATTTGACAACCACTCCCGCTTATTTACATGTAAAAACCAAGACTGTTTTTTGTATGGACGCCATATTTGATGTTTATACTTCTAGGGTTTTTTTTATTGTATTTCTTTGTTTAGATTCAACTTCAAGTCGCATTTGAACTTTCTCCCGTCCGAAATACGAAATTAAGAATTTAAAAATTATGAACAAAGTCTTACTATTTTTTGCCCACAGTAGTATGTCCAGCAATTAGCTGATGTGCCAAATTAAGAAAAGAAAATTTTAATTCAAATACACAAATCTGACAGTGCTTAGATATTCATTTCTAATTGATTAAGTCGGACATTTTATTAATTTATCAATCAGTTTTTAAATAATTTTGATTTAGCACCTATTACGTATAAATAAAAGTCATTATTAAAAGCACATTTCTTTTTCTATTACATGCTTTGTAAAGATACCGTGAAATATGTAAATGTGAAGGACACAATTCAAAAACCTTAAGAATAGGGTATGTTGAGTTGCCTATACTAACATTAACTATTTCACACAGAATACTTTATGTATTACTCCAATGCTTCAATGGATTGCTCCTAGATGGCGCAACATATACAATTAACGATTTTTAAAAATATGTATACACTTTTCAATTCAGTTGAAAATTAAAATCATATGTTTATTACTGCCAGATATTAAAAAAGAAAATATATGATATTAGAATAGAAAAAATATGTTGAAGGTGAAAAAAGGAAAAACAATTAAATGACTTGAAAAAAAAGAAAAACCCAAAACGTTGCTAATATAAAATGTTTTAATATCCCCTACTGCGATAACTTGTAATACTTGCTTGTACACAAGCAAAAGAATGTAAGTGGTAAATAAACTAATAAATAACTAATTTCTTTTGCATTATTATTGTACGATCAGTTAAAATGCAATTACTGAACCGAAACTCCTTTCTAAAACCCTTTGACTTATCTTAAAGAATCCAAGAACCATGAGCGTTAAGTGGTGTACCACAACTTATTTGCCAGACGTTATCAATGAAATAAAAAAATATCAAAATCGGCGAATCGGTTTCATTATGACAACGCCAGGTCTCAAACCGTTGATTTTTTAATCGGTAAATTACCCGTTTTCGCCTGATTTATCACCTTGTGATTTCAATTTACAATCGGACATATGAAAATCGACGGTGTCTGGTTTTCGTCGCCTGAAGCAATTGCTAAACGATTTCAATTAGTGGTCTTCGAATTATCATAATAATTTTTTTCGTCCTGTCGATGATAGCTCGAAAATTTTGCAAATTGTTAGTGCTTATGCAAAAGTGTATTGATTGATGTTAAGGGTGAATACTTTGAAAAATAATAAGGTCATTTACTAAGTTTTTATGTCATTTTTCAGAAATATTTCAAGCAGGTAAACAAGTGAAACTTTTTAGTTGCAATAACACACTTTACCACTGCTTATTTTTTCTCACATTAAATCTAAACTACACGAATTTCGTTCAAGTGATATGTATATATACATACATACAAATACTTAAGATATTTATATCATTTTAAATAGAATGATGAACTGATTAAGTGAAAATAAACTTCTCGGCGACGTTTGGAAATGTGTGTATTCCTTCTTCAGACAATTTCCATCGTAGACTTAGACTTAAATAAGTAAATTAGGTCAAAACACTGATAGTTTTAAAACTAGATTGCTTCATATTTTTACAAAATTGATTTCACGTAGGACAAACAAAAGGTATTTGTCAAAGATTGTTATTTATTGGTTAAATAAAATAATAATTGTTTTGTAAACACCCGGATAAATTGCAGGGGTATATGTGATTTAAGAAAAATCATTAAAAAATTGTATTATTAGGTGAACAACTGAGTTCTTGCTGTTTTTCAAGAGATGGCTCCAATAGTAAGTGCTGGTCGATTGTGACAAAACCAAAACGTCATGAACCAAACTTAGACATATTGTAAACGAACCGCTTTGACACATTAGTGATTTTGTTTTTGCGTCATATACTTTTGGTTGTGTGAAAATGTCTGATTTTGTGCCAAATAATCGTCATTTGCGTGAAGTGTTGCTTTTCCTCTTTCATTAGAAGGAAACGGCGGCTGAAGCGCATCGAGAACTCCAAAAAGTTTACAGAGATGCTGCTCTAAGTGAAACAACGTGCCGTGATTGGTTCCGTCGCTTCAAAGACGGTGATTTCGATGTTGACGACCGTTCGCGTGAAGAAAAACCAAAAACCGTCGAAGACGCTGAATTGGAAGCATTGCTCGATGAGGATCCGTGCCAAACGCAAAAAGAGCTTGCTTCAGCATTAGGAATTACCCGCCAAGCCATTTCCCAGCGATTGCATGCGTTGGGAATGATTCGAAAACAAGCAACTTGGGTTCCTTATGATTTGAAGCTAAGAGACGTTGAGCGTCGTTCTTTCGCCTGTGAACAACTGCTCCAGCGGCAAAAAAAACAAGGATTTTCTTCATCGCATCGTTACGGGTGATGAAAAATGGATTCATTACAGCAACCCCAAGAGAACAAAATCATGAAGACTGTCCGGTCATGCTTCTATGTTATCAGTTCGGCCGAATATTCACGCTGCGAAGGTTTTGCTGTGTATTTGGTGGGACCAGGGCGGTGTTATTTATTATGAGCTGTTGAAACCGAAAGAAACCATCACTGGGAAATGGTATCGAATTCAATTGATGCAATTGAGCCGAGTACTGCGCGAGAAGCGGCCACAATACGAGCAGAGGCACGAAAAAGTGATTCTACAGCATGACAACGCTCGGCCTCACGTTGCCAAATCCGTTAAAACCTACTTAGAAACGCTCAAATGGGAGGTCCTACCCCACCCGCCATATTCCCCAGATATCGCGCCGTCCGATTATTACTTGTTCCGTTCGATGGCACATGGTCTGGCTAATCAGCAGTTCCGCTCATATGAAGACACCTCAAAATAGCTTGATTCGTGGATAGCCTCAAATGACAAACACTTCTACCGTGACGGTATTCGAGCTCTGCCAGAAAGATGGGAAAAAGTTGTCGCTAGCGATGGGCAATATTTTGAATGATTCATTTGTAAACATTTTTTCACAATAAAGTTGCATTTTCATCAAAAAAAAAAACAGCGAGAACTTGGTTGCGCACCTAATAAAATTCTACAAATGCTCCTTGGAATATAACAACAACAACTACACATATATTATGATAATGCCAAAAACATGGTTTGGTTAGAATACTTCTTCCTGTGTGAAACGTACGTTTTTTATGTTTAAATTTAAATAACTAAAATGTCTTAACAATTCGTTATAAATTAACGTATAAATTAAATATTAAAATGTAATTTAATTTATAATTATTTAAAAGAATTCTCGTTTATGGGAAAACAACATTAAAAGAAATACAATCAAATAAAAGTCGTATTTCGAGTAGAAAAGCGAATAAATATTTAAATTAGAAATAAAATTATTTCACGGAGATGCTAATTTACATAAACACAGATATAAAATTTATCTCAGTTGGCCCTTAACAATGTATTAATTTAGTTTCATCACTAGTCATTAATTACAACTCATTCGCTTTCCAATTAAATATCGAATCGATACAGATTTATTTTACGACAACTGTCGTTGAAAAATTGCCTTAATTTACAGTTTCGAATTATTTACATAATGCTTGTTTTACCTGACCCTGGCATTCGGTTATCTAAAAGAGAAGAATTTCCTGTTTTTAATTTATTTTCGAGCGAGGATATACCTGACGTTATTTTTGACGTTTAAACTTTAACGCATCAAATTCCCATCGCTTACCTGGAGAAGAACCAACAACCACTACTTGAATTATCTAGCGATTAACTTTCTTTTGTTTTTTCTGTGATCTTATCCTTTAGAATTCTTCTTGTTGGTTTGTTTTAATATAAACAATTTGACATGTTATGGTTGTGTGTACTAGCAGAATTGTTCGTGTTTTTAAAGAGTTTCATGTGAAACTCTCTGAATGTTTTTCACTTACAAGCATATAATGTTTTATATTTATTTCTATATTAGTATTTTTAGAGATTAAGGCATATTAATATTGTTATATATACGGTATTTATAGAACGATATTTAAATAACGCGTCTATCCTTCATTGTTGTTAAGCATTACTTCTTCATGCTTGCCATTCAATTTTCAGGGCTAGTAGTGGCAAGGATCGCTATTTCGTTCTTATATTGCGAGAAAATTGTTTGTCGATACAGCTACGCTTTCTATGAAGTTTTTGCTTCATAATGACCCACACGTTTTCAACTGGATTTTTCATAATCGTCTGAATAGTTTTTGTTATTTTCGACGCACATTATGCTGTGATGTTTTTGATAATTGTATTTTGCAATAACTGTTTTTTTTCAAATTAGTGACACTAAAAGCTTTTTTTTCTATAAATTAATCACCCTGCGCACGTCTAGATTACCACCAGTTCACTTGAGATGGTCATAAAACTTATTCTACTGTAACCGTCTCATGTGTTTTACAATTTTCATGTTCCTCTGGAGTCCCTTGGCTTCTTTGCATAAGCCTGTTAGAGTTGTATATAACATTGGTCCTATTTCACAAGCTTTTGTACCTCAGCCTTAGAAATTCCATATTGTTTAGATGACCAGGTACTGCCTTTGACATAAAACCCATTTCTTATAGGGTGTTTATGTATCTTTGTCTTCATGGCTTATTTTTTCCGTGGAAGGTTCTTATCTTGGGACTCCAGAAGTTGTCACATGTTCTTTTCTACATTTTCATTTATTTTGTTTCGTCAGTTCGTGATAACAAAATTCAACATTGACTGTTTTTGTCTGAGTCTGAGTGGATGTGTTCAGTGGGTGGCCATGGAATATCTGCCGGTCTCAGGATTCGAGCTCTTCAATCTTAGAAATTTTAGATAACCAGAGACGTGCGTCAGTAATGGCAGTACTTAATATTAATGACTTTAGTTTGGATCTACGCAGATTTACTCAGTCGGTGGTCATCGACTTTACTGATGTCGAGAATCGACTCTTTTAACGTAGTCATCTTAACATCAACGCCCTCCATGTCAAAATTCATTTTTAATAAATATTTTACTGTAAGTTTTACAAGCATTCAGTTCCAGAAACTATGCTCGTCCGAAAATACGACATTCCATGTTATTGGACGTCCCAAACATGACATCTTTCGTGATGATTTTTTCATAGCAACGTAACAACATTCAACTGAAGTCTTAATGCAAAAATATATCTATGGTTATGGAAGAAAATTTCGAGCAAATACAATAAAATATTCAGAAGAAAAAATGTTTCGGTATACTAGACTAACATTTAAAGAAAAACCCTCGTATCGAAATTTAAATGATGAAATAACGACTCGTAATATTGAGGTTGTTTCTGTAACTGTATATTTCAAAATCAAAGAAAAGGAATCAAATCAAAATAAAGGAATCAAATCAAAAACACTTACAACATAGTAAACTTGCAAAGTGCCTGTTTTAAATACTTATCACACACGTAAATTCAATTGTACATATTATAACAGAGACACGAACAAAACTATTTTAAAATAGCAATTATCGGAAAGGATTCTTTTTCTAATGCATTGTGAAATACCTTTCCTTTTTTGTTATCCTACAACGACTAAACGAAACCACTTTTTTACTTCGCCGGTTAAATTTCAAAACATTGGGAAGCGTCTGAAATTGAGTACAAATGTGTTTCGTTTTATTTTTCTAAGAGATACATATGCTTTGTGTTTTACACATACACATACATCTTCAAATACATAATTTTAATTTCGTTTTAATGTAAATATAGTAATATATTGTTCTGTGTAACATAGGAACATGTAACATGTGCTTCGAGATACGAGTTTATACAAACAAAAGTTAATTTCTTTCTATAATTACAATTTATTAAACAATTATTTTATGGATATTAATCAACTAAGTGATATAGACTGACGATATGCAACTTTTTATTTTAAATGGAGATTGATACAAGTTCATTTCAAAACGATCATCGGGCGATGTTTTCTGTTACAAAATTATTCTAAATGAATGAATCGATTTCATAGCACAATACCTAGTCCTGTCATAAGTATTGATACAAGTGTAAACGCACCTTTTTGCAGATGATAACTTGAAAGCACAAAAATTTTATGTTTGCAGTTCTGACATTTGATATATGCTTTACAAAAGTGCCGGACAATTTCACTATAGCGTCAGTCGTCATTATGGAATGGTCGGATAAAGAGAGCCGTATTGCGGTTATTGCACTTCATAAGTGTGGAATAGAAAGAGCCCGTATTTTTGATTTATTGAAACCGTTAAATATTACGCGAGTGTTTGTGTATCGTACTGTTATGTTATTCATTGATACTGGAAATGTAATCGACCGTAAAAGATCTGGCAGGCCTCGCATAGTTCGTACACCACAGGCCATCAATGCTGTGAGGTCCCGCATCAATCGACATCCTGTTCGCAAACAGAAAATCATGGCTCGTGGAATGGGTATTGCTCCGAGAATCATGAGCCGTATCATTAAACAAAACCTAGGACTTAGAGCTTTCAAACGACAAACAGGACAGCGTCTTAACGTTGAATTAAAAAAGAATAGGAAGAAAAAATGCACACACCTGATATCGTTGTACGGCAAAGAGCGTTACAAAAAAATTCTGTTTTCTGATGAAAAAATTTTTACCGTGGAAGAAACTTTTAACAAGCAGAATGATAGGGTGTATGCACGGTCCTCCAAGGAAGCCAGTAAAGTGGTGCCAAGGATTCAGCGAGGTCATTTTCCTGCTTCAGTGATGGTTTGGTGGGGAGTATCCTATGACGGTGTCACTTCCTTGCATTTTTGTGAAAAAGGAGACATTTTAAGCCATGTAGTGGAGCCCCTGAACTACACCATGTTCCAAAACCAACCATGGATATTCCAACAAGACTCTGCGTCCGCTCACAAGGCCAAAACAACTCAGCAATGGCTTGAAAATCATGTACCTGAGTTTATTAGTACTGACTATTGGCCGTCAGCAAGCCCAGACCTAAATCCGCTCGACTACAAACTGTGATCAATATTAGAGGGCATGGGAAGACCCCATCGCAACCTGGAATCATTGAAGCAAGCGTTAACAGAAGCAGTCGACAATTTTCCCATGAATATCGTCCGTACAGCGATTGATGAGTGGCCCTGCAGACTTTGGCGTTGTATTAAAGCAAATGGCGGCCATTTCGAGTAAATTGCATTGTATTTTGTAGCTTACTATTGCCAAAATAAACTATCAAAAAATAATTTAAATCCAACTTGCAGATTTCTTTTTGTACTTAAAAACCTTTATATCAGTATTTATGGCAGGACTAGGTATGTTCTTAACGCAAAATAGAAACGAATAGAAATTATATTAACTCAGATATAAGAATTGTAAAAAAATATTATTTTGTATACGAAATAGGACTATCACACGTTCTCTTATAACTTGTAAAGGCATTTACATTTCTCTTCGCCAAATTACAAATCGCTAATGTATATTAATTTTTTTTGTTTTCTTTTTCAACATGAACATATCACATAATTAAATTACTATATTACCAGTTAGAAGTACACTCAGAGAAAAGCAATTTTATTCAATAAACAAAAAAGACAAAAATAGTTTCGTAATATACCTCGCAATTTTGGTCTACCTTTTAAAAGCTTTAGTGGAAGGAATACTAAGTCAAAGTACGAAAAACTTGTGAAGACGAGTTTACGAGATTAAATAATTAAAAGAATTAGAAACTGTGCCATATTAATATTTGTATTCTGGGTACGTATTTCGAAAACTAAGTTGTGATCTTTAGCGCGAATTAAAGGCAGTGTTGAATACACAGAATAAACCGTGAAACACTACTCGAACTCTGTGAACTCCGCACGAACATGAATTTGACACCTTGTGAACACTCTACTCGAAGTCTACATAAACGATGAATTTTAAAGCGTGTGAAATTCAGAATATTCACCCGAATGGCAGTTTAAAATCATAATAAGTATAACTATGTAACTATTATTGTATATCGTTTTAAATAAATAAGGGGATGTTTTCGTTTGACATTTTTCACAATTTACAGCATGGACGATAAGTGTCTTATTGTACGTAATTTTCAAAAATCGAAATCGTATTCCATATTTAGTCGAAAGGAAAATAAGAAAGATACAAGTTTCTCGGGTGCACTGAACGCATTTTCAGTGTTATCCAAGCACGTCGATGCTGAAGGAAAATGAAAGATTAAAAAAAAAACATTTCTTTTTGAATTGGTGGGGTCTTTCGAGGCGATTGCTATTCTCGTTCTTCGGCTATCAGTTTCAGTCTTCGCAGTCTCGCTGCTGTGGCGGTGTATCGCGGCTCACGGCGTGAACGAGCAGTTTCGGCGCGCGTGAAATCGACTTGGGTTTTCGAAAATCGACGAGAGAGGTTATTTTGAAAATTCAGAGGGATCGCCGCAGCAGTTCAATTGAGGTTGGTCCTTTAAGAAGTTGTTTTCATTTTTAAGTAGAAATAAATTTGTTTTTTAATAATTTTGATTTAAAAATATGAATTATATTTGATAGCCGACGATGTTTTGTTTAATTTAAACGAATGCCAGATATGTTTCGAATTATCAGTTTTGCATTAATTTGCGATTTAACAAAAAATCGCATGCTAGATTATGGTTTATATATAAATATTTATTTAAAAAAAAATTTAACGGGTGAATTAAAATTGAACGAATTAATAATAAACACATATGTAATTACACGGATTATTTGCACTTTCTTTCGGCATCGTTTTGCGGCAAGTTAAACTTAAATAAATAATCGTTTGATGTGCACGTTTTTGCTTACTTTTCCGTTGAGGATTTGAGCCTAATTGGTTTATTAATATTGAATTTGCATATTCTGTATTATTTATTTTGAAAGTGATAGCACTTGATCCAGGACGAGTATAATAACTTTAAATTGCTTATTATGTAACTTTCTGCCGCCTGTGTTTTTAGATTTAGTAGAGTACCGCGGTTCGTTTTTCTTTTTCTGTTCGAAGAATTATTTGCCAAAAGTGTTTGCGAATTCTAATTTTGACCGCGTGGGCTACACTGTTTCTATTTAAACTTCGGTGATTTTAATGCTTTTTGGCCTTTATTTTGTAATTTACGAACTATAGTGCATTTCGTTGAATTTTGTTTCGTTAACAAATTTATGCATCGGTTAATATATACTGTTTTCCAAAAGAATTGTGCTGTACGTAAATAAAAAATATTTAATTTTTATGTTTATATTAATATGAAAGCTATTCTCTTGAACTCACTTTGATATTTTGTTTGACATCTATTTACGAGACTAATGACGTGACACTTGAGATATATATTATTATATATGAGAGAGTGCAAAATTCGTATGTGCGATACATCTTTGGTGTTCGTAAGTATGAAAGAATATCACATAAATTAAAAACTTTGCGGTGGCTGAATATGCGAAATCGCATTGCTTTCCATTCTCTGAACCTTTATCATAAAATACTTTTGACAAAGTGTCCTCCATACTTGCTGTATAAAATTAGGTTTCGGTGCGATGTGCATAATATCAATGTAAGAAGGAAGAATATGGTTGGTCTACCTAGATAGCGCACAACTTTTTTTAGAAGATCTTTCACGTATAATATTTATCATTATTACAATTCTTTGGATGATCACTTTAAGTCCATAGGATTGGTGCCTTTCAGGCGTGCTATATTTAATTACCTATTTGATAAGCAGTTTTGTGTGTGATGTCTCTTTCCATTGTTAACTTATTCTTGTATGCTAGGGAATTTTTTATATTACTTTTTTATATTACTTTGTTTAATTGTAATGACTTTGTTGGGTTACGGTTGTGTGCACGGGCAGAATAATTCAATTAGGTTAGGTTTTTATTAGTTCTTAGTATTAGGCAATTACTTTGTTATTTATATTTCTTTATAACTTTAAGGGTTTGGTGCTAGAGCAGGGGATGACTTCTAGTCATCCATCTGAACCACCCCTTAGGATTTTCCATTCAGTTGAATGTTTTGTATTTACATTACTTGTATAATTACTTCTTGGGAAATAAAGGTATATTATTATTATTATATATTCAGTAATAATTTCACGAAAGCACTAGGTATATTGTAGTATATTTTTCCCCAAACGAAATCAGTCACGTAAACATACTGATTTTGTTTGGAAACATCGCGAACGCGAGAGCACGAGAGTGTCTCCTAAAAGCAAAAGTTAGTTGAGTATATAAAGAGGAAAAATATTTGAGTATGTGAGCGGTCGAAGAGCTTGTACAAATTATATAATTTGTATAAATATTAAAATAAGAATTATAATTAATGAAATATTGTATACTTTCGCTCATTTTGATGATATTTGGGTATATAAATTAAATTCCGACATTTCTAAATAAAGCGACAGCTACGATTGCTATGATACAGTTTAATATATAAACCCATGAAATACCAAATCTTATATAGAGTTTGAGGCATAATAATTGGTCGATATATTAGGTGCGCAACTAAGTTCTCGCTGTTTTTTTTTGATGAAAATGCGACTTTATTGTGAAAAAATGTTTACAAATGAATCATTCAAAATATTGCCCATCGTTAGCGACAATTTTTTCCCATCTTTCTGGCAGAGCTCGAATACCGTCACGGTAGAAGTGTTCGTCTTTTGAGGCTATCTACGAATCAAGCCATTTTGAGATGTCTTCATATGAGCAGAACTGCTGATTAACCAGACCATGTGCCATCGAACGGAACAAGTAGTAATCGGACGGCGCAATATCTGGGGAATATGGCGGGTGGGGTAGGACCTCGCATATGAGCGTTTGTAAGCAGGTTTTAATTGAGTGATTTTGGAACAAATCGTGCTTTCACTTTTCTTAGGCCCAAATGATCTTTCAGAATGGTTTTCACTGATCCTTCCGATATTCCAACGATGCCAGTAAGGTCTCTGACTGTTAATCGTCGATTCTCAAGCACCAATTCCTTGATTCTATTGACGTGTTTATCATCGGTTGATGTTGATGGCCGTCCTGGACGTGGTTCGTCATCAACGCGTTCTCGACCCTCTTTGAATAATTTGTATCAATCAAAAACACTTGCTCGCGACAAACAATTATCACCGAAGGCCTTTTGCAACATTCCGAACGTTTCGGCACCAGAAATTTGATTCCGTACACAAAATGTAATGGAACTTCTTTGTTGAATAATTTCACTCATTGTAAAAATCGCCGAATGTACTTTTTGTACTTCAGAAAGACAAGCGTATACTAAACACTAATAATTATTTTGATGTGACATTTGGCACAGATGTCACTGACAGTCATACCAATCTAGAAAAAAAATATTTCGTAGAATGGGTTTTCGCGCTAAATTTAAATTAAAAAGTCTTACTATTTTTTGCCCACAGTAGTATATCAACCTTCAGTGATCTAGTTTATCAACCACAGGCTCCATCAAAATTACCTACACACATGTTTGGGTTTATGATTATTACTTATTCTTGCTTGTGCAATTTTATCGATAGAAATCTTTTACTTGGGTAATAATTGGAATTAATGTTTTTAGAAAATTTAATTTTTCGATTATTTTAAAACAAAAAATACACGCGAAAATTTTTATTGAAATTCTATACTCATTTTGGTTAGAACTTCGACAGGGTTAATAAAAATGTATATTATAATACTACATCTGCATAAATTGCTAAGTAATATATTGCCAAAAAAGTACAGAACTTTTCATTAAACCAACTTCTTCTTCTACCGGCAAGTTTTTAAGAAAGACCCCTGTACAGACGAAGACTTAAAAATACAGAAATGCATGTTTAACACTATCGACCCAAAGAAAGCAACGCGACTTAAATTTTTGACCCTATCTCTCGCATAGTTGCGACACGTTAGCAGAAGAAAATATAATTATCACGCTCAGAATGGCTTGATGCAAGACACAAGCTCTCGGCATCTGGTTTGCACAATAGACGAGGTGTAGTGAACACACCGGAGCACCTAGTTCGGTATTCGCGATTCTTTTATTTCGTCCGGCGGCGATCGAGAACGCTGTGCCTCCGGGGGTTGAACACAGTGGCGAAGCGGTACGCGGTTTAATCGCAGTGGAAAAAATTACACGTACGTACGTACGGTGGAATGGGGAAGTGAGGGGTGGGGGAGAGGGGGTTAACAGTGCGGTACAGCGAAAAAAAATCCGCATTCCACCAGTCATAGAACTAAAACCAGTACCTAATAAACAATGTTCATTTTTTTTCGTCTGTCGTGCGTTTCGCGACTCTGTCGACAAACACACCTTTCCGTGGATATTGGCGGGTAGTTTGAAATTACGGGGTGTGTCTGGGAAGTCATTCTCGGTGTGTAATTAAGCGTTTTCATTATAACGGCCAAACGGCGTATTAATATTGTCGAAAAAAATCATCTTCAAGTAATTGAAATTTCTGCATAATTTTATTCATTACATTCCTGATGAAAGGATTTGTTTTTTTACTCGTTTTTCATTTTTAAATTTTCGTCGTACACTTGTATTATTTTATTTGCTATTAATAGTTTGTATTACGCAAAATATAACCTACGAAATACGATATTTAAGAAGATATTTAAGATAAAAAGGAAAATACGAATGCTAAAAACCAAAAAAAAACTATTCGAGTAGGCCTCTTTCATTTTAAAAAAATTAACAGCTGTCACGAATTATTTCTTAGAACTTGACAGATCTCAAAAATTCTAGCATTATTATCGCGGCTCAAAATATCTTGATGGATGAAATGAAACAGACGACTTTTGAGTAGGACGTACTTATTTGCAACGGCACAAACAATTTTAAGATGATCTAAGAAGTTACGAGTTGTAAGGTGGATCAGATGCTTCAATTAGTGTGTAAATTGAGGAAACCATGAACATTGGTGTAGCAATTTTTAGCAAAGATCTATCAGGTTGTTACATATGAAATGTCCGATTTTGTAAGGAATAAAAAAAAGTCTAAATTTAAAAAAATATAAATATTTATTCTGCAAAATAGTCTCCATTTACATCAATAGTTTGTTGCCAACGGCCTGGAAGCTGAAAAATTCCCTTTGAAAAGAAATCTAGGTTTTGACAGCTCACATATTGCTCAAACACTGCTATTTCAGACTCCCGGTCAGGGAAGTCCCTATTTTTTAAGTGATTGTCTAAACTTCGGAAAAAATGAAAATCAGTTGGCGAAAGGTCAGGTGAATAAGGTGGGTGAGGGAGAATTTCGTAACCAAATTCCGAAAGTTTTTGGATTGTCTGTCGTGCAACATGAGGTCTTGCATTATCATGAAGAAGTATGGGTCCATGTCTATTGACTAGTGAGGGCTGCAAGCGGCTCAATTTTCCATGCATAGTTTCCAGTTTGGCACAATAGGACGCTGCCGTGATGGTTGGTTTCACTAGGTTACAAAAATGAATAGTGAATAACACCCTTACTGGTCCACCATACAGTCACCATAATCTTTCGCGGATGAAGTGATGCTCGTGCATCCTGTCTTGGTGCTTCACCTCGATCTAACCATTGTCCTGACCGTCTCCGATTATCATAAAGTATCCACTTTTCGTCACACATTACCACTCGATGAAGAAACGGTTCAACTTTCTGTCGATTAGGCAAAGAGGTAGCCACCTCTAATCGACGGACCTTATTGGCTTCCGTTAATTGGTGCGGCTCCCATCGATCGAGTTTCTTCACTTTGCCAATCGACGAACGATGACGACCAATGGTGGCAATGGACACTTGAAATGTTTCTGCAAGGCTACGCACTGTTGTCGACGGATTACTTTCAACTTCTACACGCAGCTCGTCGGCATTAACGGTGCTACGCGCATATCCGCGAGGCTCATTTTCCAAATCAAAATTTCCCTCGCTGAATTTTTTAAACCATCGCCGTAATGTGCGTTCATTACACGTGGTTTCACCGAACGTCTGATTAATTTCTCGCGTTGCTGCAGCTGCATTTAATCCCTTTTTAAATTGAAAGAGGTATATTGCCCGAATATCTCTTGCCGACAGCATTTCCATAGGCGTGACAAGGACAGGTGTATTAATCTTTCCAAGAAATGGAACAGGTACACACTTCAAAATAAATACCCCTTTCTACAAATACAATAATAATTTTCACCAAAAACATACACGTCTTCACACAGGTGTGAAGAAAAAACGGACATTACATTTGTAACAACCTGATAATATTTAAAAAATCAAACGAAATATAACCAATCTGGTACGTAGACTTCCGCGGTCGTGGTTGATGCTATCTGCTTCTGGGCTTCCGGGCTGGAACCCTGTCACTTGTATACCTGCCGACGATACCCTTTTCTACAAATAGAATAATAATTTTCACCAAAAACGTACACGTCTTCACACAGGTGCGATTCAGTTCAGACTAAAGGGAAAAACGGACATTACATTTGTAACAACCTGATACATTAACCGTCTCGAAACCCTAACATTCTTGTACAAATGTGTAAGTAGGTCTAAAGCTCTTGTTCGCTAGATTCTGCGTTTGTTGACAGCTGAAAACGTGAACAGAGTTCTGGAAATATTGTGTTCAAAAAGAAAATAAAGAATAGTGTACAATAACAGAGGCTGGTATTTGGATATATTGTTATGATCTGGAGATGAAGAAGCAGATCATGTAATAAATAGAAAAAGGATTACGACCAAAAAAATAGGCAAGCGAAAATTTGTCGCTGCAGCTATAGTTATAGCATTTTTAAAGGTGTGGCCTATACGTATAGCATTTTATATAATACTATAGTAACGGCAATTATTACAAAGTCAGTTGATGAAGAATCACGTTCCCATAAACGACATGAACTGTTAGAAAAGTGGAACTTCGTAACGGTAGCTTTTGTCGTGATTGAATTTTTGACTAGCAAAATTGTCAAGTGTATACTGCACTTTTCATATCACCCTGATTTAGTTCCATGGCTCTTTTATTTATATCCCTAAATAGAAACAAAATCTCGAAGGATGGCGGATTCGAACGAATCTATTTGTTTGTGGTAAGGTTATTGCTCTATAAGAAAACTATATAGAACGTAATACGAGCATTGTTACTCTGCGTGTTATTAGTTTTTTCAAGTTGTCATACTAATTAAAGTCCCTTGCAACTCACAACTTCTTCGACTAACTCTTTAAAAATAAGCAGATCTTGCTCAAAAGAAAAGATTCCTTTGCAGTATTACCATGCGAGGACAAAATTTGATCGCATGTCTTTGCTTTTTTCAACTATCACCAATTTTAAAAGTGCGATAACACTTTTACAACTTCCGAACGCTGTCAAACTTAAATAAATAATTGTATAATTTTTAGACTTTTACAACTCCTTGTAAAGGACCGTAATTTTATTTAAAATACATTCTAGAGTAACTTCTTTGCGTGTACATTAATCTACAGTCACCAACGACTTTTAAAATCCAGCAACGACATGAATAAATTATATTTCGAAACGTTCGTTTTTACGGTGCGACCTCCGTAGCGAAGCATGACAGCGCAATTTCCATTAATTCCAACGTAAATTACTTTTCCGGGCTCATTCATACCGCTAAGCTTCCAACATCACGAATGCCAGACATCGAATATTTCATTCAATCAAGGAACAGTCTTCGTGGGCCGCAAGAACTAAGCCCGACCACCTCGTTCATTTCGTTTTTTTGTCTCTCGATTTCTTTTCTTTTTTCGCTCGTGCCGTTTCATCTTTTAGACGGAGTGCGCGTGGGCTTCTCCTTTTGCCGATATGTCTCTCTGTCTCGCGAAAGCTTCGTAGTTATCTATGCATTATGTACATTTTTACTCATATAGAGTTGTCCATTTGTTTTGTACCTTAACTTGTTATTGCTGGGTAAGTAATTAATAGATTAGTTACCGTTATTTTTCTTTCACCAGCTTCTTTCCTTAAAACATGTTTTGATAAACAAATGAGTTCCAATAGTTAAAGAACCTTATTCAATAAGAGAACGAATTTCAACTATATCCTAATCCACCTTACCCATTATCTGTAATTACATAATGTGTGCCATTGAGGTAGGTAATTGATACCTTTAAGATAGAATTCAGCTGGTTTTGATTCAAAAAATTGATAATCTCTCAAACTGGTCATTAAAGAAATTTCCCATGAAAGTATTTTGCAGCGACTAAAAATAGTAATCTTTAATTAACTGGCGAGGCCTTTACTTGATGAAAATCCATAACATTGAACACAAAAGCAATCACGCAACTGTGTTTTTGCGTTTAATATATTGGGTTGGCCACTAAGTACTTTCGGTTTTGTAGTTTAAAATAAAACACCTTTTTTAAACAAAGAATAATTTTTAATCAATTATATATTTTCCATTTTGCTCAATGACCTTTTGCCATCTTTCTTTCAGCTGCATGATTCCGCGCTCATAAAATTTCTGGTGCTTATCAGCAAAAAAGTGAACCAGGTGCGAGTAAAGGTCATCGTCATTTGTGAAAGTTTTACCATTCAAAGAATTCTGCAAACTTCGAAATAAATGGTAATCAGATGGTGCTAGATCAGGGCTGTATGGGGGATGTGGCATCACTTCCCAGCCAAGCTCCAATAGTTTCCCACGAGTTGCCAAAGATGTGTGAGGCCTTGCATTGTCTTGGTGGAAAACTACACCTTTCCGATTTGACAATTCTGCCCGTTTTTCTTTGATTGCTTCATCCAGTTTTATTAATTGTTGACAGTAAACATCAGAATTTGTCGTTTGGAAGCAGCTCAAAAAACACAACACCTTTGTAATCCCACCAAACTGACAGCATGATTTTTTTGGATGCAATTCAGCTTTCGATGTGGTTTGAGCTGGTTTATCGTGTTTGCTCCATGATCGTTTTCGAACTATGTTACTGTACAGGACCCATTTTTCATCACCAGTGATGATTCTTTTTAAGAAAGGGTCGGTTTCATTTCGTCTAAGGTGCATATCGCAAAAGTTGATTCTTTGTGTTAAATGAATTTCTTTCAATTCGTGAAGTACCCAAATATCAAGCTTCTTAACTAGCCCAAGACATTTTAAATGTGTTTCAATTGTTGTGTGCGATACATGTAGCCTCTCCGCAACCTCTCGAACAATTGTATGACGATCCTCTTCAATTATGACTTTGATTTGGTCATCATCAACTTCAGTAGGCCGACCAGAACGTTGCTCATCTTTGAGGGAAAAATCTCCAGAACGGAATTTTTTATACCAATTCTGACACGTGCGCTCTGTTAAGCAATTAGCACCATAAACTTCACATATCTTTTTGTGAGCCGCAGCAGCTTTCTTTCCTTTACGGAAATGAAATAGTAAAATATGTCGAAAATGTTCGTTTCTGCACTCCATTTAAAATTAACCCACAACTAATAGCTTTAATAAAAATCACGCACTACTTGCTTCTGAAGTTACGCCAATGTGACTAATATCACGCGACAAACGGTAAAGTACAGCACTAACATACGTTATGCAAAAAATAAAGCAACGCTCTCTATCAGTAAAAACCGAAAGTACTTAGTTGCCAACCCAATAGTAATATTTAGAAGGTTAAGGTCGGGTGAGTATGACGAAGGAACATAAATAGACCAGATAAGTATCTGTCACCACTTTCAACAATTTGAAATTTTGATTATCGCGGCGCCTCTAAATGGCAAGTCAATTATTATCCAACATTAAAGAAAAAAGAGATTGAAATATCCAGATCTATTTTCAAATAATACTACGAATACTGCGTTTCCTCATACTACTTATTTTACACTTTCATTTGTACCACCGATGCCTTTATAAACTTTTATGAAAATTCGTTCAATAAAAGTTCTTAAATTTTTGCAATCAAAGTAACAAAAGCTTTTTCCTCTGTTAACTTGATTTAAAATGTTTGATTCATCACACTATAACCTGGTAGTTAAGCATATTGATATTTCTTATACTTTCCTGTAAAAACATAGTTAAAAGTCGTGTTGCGTAAGCAAGTAATTATTCTCCTTTGAAGTTAATACTGTTTATTTACGTGTATCATCAATACGTATGTTTTTATTAACTCCTCATAGATTTATTTTAGACATGTTTACCAAACGTTTTATTGAACCAGATCGAAAAATTTACGCCAAAGCTACGATTCTGTTTGTCGTGTATGTACATAGTTTAGCGAGTGAGAATTTTCGAAGGACTCGTCCTTGCCGTTCTCGTAAAGGTTCCATAAAATTATATGATTTTGCAATGCATTTATTTCTGGAATTGGTGTTTTCAGCGATGGACGAAATTATTTTCTGTTTTGAGGAAATGTTTTTTGCGGAACTTCTAGGAAGAATCAATAATCACAAGAAAGCAAGTATTGTGCATTCGATTAACTATAAAATCAGAATGACCAATAGGTAGTTCGGAGAAACGTTATTATAATAAAGATCATCTTTAAAGTGAAATGAATCTATCAAGTACAGGTTGGTAGAAAAGTCTTGAAAGCGACACCTATTAAGCAGTGGAGGAATCAAAATTCTTACGTCATTTTAATATTTCATGTGTCATATGATCACACTAAAAATTTTATCTCGATCTGTCAATTCATTCATTGTCAGCAATCCATTTGAATTAGACGTGTCGGTATTTTTTTACAATGGAAAAAACTGAATATCGCGCTGTGATAAAATTCTTTGTTTTGGAAGGTTTAACAGCAACAGAGATTCATACAAAAAATGGTGAACGTGTTAAAGGAATGTGCTCCTTCATTTCCAACAGTACATCGATGGGTTTTAGAGTTTAAGCGTGGTCGTACAAGCGTTGAAGATGAACCACGTAATGGACAACCAAAAACTGCAACAACAGCAGAAATCATTGAGCAAGTACATAATATGGTTAGTGAAGATCCGAATTTGACTAAGCGTGAAATTGCTAATACCATAAGTATCTCAGACGAATGAGTATTCCATATTTTACATGAAGAATTACATGTGTTTGGAAAGTTAGTGCCGCATTCGTTAACAATTCAACAAAAACTGGATCGAAAACAAATTTCTCAGCGTAACTTGGTGCGTTTCAAGTGGAATAAAACCGATTTCTGGCGTCGTTTTATAACTATGGATGAGACTTGGATCTACCACCATGATCCTAAATTGAAACAAAAACGATTATAGTGGACTACGGTTGGTTGTTAAACTCCAAAAGAGGTGAAGTCAGGACGATCGGAAAAAAAGGTTATGGCATCAGCGTCTTGGGATGCAAAAAGAATTTTATTGATTGATTATCTTGAAAAAGGTAAAACAATTAACTAAGAGTATTATTGTAACCTTTTAGATCAACTGGATGCAAAAATTCTTGAAAAAAGACCAGGTTTAGCGAAAAAAAAAAAAATTATTTTTCATCAAGACAATGCGCCTTCATACAAAAGTGTTTTGAGGATGACTAAATTGAATGAATTAAAGTATGAATTGCTTGAACAACCACCGTATTCACCAGATTTGGCTCCGAGTGATTACTACCTCTTCAGAAACTTGAAACAATTCGTTCGTGGAAAGCGTTTTTCATCGAATGAAGAAGCTATTTCAGCCGTAGAACAGTATTTTGCAGAGCTTCCAGAAAATCATTACAGAGATGGTATAAAATTATTGGAGGATCATTGGAATAAATGTGTTGAAGTTGAGGGAGATTACATCGAATAAAAAAACTAATTTCATTTAAAAATTCGCATTGTTTCATTTTTGCTTTCAAAACTTTTCTACCAACCTGTAAGTAGCAAAAAGAATTATAATTTTCAATTGGCATCGTAGAAACGCACAATTTTACTCAACCAAATCGCCTATTTTTTTTCCAAAACGAAGTTAAAATTAAAATTTTAAATTAAAAAGTCTTACTATTTTTTGCCCACAGTTGCCCACAGCATTGTTTAATGAAAAAGAAAATTGATCAGCAAGAAGAAATTTCCATAAATAGACGTTCACAATGCGAAAAAAGTACTTTTTTTAAATATAGTGAGTTGTGGTGTGGTTAATGTTGTGCGGTAAATTTAATATGTCGAAGAATTGAAAAAATGTCGATCAGTGTTTTTGGTCGCAAAACGCTTTACATCGACGTGTAATCATAGAGGATCTTATAAGTAATTTTGATGTCACATTCGTTTCGTCGAATTAGTTTAACTTAGTTACCTCGAATATCACTTAATGTGCCTCTATAATCTTAGATCTTAATATACGACCGAAAAGTTACAAAAAAAATTACTGTTCTGTGATTACTCCGCTTGGTTTTTATTTTAAATAGTCAATATGATCTCAAGAGGGCATCGCGAAAGTTTTTCATACTTCTAAACTTTAGTGTTTTCCCAATGCATGGAAAGTACATACGCGATGTAGATCTAAGATTTTATGACAGGTTTCAATAACCACTACTGAGAAAAGTTATAAACATTAAATACATTAAATAATACCACAATCATCATTCTAGTACATTAGCATATTTGTCTTGTTTCTGTATTTTTTTTGGTCCGAAACCCGAAACTTCAAATTCACAAGAAAATATTAAAAAGTTAGGTATTTTTTAATGGATCTCAGTTCCGCAAAAACGTACATAATTCTTACATAAATTAACAATAAAGAATATTAATTACAGAACAGCGCCTATGAAATTGTTAAAAACTCGTAATTTCTTCAAGGTCAGCGTGAAGGGGGGGGGAGGGGGATAGGGGACATCGAACACACCGCGGGATCGCTTAATTAACTGCCAGCAGTTTTTAGGTGATTTTTATCTTAACCAGTGGCCTTCCACGCCGTAATCTCGCTGATGGTGCGTAATTATAGGTATTAAATTTTTTCAGTGAGTTTTGCTGAAGATTTCGAACAAAAAAGAATCATCACAAAAACTTCATTGAGGTTTTTGTTATTCAAATTATTATAATACAAAAACACATAAATACGTATTGCCATTGTAGGATTTTAATGAATTATTCTGGACACATTAAGCCCCATAATTACTATCAGGAGATAATATCGTTTTCTGTGTATAACCTAGTGTTTGTTAAGATTTATTTTTTGTGTCCTATTCATGAATATTGCTTGGTCAAGTAATTTCGTTAAATAGTTGTTATTTAACAAAACGAACTCGAAGACGAGTTTATTTTTTAATTTCAGTCAAACGATTTTTGAATCAGTCCGGGTTATCCTCTCAGAGTTTCGTAGAATTCATAATTATGTAATTGGGTAAGTTCTTTGAACTGTAGAGGTATTATTTTTAGAAATACAATTAAAATTATAATTACAATTGGAACGTATATTCTCTAAAATCGCTTAAGTTGATACCGAGTGTTGGAATTTACATTTTTATTGTAACTCCTTTTATAGTAACAAAGTGTATTGTCTCCAATTTCGAACAGTTACGAGGGAGCGTTTTTATATTCGCGGAATGAGCGGGTTGTAGAGGGGTGAGTAGGCGCCATTGGGGGCGTGGCCTGTGCAGCGACTCATGATTAGTATAAATACGAAGTTTCATTGTTATTAGACAGTTAGTCTTTGAGCTATCGTCAACCAAGTAACATAATCAGGAGTGAAAAGTGAAATATGGAAAAAATCGAATATCGTGCCGTTATAAAGTTCTTTACCAGGCAAGGAAAATCAGTCGCGACCATAATGAATGAGATGTCATTGGTTTACGGCGACTCTTGTCCAGGAAAAACCATGGTGTACAAGTGGCATAGTTTATTTAAACAAGGAAGGGAATCCCTTGAAGACGACCCGAGGCCGGGTAGGAGCATTGAGGTGACCACGCCAGCACTTATCCAAAAAGTTGAACAAATTGTACTCGAAGATGCTCGACTAAAGAAGAAACAACTCGCAGAAATGGTTAGAGTATCCGATACAACAATTTTTAAAATCCTACACGATCATCTCGGCATGTCTAAGGTCAGCGCAAGATGGGTGCCGAGAATGCTCACGCCGCCGCAAAAACAACAGCGCGTAGAGTGTTCGCGTGCATTTTTGGACCTCTGTAATGAAGACAAGGATGGTGTATTGAGTGGAATTGTTACTGGAGACGAAACTTAGGTTCATCATTATGAACCTGAGTCCAAACAAGACTCCATGCAGTGGCATAAAAAGGGCACAGCACCTCCCAAGAAATTTAAAGTGTCACAATCAGCTGGGAAACTCTTGGCAACGGTATTTTGGGACTCGGAAGGAATATTGTTGA
This sequence comes from Dermolepida albohirtum, assembly GCA_031893035.1. Lineage (NCBI taxonomy): Eukaryota > Metazoa > Arthropoda > Insecta > Coleoptera > Scarabaeidae > Dermolepida > Dermolepida albohirtum. Next base: position 316,703 of record JAVIWB010002938.1, read on the forward strand.
TTGATTATAAAGATAAAGGTGTTTCTATAACAGGAGAATATTACGCTTCAATATTAGAGCGACCAAAAGAAGCCATTAAAGAGAAAAGACGGCGAAAATTGACAAATAGTGTTCTGCTTTTGCACGACAACGCGCCCGTCCACAAGAGCCGCGTTGCGTTAGCTGCCCTGCATAAGGTGGGCTTCGAAATTGTGAATCACCCACCCTACAGCCCAGACCTGGCCCCGAGTGATTATTACCTGTTTCCGAAAATGAAAAAAGAGCTGCGGGGTAAAAAATTTACTGCCGATGATGAAGTCAAGGAGGCAGTTTGGGCGTATTTTGCAGATAAAGAGAAATAATTTTTTATGAGGGTATAAATAAATTAATTGAAAGATGTGAAAAATGTATCCGTCTTGCAGGTGAATATATTGAAAAAGAAAAATAATTTGGTTTTTTTATTTCCACCCCTTGTCCCCCATTCCGCGAATATAAAAACGCTCCCTCGTATTTTGCTTTGCATCTCGAAAATAATCAGAATAAATATGCAAATTCTGACTAAAATCGTTGATTGAATGCATTCGATTGATGCAAAACGATTTTCATCCATAACCATATGCAACTTAGGGAATAAACTGGATTTGACGATAATGTGAACAACACAACAGGCAGTAATGTTGAACAGGTTAGTTTAAAGAATAGTCCAATTGTAAGAATTAATAAATTAAGATGATTTCATTTGCGAATGTGCACACATTTGCAAAGTAAGAGGTGCCGAGTTTCCCAGGGGAATATATATAAATATATTAAAAAGCGAAGGGCCCAAATAAGATCCCTGTAGAACGCCAGATGTATACGTATGAAAATTAAATGCATTTGAACTTAAAACCAAATATTTTACGTTATTTGCAGCACTTTCGTGATAGTTTTATTTTTATATTTTGTTTTCGTTCTATATTGTACAATGAATGTCATTTGTTATGTTTATTTTGATATGCTCTTTGTTTACAGTATAAAACTCTGGTAGACTTGGTATTTCTGAAATATCTAGGACCTGAAATGTAATGGTTTAAAAACAGTTCAGTCTGCAGCGTTCTTTTTCAAATAAAGAGGAATTATTGAAACGTAATTTTTCCCGTAAATTGTTCCGCAAATATGATAATGAACAAAAACGCAACGCGGCAATTTTTGTCGCTTCTAACACTCAAGATTACATCCAAGCGCGTTAATCTGACCCTGGCTTGGGCGAATTCACGCACAGCCAGCGTAAAGGAGTTTATTTAGACGCGACCTTGGCTTTTTTTCACGTAATCATCAGATATTGAACAGATCGCGTGTAGGAGAAAGAAACTCTTTTCGCAGACTTTGTTTACAATGAACGTAATTTTGGTCTACATCATCTACGTCTTTCGACATTTCCTCCTGCAATATTAAAATATTTATTTAAGTGTCCGATATATTTGTGTAATACATATATTTGGGTTTGAGTGGATACCCGCCGCTGAAATTTGATATCCGTATGTTATTATGAAAAGAAAGTAAGAGATTCCGGTGAAGATTTGGTAGTGTCGTGTTGGTAATTTATTAACGAAACTAGTAATATTTTAATTTATTTTATTACACTTTTACCAAAGACTGTAAAAGAACGTGAACATATTTAAAAAAAAAATTTTAATCTCCGGAGATGCTAAAGGTTTGTAGGGCAGCTATTTTTTTCATCACTTGTCACTTGTGCAATTTACAAAATTATCCTGCCCTGAAATATTTGTAATTCAACAAATTAGTGACATCGAAACAATATAATTACTTAATCAACCATAATTACATACAGTAATTGTCGTTATATTAAATACCCGCCCATCATCGGTATATTTGGAATCATTTAATAGCAGGTCTCGTTCAAACATTGATTAATTTTTATCGTAAATTCTTTTCTGCAATTGTTTCTATGTTATACTAGATGCTGTTAAGTTGCACTTATGTACGAGGGAGCGTTTTTATATTCGCGGAATGAGCGGGTTGTAGAGGGGTGAGTAGGCGCATTGGGGGCGTGACCTGTGCAGCGAATCATGATTAGTATAAATAAAGTTTCATTGTTATTAGACATAGTCTTTGAGCTATCGTCAACCAAGTAACATAATCAGGAGTGAAAAGTGAAATATGGAAAAAATCGAATATCGTGCCGTTATAAAGTTCCTTACCAGGCAAAGAAAATCAGTCGCGACCATAATGAATGAGATGTCATTGGTTTACGGCGACTCTTGTCCAGGAAAAACCATGGTGTACAAGTGGCATAGTTTATTTAAACAAGGAAGGGAATCCCTTGAAGACGACCCGAGGCCGAGCAGGAGCATTGAGGTGACCACGCCAGCACTTATCCAAAAAGTTGAACAAATTGTACTCAAAGATGCTCGACTAAAGAAGAAACAACTCGCAGAAATGGTTGGAGTATCCGATACAACAATTTTTAAAATCCTACACGATCATCTCGGCATGTCTAAGGTCAGCGCAAGATGGGTGAGAATGCTCACGCCGCCGCAAAAACAACAGCGCGTAGAGTGTTCGCGTGCATTTTTGGACCTCTGTAATGAAGACAAGGATGGTGTATTGAGTGGAATTGTTACTGGAGACGAAACTTGGGTTCATCATTATGAACCTAGTCCAAACAAGACTCCATTCAGTGGCATAAAAAGGGCACAGCACCTCCCAAAAAATTTAAAGTGTCACAATCAGCTGGGAAACTCATGGCAACGGTATTTTGGGACTCGGAAGGAATATTGTTGATTGATTATAAAGATAAAGGTGTTTCTATAACCGGAGACTATTACGCTTCAATATTAGAGCGACTAAAAGAAGCCATTAAAGAGAAAAGACGGGGAAAATTGACAAAAGGTGTTCTGCTTTTGCACGACAACGCGCCCGTCCACAAGAGCCGCGTTGCGTTAGCTGCCCTGCATAAGGTTGAAATTGTGAATCACCCACCCTACAGCCCAGACCTGGCTCCGAGTGATTATTACCTGTTTCCGAAAATGAAAAAAGAGCTGCGGGGTAAAAAATTTACTGCCGATGATGAAGTCAAGGAGGCAGTTTCGGCGTATTTTGCAGATAAAGAGAAATCATTTTTTATGAGGGTATAAATAAATTAATTGAAAGATGTGAAAAATGTATCCGTCTTGCAGGTGAATATATTGAAAAAGAAAAATAATTTGGTTTTTTTATTTCCACCCCTTGCCCCCAGTCCGAGAATATAAAAACGCTCCCTCGTATTTCCGTAATTTGAAAGTCTATATACAGAGTTCGTCGAAAAAGAATTGTACAATTTGTTTTTAATGCTTGTCTTACTATTTTTGAGCGTTTCGTTATTATTTCTTAATTATATTTTCATAAAGAAACAGTAAATGGAAACGGTGTTTTTTTAAATATAATAATAACTATATCATGAGGTTATTTTACCTTAAAATTACGTAACAATTTTTTAAAATTTTACATCTTTATATATGTGCGCATGTTTTTTTATTACAACATTCGTTTTGTGAACAGATACTTCCTTAATAACCGACACTTGCCATCTGTTTTTTATTCTTTAAAACTATTGCATCTAGGGAAGTTTCCGTGAATCATCTGTCTCATTGTATCATCATCATTAGCATATACATACATGCATGTCTTTCCAATTTGCAGATACTGTGGGTATATTGTAGATTAAATCCCTAAGATATGGCTTTGCAATTATTTAAAAAACATCAAATGCCTAACGTTAGCTTTCGCAATTGTCGAATTCAATCATTTTTTTTCAAAATGACGTTTTGAATTCGTTCTCAAACCGGGGTTTTTTAAAGGATAAAGTTTATGTTTCAAAACCAGGAAAACTTGATGAACTAAAAGAAACATTCCAAAATTATTAAGCGTTTAAATGAGATCACTTGAATCAGACAATATATCATAAATTACAATTCCGTTTCATGCAATTCAATAAACAATTTTGGTACATATACGTAATATACATTTATTAAATAAATATTTAATAAACTAACTATAAAATCCTTTTTGGCGCAGCCTGCAGCAGGGGTTTTTAAAGTTTTTGTATTCAAATTCATGGCTACACGAATAGCATATATTATAATTCACACATTATGTGCACATGCAAATTTAAATGAAGATGTTCTGCTGTTGTAAAGAAAAAAAATCATGACCTAAATGAAGCGACATTGCCATTCATCATTTTATTCCTTCAACTGCAATTAAAACTGCAGAATACACTGTTAGTTTGGATAATTATGTAAAAAAAAATTGTGTTTGTGTAGATGGCACGAATACACAAGCGTACATACACGTACATAGTTTATATTTAACTTGGAATCATTCGCTGAATTTAATTGACACAATTCGTACTTACTATACACACTAAATGCTATTGTAGACGTACGGTTTTTTCTTTTTAATTTAACAATGACCTTAGATTATAGTACGCGGTGATTGTTTTTTTAGAATAGGTAAAATATTACACAAACGATAACCGATACTATTCTAAAACAGAATACGTTTTTGTTTACAATACTGTTATATACAATAATACGTTGTAGGATATTATATAATTCCTATTTCTTTATATTACGCTTTATTTTTTTAAGTAAATTTTAATTATTTCACAATTATTCCATCAAAAATACTGCAATAGTGTGTTGGGAACGCCCAAGAAATATATCATATGTATATATTGGGTTAGCAACTAAGTACTTTCGGTTTTGTAGTATAAAATAAAACACTTTTTTTTAAAACAAAGAATAGTTTTTAATCAATTATATATTTTCCATTTCGCTCAATGACCTTTTGCCATCTTTCTTTCAGCTGCATGATTCCGCGCTCATAAAATTTCTGGTCGTTATCAGCAAAAAACTGAACCAGGTGCGAGTAAAGGTTCCGATTTGACAATTCTGGCCGTTTTTCTTTGATTGCTTTATCAAGTTTTATTAATTGTTGAACAGTAAACATCAGAATTGATCGTTTGGTTCCTTGGAAGCAGCTCAAAAAACACAACACCTTTGTAATCCCATCAAACTGACAGCATGATTTTTTTTGGATACAATACAGATTTCGATGTGGTTTGAGCTGGTTTATCGTGTTTGCTCCATGATCGTTTTCAAACTATGTTGTTGTACAGGACTCATTTTTCATTACCAGTGATGATTCTTTTTAAGAAAGGGTCGGTTTTATTTCGTCTAAGGTGCATATTGCAAAAGTTGATTCTTTGTGTTAAATGAATTTCTTTCAATTCGTTAGGTACCCAAATATCAACCTTCTTAACTAGTCCAAGACATTTTAAATGTTTTTCAATTGTTGTGTCCGATACATGTAGCCTCTACGCAACCTCTCGAACAGTTATATGACGATCCTCTTCAATTATGACTTTGATTTGGTCATCATCAACTTTAGTAGGCCCACCAAAACGTTGCTCATCTTTGAGGGAAAAATCTCCAGAACGGAATTTTTCATATCAATTCTGACACGTGCGCTCTGTTAAGCAATTAGCACCATAAACTTCACATATCTTTTTGTGAGCCGCAGCAGCTTTCTTTCCTTTACGGAAATAAAATAGTAAAATATGTCGAAAATGTTCGTTTCTGCACTCCATTTAAAATTAACCCACAACTAATAGCTTTAATAAAAATCACGCACTACTTGCTTCTGAAGTTACGTCAATGTGACTAGTATCACGCGACAAACGGTAAAGTACAGCACTAACATACGTTATACAAAAAATAAAGCAACGCTCTCTATCAGTAAAAACCGAAAGTACTTAGTTGCCAACCTGATATACATATATATATATATATATATATATATATATATATATATATATATATATATATATATATATATATATATATATATATATATATATACATATATGATAACAACGGAAAACAAGTGGTATATGTTAATGGGAAATTTAGTGAAATATTAACCACACAATATAGGATACCAAAGGGATCACTTCTTGGACCTCTGTTGTTCTGCATATATGTAAATAACCTTTCACTAAATTTCAGAAGTTACCCATTATTGTATGCAAATAATATGGTCTTTGTAGAGGTAAAAATATAGAATATCTTCTACAAGAATTAAATGGAACTTCAAATCAAGCTTGAAATTAGCTTTCTCCCAATGGACTCTTTCTTAAAGAAGACAAAACAATTCATTTTTCTTTTACGTCTAAACGACATAAAGTTCCAGATAACACACGATCTGCAAAATTGTGGGTATATTTAAATACAAGACTTACTTGGAGAACTCATGTCGACATTATCTCCAATAAATTATCCTCTTCGTTATACGCTATTAGAAGACTACGAAATATTGTAAACAAAGAAACCTCTGTAACAGTCTACCATGCACCCTTTCATTCTCGAATGAACTATGGGATTCAACTACGGGGTGATTCAGCACATGCTAATAATATATTCATATTACGGAGGATGTCTGAATGATGAGACTGTAGACCAGTTTGCTCAATGTAACAGAATAGTGTCCCTACTAACAACGTGCGTATATAAACAATTACTAGGAGCAAAGTTAGAATCACCATCTTTAAAGAGAAAAGGAACAAACACAGATGAAATTACAATTAAGATCACGTCTGGTTCAAATCCCTGCCCATTCCTCTAAAGCTCTGCTGATCATATCAATCTACTTTTTTTTGATCCGCCTTTTTTTTTTCTATTTCCTTCTCCATCTCGAAGAACTTTTTTTTATATTCATCCTAGACATTTTAATTATGTTATCAAATTAGCGTTTTAACTTTTCAACTGTCGTCTCTATATTATTTATATAAGAATGTAAATTCGGCGTACAAAACTTAAACTTGAGGAAGACTGTGCCGAATGAATCTGAAAATACCGAAAACGAGTTGCAGTTTCTTTCGATTTATTGTGGTTCCAATTAACTGCAGAAGCCATAATGAAAGGAGAGAAATGCTTTCCTTATTTAAAAATAAAATTTACGCAATTTGGACACAGAACTTCTGATGTTAATATCACTTCCCTATAAACGCTCACTTTCGAACAGGTGATACGTAAATTGATTTGGAATTTGCGCAAATTTTGTCATTGCATCGAAGCGTGAAAATAAATAAGAACTTTATTTAGCACAAAACGCGCAACATTCTGCAATTCTGTTTCACCGTTTAACATTAAACAAATCAATAGTTTTCACTAGGTGTACGTAAAAGCAAATCTCTCTAATACCTTACGTAATATGCATTTGCAAATAATTCCACGCTATATCTTTTCGCACACAAACAGGCGTGCATGTAAACGTCAAGGTGATAATTTAATAATGAAACGATACCATTTCCTTCATTAACACCGCTTTGGCTTTAATTATTAGTAGGTATTTGACTTGTGTTAAATATATGTTTGTCTGCATTCAAGTAATCTTAAGTAACCGAGTACTCTTTCCACTTGGAGTCTGTAATGAAATTTATCGAGAGGCATTTTTCCTCTTTGCAAGCACGGCATGGACTGGCGGCTGCGTTATGAATTTTGCGCATATTGTATATACCTAGTCCTGCCATAAATACTGATATAAAGGTTTTTAAGTACAAAAAGAAAACTGCAAGTTGGATTTAAATTATTTTTTGATAGTTTATTTTGGCAATAGTAAGCTACAAAATACAATGCAAATTACTCGAAATGGCCGCCATTTGCCTTAATACAACGCCGAAGTCTGCAGGGCCACTCATCAATCGCTGTACGGACGATATCCATGGGAAAATTGTCGACTGCTTCTGTTAACGCTTGCTTCAATGATTCCAGGTTGCGATTGGGTCTTCTACAGACTATCCCCTCTAATATTGACCACAGTTCGTAGTCGAGCGGATTTAGGTCTGGGCTTGCTGACGGCCAATAGTCAGTACTAACAAACTCAGGTACATGATTTTCAAGCCATTGCTGAGTTGTTTTGGCCTTGTGAGCGGGTGCAGAGTCTTGTTGGAATATCCATGGTTGGTTTTCTAACATGGTGTAGTTTAGAGGCTCCACTACATTGCTTCAAATGTCTCGTTGATAGTTTTTGGCCGCTGTTTTAACACCTTTTTCACAAAAATGCAAGGAAGTGACACCGTCATAGGATACTCGCCACCAAACCATCACTGAAGTAGGAAAATGACCTCGCTGAATCCTTGTCACTACTTCACTGGCTTCCTTGGAGGACCGTGCATACACCCTATCATTCTGCTTGCTAAAAGTTTCTTCCACGGTTAAAATTTTTTCATCAGAAAACAGAATTTTTTGGTAACGCTCTTTGCCGTACAACGATATCAGGTGTCTGCATTTTTTTTCCTATTCCTTTTTAATTCAACGTTAAGGCGCTGTCCTGTTTGTCGTTTGAAAGCTCTAAGGCCTAGGTCTTGTTTAATGATACGGCTCATGGTTCTCGGAGCAATACCCATTTCACGAGCCATAATTTTCTGTTGCGGACAGGATGTCGATTATTGCAGGACCTCACAGCATTGATGGCCTGTGGTGTACGAACTATGGGAGGCCTGCCAGATCTTTTACGGTCGATTACATTTCCAGTATCAATGAATAATTTAACAGTACGATACACAAACACACGCGTAATATTTAACGGTTTCAATAAATCAAAAATACGGGCTCTTTCTATTCCACACTTACGAAGTGCAATTGCCGCAATACGGCTCTCTTTATCCGACCATTCCATAGTGACGACTCACGTTATAGTGAAATTGTTCGGCACTTTTGTAAAGCATATATCAAATTTCAGAACTGCCAACATACAATTTCTGTGCTTTCAAGTTATCATCTGCAAAAAGGTGCGTTTACACTTGTATCAATACTTATGGCAGGACTAGGTACATTCCATACATATAAATTTAATAATATAGAAATAGTAAATTTTTAAAACTTATAAAACGAAGCCGTTATACCTGAATATAAACACTGCAATAACAACCGAATTTTTAAACATAAAAGTCATTCCATTTCGCACTTCTAATAACTATTCAAATATAAAGAATAGTGATGAAAATCAGAAACGAATGTTTTTACTTAAACTCCTCAAACGAAATCTAAACAAAAAATTGTAAACGAACATCTTTGCCAAAGTAAATGAAATGTGTACAATTAAAATGAATTAGTCATCGGCGAAGTAATTCAAATCAATAATAAGCGGCCACTTATACAACGATGGGAATTCTTGAAAACGTATTTCAAACATTATCGGAATGTATAAAGAGTAATTTTAAATAGGCAATAACACGATCGGACGAAATTCTTTCGGAACATTTAAAATAAAATCCCCTGCCAAAATCTCGTGCCTTAGATAACGTTACATAATACAATTAACGCAGATGTTATAAATATTTAAAGGAAAATGTGAATAATCCATTAACAAAAGTCCGAAATATACATGGATACATATGTGTACCTGTTTGACCAAATGTAAATATTTGAAACTGCTCGGATCGATGGAAATTCGTACGTTCAACATATGGCGGGGATCTACTTTTTTCAAATCGTATAAATTATATAAACAAGTAATTAACGGTGTAATAAGTTGCAAGACACGATGATAATATTCCCTAGTATTATTTTTGGGAAGTAAATTATATCGCCGAGAAAAACAAACCGTTTAAAAACAGACACGTTTGGTTCTATAAGTGAGCGCAATAATAATATAATTATTGAAGTAAACGTGTAATTCCGAAAGACTTTAATTGTAAATTTAGCATTCGAGCTGTACTGTTTAGTGTCTTGCGTAAAAGAAGAGGTATATAGAATGCCATTAATTTTTGAATTACTTCGCGTTTTTGCCGTTTTATAGTGCCGTTGAACTTCTTTCGAAAGGGTTTACGAATTTATATTATCACCAACTGCATGGGAGTGTTTGCATAATTTGGAAATTAATAAAGATATTTAAATGGTTCTAAAACGAGCGAAATATAAATATTTAAATCTAGATTCTAAGTCGGTTGGAAACGGAATCATTCAAATACACGTTTCGTAAACTTTAAGTTAATTATTGGTTTGTCAACAGATGGAGTTAATTCATTTTCGGAAATGATGGACTTACTCGTATTTGTGTTTTAACTTCGTTTTCGAAAAAAAAATAGGCGATTTGGTTGAGTAAAATTGTGCGTTTCTACGATGCCAATTGAAAATTATAATTCTTTTTGCTACTTAGAGGTTGGTAGAAAAGTTTTGAAAGCAAAAATGAAACAATGCGAATTTTTAAATGAAATTAGTTTTTTTATTCGATGTAATCTCCCTCAACTTCAATACATTTATTCCAATGATCCTCCAATAATTTTATACTATCTCCGTAATGAATTTCTGGAAACTCTGCAAAAAATACTGTTCCACGGCTGAAATAGCTTCTTCATTCGATGAAAAACGCTTTCCACGAACGAATTGTTTCAAGTTTCTGAAGAGGTAGTAATCACTCGGAACCAAATCTGGTGAATACGGTGGTTGTTCAAGCAATTCGTACTTTAATTCATTCAATTTAGCCATCGTCAAAACACTTTTGTGTGAAGGCGCATTGTCTTGATGAAAAATAATTTTTTTCTTTCGCTAAACCAGGTCTTTTTTCACGAACTTTTGCATCCAGTTGATCTAAAAGGTTACAATAATACTCTGCGTTAATTGTTTTACCTTTTTCAAGATAATCAATCAATAAAATTTCTTTTGCATCCCAACACACTGATGCCATAACCATTTTTGCGATCGTCCTGACTTCACCTCTTTTGGAGTTGAACAACCAACCGTAGTTCACTGTAATCGTTCTTGTTTCAATTTAGGATCATGGTGGTAGATCCAAGTCTCATCCATAGTTATAAAACGACGCAAGAAATCGGTTTTATTCCGCTTGAAACGCACCAAGTTACGCTGAGAAATTTGTTTTCGATCCAGTTTTTGTTGAATTGCTAACGAATACGGCACTAACTTTCCAAACAGCTTTTTCATGTGTAATTCTTCATGTAAAATATGGAGTACTCGTTCGTTTGAGATGTCTATGGTATCAGCAATTTCACGCTTAGTCAAATTCGGATCTTCACTGACCATATTACGTTCTTGCTCAATGATTTCTGCTGTTGTTGCAGTTTTTGGTCGTCCACTACGTGGTTCATCTACAACGCTTGTACGACCACACTTAAACTCTAAAATCCATCGATGTACTGTTGGAAATGAAGGAGCACATTCCTTTACACGTTCACCATTTTGTATGAATCTCTGTTGCTGATAAACGTTCGTTCCAAAATAAAGAATTTTATCACAGCGCGATATTCAGTTTTTTCCATTGTAAAAAAATACCGACACGTCTAATTCAAATGGATTGCTGACAATGAATGAATTGACAGATCGAGATAAAATTTTTAGTGTCTTCATATGACACATGAAATATTAAAATGACGTATGAATTTTGATTCCTCGACTGCTTAATAGGTGTCGCTTTCAAAACTTTTCTACCAACCTGTACATGTTTCCAGACCACACGCGATAGAATCTATTCACGTGCCAAAATTTGCAGTTCGGAATACTGGAAGTCGTGAGCTCGCGACTCTCCTAAGGGTAGACAATAACAGGAAAAATTAGGAATTGAGTGTTTCGATTTTATGAAAAGTTAAAAATGGTTGACCAACTTTTACTCTCACAGAGGGAAAAATTTGAATATCGGTGAACGAAACGTAATGAACATTTTCTTATTTAAGTTGGCTAATTACTGTTCTGCTATCGTATTACTCACTACTCCTATTTACAATCTCTAACAAAATTCAACGTGCACAGAACAAAAATAACTCCAACGATATTTATGCATATTTTTATTGACAAACGTCCACGTAAAAAAATTAATTAAAGATTATTGGAAACTATTTAATATTAAATCAACAATTTAAATATTCATGAAGCCGGCAATTAGACACCATAAATGTTTATCAAAACTATAATTTCTTTTCCGCCGAATGTATATATTTTTTTAATAATCGATTAAATCTAGAAATAGAAACAAAATCGCAATGGAACCATTGCTAAAAACCTACTGTATTTCGATTTACATACATAAATACGAAACGAATTCATTACAGAATAATATATGAGGTGATTAAAAGCTATAATGTTCTCATAAAAGGTGATTTATAAATATGAAACATCTGTATATTATTTACTAAAAAGAAATGATATTTTTTAGAGAGGAAACTACAATTCTATGTGTCGACGTTCTTTGTACATATTAACTATTTTTTGATATACGTACAGGTTGGTAGAAAAGTTTTGAAAGCAAAAATGAAACAATGTGAATTTTTAAATGAAATTATGAGTAATATCATATCTCCCTCTCTCAACCAATACATAAATGTATTGACCGACAAAGCGAGAACGCTTCTATCTCACAAGATCGGTAAACTAGGTTTCCAGTGTGTAATAGACAGAAACTTGCGTGCTAGGCTTTATGCCAATTAAAGAATGTTAAAAGGAATCATTCTATTATTAATAACACCCTATCAACTACATATGTTTCACCGAATACACGGATCGTCAGGTTGATTTGTGTTATTAATGAACGATTCCTTCATAGCGTTTATCATATCATTTCGATACAGAAAATAATGAGTAATATCATATCTCCCTCTCTCAATTATAAAATATGATAAAAAAATAAATGAAATTAGTTTTTTTATTCAACGTAATCTCCCTCAACTTCAATACATTTATTCCAATGATCCTCCAATAATTTTATACCATCTCTGTAATGATTTTCTGGAAGCTCTGCAAAATACTGTTCCACGGCTGAAATAGCTTCTTCATTCGATGAAAAACGCTTTCCACGAACGAATTGTTTCAAGTTTTTGAAGAGGTAGTAATCACTCGAAGCCAAATCTGGTGAATACGGTGGTTGTTCAAGCAATTCGTACTTTAATTCATTCAATTTAGCCGTCGTCAAAACACTTTTGTGTGAAGGTGCATTGTCTTGATGAAAAAAATTTTTTTTTTCGCTAAACTAGGTCTTTTTTCACGAACTTTTGCATCCAGTTGATCTAAAATGTTACAATAATACTCTGAGTTAATTGTTTTACCTTTTTCAAGATAATAAATCAATAAAATTCCTTTTGCATCCCAAAACACTGATGGCATAACCTTTTTTGCCGATCGTCCTGACTTCACCTCTTTTGGAGTAGAACAACCAACGGTAGTCCACTGTAATCGTTCTTGTTTCATGGTGGTAGATCCAAGTCTCATCCATAGTTATAAAACGACGCAAGAAATCGGTTTTATTCCGCTTGAAACGCACCAAGTTACGCTGAGAAATTTGTTTTCGATCCAGTTTTTGTTGAATTGTTAACGAATGCGGCACTAACTTTCCAAACAGCTTTTTCATATGTAATTCTTCATGTAAAATATGCAGTATTCGTTCGTTTGAGATGCCTATGGTATCAGCAATTTCACGCTTAGTCAAATTCGGGTCTTCACTAACCATATTATGTACTTGTTCAATGATTTCTGCTGTTGTTGCAGTTTTTGGTCGTCCATTACGTGGTTCATCTTCAACGCTTGTACAACCACGTTTAAACTCTAAAACCCATCGATGTACTGTTGGAAATGAAGGAGCACATTCCTTTAACACGTTCATCATTTTTATATGAATCTCTGTTGCTGATAAACCTTCCAAAACAAAGAATTTTATCACAGCGCGATATTCAGTTTTTTCTATTAAAAAATACACAGACACGTCTAATTCAAATGGATTGGTAACAATGAATGAATTGACAGATCGAGATAAAATTTTTAGTGTGTTCATGTGACACATGAAGTTTTAAAATGACGTATGAATTTTGATTCTTCTACTGCTTAATAGGTGTCGCTTTCAAAACTTTTTTACCAACCTGTATATGAAACCGCACCCTGCGAAATTGAACTTGATATTAAATTTCAAAATAATAAACTCTTTTTATTATCATCTACTAGACACACTCTTCTTTATTAAAACCGTTAAAACTGTCTTTTTTTCTGATACTTGTATCGTTATAAAAGTATTCTGGAATCATTGCCAGTCTTTCGTATTTTTCAAACACGATTTTTCCTGCAGTTTACGAGAAAAATAACATATTCTCGGAATTGACCTTCTTATTTTTTGAATTCAAATCAAAACCTATTATTTAACTTAATTGATATTAGTCATATTTAAATGGATCTTGGCGCCGGATGATGCAATGGATTCTATTACATTGTCTGAGCGTGGTTATTGCATTTTTTCTAATCCGAAGGTGAAAATTTATCGCTGTTTATGTCTCTTAATAGTTTCCTTCAACGAAAAAAATTGTCTTTTGAGTTGCTTGTATGAACTTAATTAAAATAGAGGATGTTACTTTTGTTTATAGCTTTAATATTTGATTAAATTTGAAACAGGGCCTCCTTTATTTTTTTGCTTGTTCTGCGAGGAAGCTTTGCGAAGTTTTTTTTAAAGTTAATATCGAAATTTGATGGTGGTGACATAAAATAATATTTACGACGTTAGCCAAAAGTGTTAAATACTAAATTAAATGAAAATAGTGAAGTCAAAGAAGCACGGATTATTTAAATTATAGAACAGAAATATTATTTTAAATATTTTTAAACTCCTCTATGATTAGGGTCGCTAACTAAATAATTTTGTATTCATATAATAAACGATGTAATATGTAAATAACGTGTTTGTTGGAGGATGGTGTTAGAATTGTTGTTCGAAATAAGGGGTTTTCCAATAGGGACTTAACAACTTTTAATTCAATTTATGAACGCACCCTTTCACCAATCATCGAACTGTCACTGTCAATTTATTCAGTAAACTTAACATTTTCATTATGGTAAAGTACACGAACGAACAACGTCTGCAAATTATAAAAATTTACTACAGAAATTCGGAGTCGGTGACCGCTACTTTAAGAGCGTTAACTCCGATTTTCGGTCGTAATTCTCGCCCTAGTAGACAGGCAGTAACAAGTTTAGTGCAAAAATTTGAGTCTACATATTCGTTGTGTGATGTTGGCGTGCCAGTGAGACAACGGGTTGGTCGAAGTGTCGAAAATATCGCTGCCGTTGAAACGTCCGTAGCAAAAGATCCAAATCAGTCAATTCCATGGCGTTCTCAAGGGTTGGGCATCGCCCAGACCACTTTATGGCGAATTTTGCGTAAGGATCTTGGTTTACACCCATACAAGATCAAGCTGACTCAAGAATTGAAGCCGATGGACCATTTTAAGCGACGTACGTTCTCCGATTGGGCTCTGGAAAAGATGCGCCAAGATGATCAATTTCATCGCAAAATCATTTTCAGTGACGACGCTCATTTTTGGCTCAATGGGTTGGTCAATAAGCAAAATATGCGTTGTTGGTCTTGTGAAAATCCACATGTGCTTCATGAAACACCACTTCATCCACAAAAAATAACTGTTTGGTGCGGTTTCCATGCCGGCGGCGTCATAGGGCCATATTTTTTCGTCGACGATAATGATCGTCACGTTACTGTGAATGGTAATCGTTATCGCGCCATGATTACCGATTATTTTTGGCCCGAATTGGAAGATATGGACTTGGACAACATGTGGTTTTAGCAGGACGGTGCCACAAACCATACAGCACACGTTACAATCGATTTATTGAAGAGTAAGTTTGATGAGCGTGTTATCTCAAGAAATGGACCAGTCGATTGGCCGCCTAGTTCGTGCGATTTAACGCCTCTAGACTTTTTTCTTTGGGGCTACGTCAAGTCATTGGTCTATTCCAACAAGCCGACAACGTTGGAAGAGCTCAGAGCCAACATTGAACGCGAAATAGCAGCCGTTTCGGCCGAATTGTGTGGCCGAGTTATCGAAAATTGGGTCCAACGAATCGACCGCTGCAAACGTGCCCACGGTGGCCATATGAACGAAGTCGAGTTCCATTCATAAATGTTTTGATTGTACTTCAACCCGATAATAAAGTTTTTGAAATATCTCAAATGGTCTGCATTTTATTTTGAAAAAAAGTTGTCAAGTCCTTATTGGAAAACTCTTTACTAATGGTCCATCCTAACTACTGCTTCGATATAACCCTATCGCAACTATATCAACTCGATTAAATTATTTTATATAATCTAAACAAGCGACTTTTAATTATCAACTTACGATCTTAAAAGCGGGTCAACATAATCTGTATATATTTTCTTTAAACTATTTTTCAAATATACATACATCGTCTGGAATGATTCGATATCTTGTCTTTTATTTAGTAAATAAATTCGCCTACTTTGATGAAATTTCACTTATGAAGTACACGTAGGTAAAATATACACCGGCGATGATACGTTGTGAAGTCGTTGCAGGTTTATACGAAAGAAAAAATTGCGAAAAGTATGTTATATATCTGTTTATGATCATAACGTAACATTTTTTTAACGGTTAAGAAATTTCCAGTTCAGCTATGTCTGTATTTCAACACACGATATGAACATTAAATTTTTCTGGATGTAAATAGCTGCTATTAATTGCGACATATATACATGGTGATTAGGGATTGTGTTATTTGTGGCGTGTATGTTAGTTTACTTTGTAAACTAACCTATAATAAGATAGATGTAAAGATTGTGAATTTTTCTTCGATTTTTGTTTGTATATACGATGAAGACTTTAATGAATTTATAAATTATGTCTTTCGGAATTTTTTATATTCTTAATTATCTTGTTTTCTTGAGAATTGAAAGCTTATTTACTGTTTTTTTCATCTACAAAGAGTGATTTCTTGTTTTTTTTTAGGAAATACTTGTACCTTTACAAAACTGCATGTTTATAACACAGGCCAACACGCATTTTGGTGCCTACGATTTTTTAACTGTTCCTGGGTAATTTTTGGATGCAAAATGTAAAAAAATTTTCAGATTTGGTCTATCAGATCTAGTTTTTGAGATTTTTTTAAAAAAATTGTGTATATATTTTACGTTATAACTGTTATAATATATAATATTACTATTGACAGTTAAAAATACAAAGACACATGGATTTAAGTATTTATTGGAAAAACTTAATTTACATAATTACATTAGTCACTAATCACATAAAAATTTTCTTTTATACGACTTTCTAGAATGGAGTTTACTAGGGCAGTCTCGCTGAAGGCTCCAGCAGTAGTCCGCCATCATGTGGCTATCCCATCGTCCTTGATAACGATCTTCCATAGTTTTAATATCCTGATGGAATCTTTCTCCCTGTTCTTCACTACAATCACCTAAGTTTTCTGGAAAACGATCTAGGTGGCTGTGGAGGTAGTGAACTTTTATACTCATGTTACAGCCGAGAATATTAAAATTTGAAAGCATAGTTTCCACTAATTCTACGTAATTCTCTGCTTTATGATTGCCAAGAAAATTTTGATGAACACCAAGCGTTAGATTCAGTCTCGTTCATTGATGTGGTGAATTGTGGATCTTTAACAAGTTGCCTTATTTGAGGACCATCAGATATACCAGCTTTTAGTTTTTCCGTGCTAATGCCAGGAAATTTACGTGATAAATACCCAAAACAATTTCCATCTCGATTTGAAGCCTTCACAAATTGCTTCATTAAACCTAGCTTGATATGCAAGGGCGGAAGTAAGATTTTTTCTCTTGCAACCAAAGGTTCGTTGATCACGTTTTGTTTTCCTTGAATCATGACACCTCTTGAAGGCCATTTTTTTTAACCCAGTGCTCATTTTTATCTCTGCTGTCCCAAAGGCACAAAAAACAAGGATATATTTCTATTTTGACGATTAAGTACATATTTATCTCTTTATTTGTTGTCCTTTATCAGAAAAAAATATCAATTAACCTGTAACCTGTATCTCAAAAACTAGAGCTGATAGAAAAAATCTGGTGGCATTTTTGGAATCAGCACATTAAAAACATCTAAAATCAGATGTTAGATTTCCGGCACCAAATTTTTTTTTTCATTTTGTTACCCTGTGTAATAATATATATAACAT
Organism: Dermolepida albohirtum; assembly: GCA_031893035.1. NCBI lineage: Eukaryota > Metazoa > Arthropoda > Insecta > Coleoptera > Scarabaeidae > Dermolepida > Dermolepida albohirtum. The sequence continues at coordinate 334,675 of JAVIWB010002938.1, forward strand.
AATTGATCAATTATTGCAGAAAATTCGAAAATTATGGGTATATTACAGTTTAGATCAGATAGGAGAAAATAGATTCTTACAGTATTACAGTATTATAATCAAATCGAAATTTAAGTGAAAATGTAATATTGTATTTTAATGTATTATATACTTTAGCTATTGGGGTAGGTTTTAGTACGTATGTATGAAGCGTTTTTCTACGTTTAAAGACATACAGAAAGCAACGTATTCATATTTACACATTACAAGTGCAAACGTGCAAGCTATCTGAAAGTACAACACTTTAATGTTTACCAGAAGTTTGTGTGTGACGTTTCATATACTTTATTTGTTTGGACAAATGTTCATTGATAGTAAATTATACTTGAGGCGGTATGAAGAGGATTATTCCTCGTTTACGTAACGTTATAATATACAACCACGCACAAGAACGCTGGAAAATAAATTGCTTGCTTAGCGAGTTATCGAAACCGAGTATGCTTTACTTTACTTTATTTTTTGCCTTCCAAATCTATTTTCTGTGTCTTTTATACGATTTCTCTTGTCCGCAAAAATTTCGTTTGAACCAAAATACTATTTCGTTTTTCCGTTATATTTTTGAAGAGTTTGGAGTCGTATACATTATTTTAAGTAAAAGTTGAACGATAATACTGTTATGATTGGTTGTTAAAAGAGATTAAAATAAATATTTTTGTCTAGGATACGTCGATATAGAATTACTATAAAAATATATTAAATGCACATCAAAAATATCTAACATAGCATTAATAATAGATTGATTGATGATAGATTGATGCTAGAATATTAATAATGAATGTTTTGCGTTTGTTTCAGTTATCGTTTGCAACTCCGGTATCCTTACAGCATGCCATTCTTCTGAGCCACCGATAAATCCGCGATCTACTACAACCGTATCTCTTTTCTGTAACATGAATCCTACTTTTACACGCCTAAATTGCGGGAGTATCGGACACAGAAGAGAGAATATACGAGCAGCCAGCGTTACATTTGTTACTTGCCTGTATCTAACTAATACGAATATATATATTGTAAGTTTTAACTTTACTGTCTATATATAAACATATCTATCTACATATATTTTTTTACATGTCTTTTTTTAACAATAAACTGTTTTTCTTCACACTAACTATGATTTTTTATTTTGTTTTGTTCGAAATGTGTTTGTAGGCGAACCTTTTGAATATGAGTCGAGAATTCGAATTTTTTCTAACTCCTTTCTTGTTACTTTTTTTACTTAAAAGAAAGGTTTTCTTCATTCGAATATAAAATATTAATTATTCTTGAAATTAAAAATAACAAATGCATGCTTTTTAAAATGTTCTGTTGCCTTTAATTGTAATATTAGACCTAAATAATGATTGAATGAATAAATTAAAACTTGTTTATCTTCAAATAAATTATATAAAAACACCCATAATTCTGGAATTTCCCCAGTAAAAGAAAGTATACATTAAATCGTACTGGTAACACTTAACTAACCACATCATCAAATTTATACAGAATCTAAGTTATCTTAAACATTCTACATTGCCCTAGAAGCAAATACAAATCTATCGATTATAAATAAGACAAACAGATTTGTGGAGTTATACGCGTATACATCTACACTACAGGCCATAAGTGAGGGATCAGTAGATGGAATTTAAAAAAAACATGCACGCTTAGTGAAACAAAACGTATATTTCTACTAAACTATGTCGACGAGACAAATGAACAGTTTTCCTTATAAAATAAAATAATTTCAACGGAATTGTTCCTCCAAAATCTTCAGGTACCCCTCTTTTTTTAAAATGCCTTCAATGCGGTACAAATCTCCGATACCATCAAAGGAAAAGGATCCCCAAACAAGCACAGAACCTTTCCCGTGTTTAACAGTTGGCACTACACATTCGGGTAACATCCTTTCACCCACTTGTCTTCGAACGAAAACTCGTCGATTACTACCAAACACTTGGAACTTTGACTCGTCTGTCCATAACACCTGCTTCCACATTTCCATGTCCCAGTGTTGATGGTCCTGGGCCCATTGTAAACGTTTTTTACAATTTCGTGGATTCAATAATGGTTTTCGAGTTGCAATACGCCCATGTAGTCCCGCCTTTGTCAAACGTCGTTTTACAGTAGTCAGTGACACCGGGTTTCGACAGCCTTCATTCAGCTCTGCTCGAAGCTGAGGAGCTGTAAGGCGCCTATTTCGTTTTGATAGTATTTTTAGGCGCAAATCCTCTTGTCTGGTAGTTACCCTTGACCTTCCGCAACGTTTTATTGGTTGTAATGATCCACTTTGTGAATATCGTTTCACTGTTCCTTGCACCGCGTGATAAGATAAATTTAACTTTTGGGCTATTTGCCGCAGCGAAAATTGTTCACCATGTAGCGTTATTATAGAACTACGAGTTTCTGTGCTAAGTTCCTTTCTTTTCGGCATTTTTATAAGTTACTTTTACGTCTGTTCTCAAATACTCGTATTGCAACTTACTCGGACAAATGCTGCACGAAAACTAATTTTTAAATTGCTAAATAGTTTACTATGAATTCCTAATACCATTGTAATAATATCGCGTTGTAAACTCTATTAAATTTATTGGGGTATATAAAATATTTCTATTAAATAGACGCCATAAAACTATTAAAAGGATTTACAATATTTTTCAGAAACAAATATATTTATCTAATTTATAATAATATGTAATCCGAATAATCCTTCTCAGAATTACATTTACAACTGTTATTTCAATTATTCTCACCAAAACAGGTAAAAGTCTAAGGGATGTGTCTAAAATACAAGTGTTTTGTTATTTATGATAAGTGATCCCTCACTTATGGCCTGTAGTGTACGTAAGTATATTGATTGTATTTTAAATATATTTTAGAAGTTAATTTTACGATTTTGGGTTGGTATCGGTTAGACTGTCTTCACTTTTTTCGTCGATCACGTACTTCGCTGTTGTTAATTTGAAATTTTTTATTGAATACAGTATTTCGACATTTTGGTGGAGGTGCCTCGTAAATTAAGTCAAGATATGTTACAAATAGATTAGCAGACAATTAGGTCTTGAATTTTTTTTTACTTAAACTAAATAAAATAATTATATTTATATCATATATATAGACACCAATTCTTCCTTGTTGGTCTCTAAAATTCTGCTCTTAAATGTGTTCGCTTTGTTTAAAAAAAAATTAAAAAATTAAGAAAAATTAAAAAAATTTGAAACTTCTTAGATAAGTATTCCATCGCAGAACATCGCAAGAACTATTTTTTATGGCAAAAAACGTGTGCGGTAAACATTCAACACGTTTTGAGTGCCTTCCAAATTCCACATCTTCACCTACTAACTAATCAATTTGCTGGAACAATTATTATGAAATGCATCGCGTAAATATTTACCAATCTGTAATCCCCCACGCTATTATGTTTCGAGTTTGTTTTGACGTTTAAACTACAAGTAGTTTATGTATTTTGCGCTGGTGAGATGTATGCAATAGACTTCGTTGTTTAGGAATATGATTCACGCAATGCCCACGATTGAAGTGAAGAAGATTAACGATCCCGGGCGTTAAATGTCTAATTGCACTATCATTCCTCGATCCTGTTATGTGAAGCGATAATTGATGGACAAACAAACGTACGCTTAACGGTTGTGTTTCGTGGTATTAGGTCAGGACGTATAATTATGTGGCGCTTAGAGAAACTTTGTAGTTGAAACTGTTTTCGACTTTAAGATGAGTAATTTGCGCAAACGAGGTCGTTTCCGTTGGCATTTAAGTGCAAATCGGTAGCTGTTAGGGTCTGAGGAAATTCTAGACTTCGTTTAGGTAACCAAATTAATTCAATTATTTTCACACGCTTTTATTAGATTCGAAAGGGATTCGTTGGGTTTCTATAATTTCAGGTTTCTTGGAAATCTACAAGTGTAAATGTATTGAATACATTTTCTTTGGAATAGTTATATTAAAGGATAAGAAAATGTTAACTACTGCATTTTCAACAATTAATTAAGTAACAAATAATGATTTACTTGATTTGTAAACTCAGTCGTATATTGTTTTTTTTTCTCTAAATCTATTGGGTTGGCAACTAAGTACTTTCGGTTTTGTAGTATAAAATAAAACACTTTCTTTTTAAACAAAGAATAGTTTTTAATCAATTATATATTTTCCATTTTGCTCAATGACCTTTTGCCATCTCTCTTTCAGTTACATGAGTCCGCGCTCATAAAATTTCTGGTCCTTATCAGCAAAAAACTGAACCAGGTGCGAGTGAAGGTCATCGTCATTTATGAAAGTTTTACCATTCAAAGAATTCTACAAACTTCGAAATAAATGGTAATCAGATGGTGCTAGATCAGGGCTGTATGGGGGATGTGGCATCACTTCCCAGCCAAGCTCCAATAGTTTCCCACGAGTTGCCAAAGATGTGTGAGGCCATGCATTATCTTGATGGAAAACTACACCTTTCCGATTTGACAATTCTGGCCGTTTTTCTTTGATTGCTTCATCCAGTTTTATTAATTGTTGACAGTAAACATCAGAATTGATCGTTTGGTTCCTTGGAAGCAGCTCAAAAAACACAACACCTTTGTAATCCCACCAAACTGACAGCATGATCTTTTTTGGATACAATTCAGCTTTCGATGTGGTTTGAGCTGGTTTATCGTGTTTGCTCCATGATCGTTTTCGAACTATGTTACTGTACAGGACCCATTTTTCATCACCAGTGATGATTCTTTTTAAGAAAGGGTCGGTTTCATTTCGCCTAAGGCGCATATCGCAAAAGTTGATTCTTTGTGTTAAATGAATTTCTTTCAATTCGTGAGGTACCCAAATATCAAGCTTCTTAACTAGCCCAAGACATTTTAAATGTTTTTCAATTGTTGTGTGCGATACATGTAATCTCTCCGCAACCTCTCGAACAGTTATATGACGATCCTCTTCAATTATGACTTTGATTTGGTCATCATCAACTTCAGTAGGCCGACCAGAACGTTGCTCATCTCCAGATCGGAATTTTTTATACCAATTCTGACACGTGCGCTCTGTCAAGCAATTAGCACCATAAACTTCACATATCTTTTTGCGAGCCGCAGCGGCTTTCTTTCCTTTACGGAAATAAAATAGTAAAATATGTCGAAAATGTTCGTTTCTGCACTCCATTTAAAATTAATCCACAACTAATAGCTTTAATAAAAATCACGCACTACTTGCTTCTGAAGTTACGTCAATGTGACTAGTATCACGCGACAAACGGTAAAGTATAGCACTAACATACGTTATACAAAAAATAAAGCAACGCTCTCTATCAGTAAAAACCGAAAGTACTTAGTTGCCAACCCAATACGTCAAATTTTCTAATAGAATTTTTATATTATATTCTAAGTAGGAGAGATAAATTCTTCGAAGGTAATATCTTCGAAATTATCAACTGGGTGGCTTCCATTATGACTTGTGCCGTTTTATCTTAAAGGTGTAATTGTAAATCCATGATTCATTGCCGAATTTTTTATAGAAATGAAATTGGGATAAAAAACAATGTACTTTTCACAAGAGTATTTTAACGATGGTAAGATCTATCCTATTCGCTCGTCTGTTCATCAATAGGCAATTGAAATTAGTGTAACTACTAATAGTACCACCATTGTGCGCCAATAAAAATATTCCAATCTGGAGATTTTTGTACTGCCAATACACTCAATGTAATATTCAAGATTTTCGTCATCCCTTATCAATATTCAATCAATATTAATATTTGCTCTGTTAAACCTGAGTGTGCCTACCGCTTAGTTCCAATATCAACACGAGTATTTTAAATACCTTCCACTTCCTCAGATTTGACTGTTTTCGACCACTGTTTCTATCTAAAGTTTAAAAGTTATCGTTAAGGTTATTAAAAGAGATTTTCCCGTAAGAATCTTCACACGCAGGAAAAAAAATACGTGAGTTATAAATCACAATTAACTATCTGAACTTGTTACGTCGAAATTTCGAGAAGATTGATATTGATCGGCGGTAGATTACTTGTAGTTGTTGTAGTTGAATTGGGCATTAAAAAAACACCTGAATATTTAGGAAAAGAAAAGCGCAACAGAAGCTAAATACTCGTTGATAAAAGTGAAGAAATCCTTGCTTTAAGGGCGTTTTCTTCCTCTTTGAATAAAACTACACGTGGTCATCAAAAAGGATAAATATAATCCGTACAGATCCTCACAAATGAGATAAGAAATTAAATATCCAGACTCAAATTTTCTCCTAAAATTGTAGAGGTTACTAGAGATTATAACTACACAAATAATAAACACCTCTAATAATTAAATATTTATCAATTTCACCTTTCACGACGCAGATCCAAAGACGAGTATCGTGTGTATCGAAATTTTTCCCGAACGTTTACAGGCATACGACGAATTTACAAAAAAAACGTACGAACGTGGAATGGAGGTGTGAACACAAACACGACCGACTAAATGCAGAAATACAGAAGGGAAATTGATTAGGAGACGGGTAAAAATATTAGAAACAACGAAACGAAAGTTATAAGCAAGATTGATGTGAAAATTATTGATTTTGTAAGGATAAAACTAAATTTAATCAAGGTGTTAGGGATACGTAACGAGCCCTACGATGATTGGTAAATTGTTTTCAAGTTCTTTTAATTTTCTTTTAATAATTTATTTTAAATGATTTCTTTAAATTCAACTTTTTACCTTAGCTAAAATTGAAAAAATTTTGAACACATTTATTCGTTTTTTCTTATTTTTTTGCAGTTCGCGTTACGTTGTCCGCGTTCGTGAAGATCGCGTTTTAACTTGCGAAAAAAACCGAACACAAAATGACCCCTAATCTACAACGAAAGCGTAGAATCTGTATATACCTGAGCTCGATTGGTGCCATCATCTCATTGGTGGTCTTGATCGTGGTGCTCTGGGTGCTGCAAGCTCGAGGAACTTTCTCATCGACGGATGACCGAAAACGTAACGTCACCGTAACGCTTAAAGAAGATCAAGTGCAGGAGAGGACGTTTAGCGAAGCAAGTAATGGTAAGCCTCTTTTTTTTATTCTAATTTAATTGGTAAGATGGAAGTAGAAGTATTGAAGGTATTGGATGGGTTTATTAAAGCTTGATGGTAGATGTGTAATCGAAAATTTGAAAGGGAAATCGAAGAATTTGCCTGTCAATTTTCTTTACATAATTTGATACCAATAAAGGTTTTAGTCGTTTGTTAGTGTATTTATTGAATTCATTTATTTTGTTATAGAAATTGGTAAAAAGTTTGGATTTAATAATGTTTATGTTTTCACATATATTTTGCAAATTCTTTTTTCAGTAAAACTTGTTAAACAAATTAATCATTAAGTCTAGTCAATATATTGGGTTGGCAACTAAGTACTTTCGGTTTTGTAGTATAAAATAAAACACTTTTTTTAAACAAAGAATAGTTTTTAATCGATTATATATTTTCCATTTTGCTCAATGACCTTTTGCCATCTTTCTTTCAGCTGCATGATTCCGCGCTCATAAAATTTCTGGTCCTTATCAGCAAAAAACTGAACCAGGTGCGAGTGAAGGTCATCGTCATTTGTGAAAGTTTTACCATTCAAAGAATTCTGCAAACTTCGAAATAAATGGTAATCAGATGGTGCTAGATCAGGGCTGTATGGGGGATGTGACATCACTTCCCAGCCAAGCTCCAATAGTTTCCCACGAGTTGCCAAAGATGTGTGAGGCCTTGCATTATCTTGGTGGAAAACTACACCTTTCCGATTTGACAATTCTGGCCGTTTTTCTTTGGTTGCTTCATCCAGTTTTATTAATTGTTGACAGTAAACATCAGAATTGATCGTTGGTTCCTTGGAAGCAGCTCAAAAAAACACAACACCTTTGTAACCCCACCAAACTGACAGCATGATCTTATATCGTGTTTGCTCCATGATCGTTTTCGAACTATGTTACGGTACAGGACCCATTTTTCATTACCAGTGATGAATCTTTTTAAGAAAGGGTCGGTTTCATTTCGTCTAAGGTGCATATCGCAAAAGTTGATTCTTTGTGTTAAATATCTTTCAATTCGTGAGGTGCCCAAATATCAAGCTTCTTAACTAGCCCAAGACATTTTAAATGTTTTTCAATTGTTGCGTGCGATATATGTAGCCTCTCCGCAACCTCTCCAACAGTTATATGATGATCCTCTTCAATTATGACTTTGATTTGGTCATCATCAACTTCAGTAGGCCGACCAGAACGTTGCTCATCTTTGAGGGAAAAATCTCCAAAACGGAATTTTTTATACCAATTCTGACACGTGCGCTCTGTTAAGCAATTAGCACCATAAACTTCACATATCTTTTTGTGAGCCGCCGCAGCTTTCTTTCCTTTACGGAAATAAAATAGTAAAATATGTCGAAAATGTTCGTTTCTGCACTCCATTTAAAATTAACCCACGACTAATAGCTTTAATAAAAATCACGCACTACTTGCTTCTGAAGTTACGTCAATGTGACTAGTATCACGCGACAAACGGTAAAGTATAGCACTAACATACGTTTTACAAAAAATAAAGCAACGCTCTCTCTATCTGTAAAAACCGAAAGTACTTAGTTGCCAACCCAATATATAAAACGAATATCATGAACAATAATTTTGATAGCTTCTTTATTACTTCAGTAGAAAGGATAATTAAAAATTTATAAAACCAGGAAGTAATTATTCGTTATTTAACACATTATTAATTTCGGTTCTGACAGAGCAAAGCCTTTTAAGAAACTTTTATATTTATTACATAAAATTTGATGTCTTAGAGAAACAAATCTCATCGCCCAAGCCCCCTCATTTAGTCACTTTTAAGTAAATCTCATCAGCTTAATGGCATTTATATTTTACGATCGGTTAAAGGTCCGAAGAACCTTTCCCGTCACCTAAGTTAATGCCACTTTTATTATATCATTTCCAAATCGCCACATTTCATTGGGAACCATTAGAAACATTCCGTAAATGTGTGAACGTTTTTCGTTCCTGAGAACTGGGTGGCCCCTCGCGTCTTATGTAATTCGGTGCAGATAAGGAAAGGATGGACCGAAACCGTTACAAGTGTTCGATTGCATAGGTCGAGATATTGATAAGAAGAAGACACCGTCCTGAAATGTCCTACATTAGGAAACGATTACGTAAGGTTATCTGACAAATATTGGTGTGCTTGAACCCTGGTGTTGCTTAAAAAAAGTCAAATATTTATTTATTTCTTGTTTGGTAATATTCGAGGTTTTTAATTGATTTTTCTACATATGGCATTAACGGATTATGTTTTCTTTTTAATTTAAACAATAATAATAATAATCAATTTTCCTATAACTTTTATTACGATTATCTCAATTTAAAAACAATAGCAAGCGTTTTGACATACGTCTATTATTACTGTATATTACTTTAATGGGGCTCTATAGAAAAAAGAGCAGTAACAATATCGTAGTCATCATCTAACATATGTACACATTTCTAGGAATAAAAAGATATCATTCAGTGGTAGTGAGAGTTATGCTATATATCTGGTAAAACATCTAAATATGGAATACATTTACTTATTTTGTTTTTTATTCTTTTACTCACATTAATTACTATATTCTTCTACAATACATGATAATCATTCAGTGTTAAAGCTAAAAGTAGAATATATTCCTTTTCTGCCCTCTATGACTTTTCACAAAGTTTGAAGATATGTTAGTGTACTGATTATATATACATATGTATCAGGTTGTTGCATATGAAATGTCCGATTTTGTAAGGAATAAAAAAAAGTCTAAATTAAAAAAAATGTAAATATTTATTCTGCAAAATAGTCTCCATTTACATCAATAGTTTGTTGCTAACGGCCTGGAAGCTGAAAAATTCCCTTTGAAAAGAAATCTAGGTTTTGACGGCTCACATATTGCTCAAACACTGCTATTACAGACTCCCGGTCAGGGAAGTCCCTATTTTTTAAGTGATTGTCTAAACTTCGGAAAAAATGAAAATTAGATGGCGAAAGGTCAGGTGAATAAGGTGGGTGAGGGAGAATTTCGTAACCAAATTCCGAAAGTTTTTGGATTGTCTGTCGTGCAACATGAGGTCTTGCATTATCATGAAGAAGTATGGGTCCATGTCTATTGACTAGTGAGGGCTGCAAGCGGCTCAATTTTTAATGCATAGTTTCCAGTTCGGCACAATAGGACGCTGCCGTGATGGTTTCAAAAGGTTGCAAAAATGAATAGTGAATAATACCCTTACTGGTTCACCATACAATCACCATAATCTTTCGCGGGTGGAGTGATGCTCGTGCATGCTGTCTTGGTGCTTCACCTCGATCTAATCATTGTTCTGACCGTCTCCGATTATCATAAAGTATCAACTTTTCGTGACACGTTACCACTCGATGAAGAAACGGTTCAACTTTCTGTCGATTAGCCAAAGAGGTAGCCACCTCTAATCGACGGAGCTTATTGGCTTCCGTTAATTGGTGCGGTACCCATCGATCGAGTTTCTTCACTTTGACAATCGAAGGAAGGTGACGACTAATGGTGGCAATTGACACTTGAAATGTTTTTGCAAGGCTACGCACTGTTGTCCACGGATTACTTTCGACTTCTACACGCAGATCGTCGTCATTAACGGTGCTACGCGCATATCCGCGAGGCTCATTTTCCAAATCAAAATTTCCCTCGCTGAATTTTTTAAACCATCGCCGTAATGTGCGTTCATTACACGTGGTTTCACCGAACGTCTGATTAATTTCTCGCGTTGCTGCAGCTGCATTTAATCCCTTTTTAAATTGAAAGAGGTAAATTGCCCGAATAACTCCTGCCGACAGCATTTTCATAGGCGAGACAAGGACAGGTGTATTAATCTTTCCAAGAAATGGAACAGGTACACACTTCAAAATAAATACCCTTTTCTACAAATACAATAATAATTTTCACCAAAAACATACACGTCTTCACACAGGTGTGATTCAGTTCAGACTGAAGGAAAAACCGGACATTACATTTGTAACAACCTGATATATATATATACAGAAAATTTTTAAAAAAATTCTATTACACCGAATAGTTTAAAAATCTCTTTTTCTATTTATTTTATTTATTTTCACAAATATATTTTTTGTAAATATCTTTTAAGAATGCTCGTACACATATCGAAGAAAAAACATCCTGTATTTCTTTCAACACACATTGTATAAATTAAATATAAAAAATCTCAAAGTGATATTCGCAAAAAAAATATTATCTCCGTCAATAAAATCATTTAATTGTTTCAAATTCTAAATATCGCTTATTAGTAGTAAAGTAACGACGTTCAAGGTTCAAGCAAGGTCCTTTTTGCGTGACTGACAACATGTGTCTTTATCAAAATCATTAACAAAAGGAGGACATCAATACGCTGTTCTAACATTGAAGTAATCGCTACTGTGGGATAATTTTCAATAATAATTGGAGTGCGATAAATATTATCAATAAATTGAAACTCTAATCGCACAATTAATATCTCAAGGCTTTTTGTGTGTGTGTAGATTATCTGGTAATTCCAATAAAATAACTAGTCAACAATGGAAAAGGTGAAATAAGTAGACCGTATATGGAAGGAGATAGGTCAGATATCAAGACCAAACGTGTTTGAAGGAGATTTATTTTTTTTAATTACATATAAATTGACTTTTTTTGCTTATACATACATTACGTATATACTACGTTATGTACTAAGTTGATATACATATATGGAAATACATGACAAAATAACGTATCAATCAGTAAGAGTACATTTTAAACCAAATTTTTTACAAATGTATAGTGCATTGAGATTAATATTTTAACCCTTCTGGTAACTATCCCGCTAGGGGTATTGACTGCAGGGATTGCTACAAAAACAAACTTTATCTCGATTTTTAATCACAAATAGCAAGTGCTAATTTTATGTAAAGGGTTTTCCAATAAGGACTTGACAACTTTTTTTCAAAATAAAATACAGACCATTTGAGATATTTCAAAAACTTTATTATCGGGTTGAAGTACAATCAAAACATTTATGAATGGAACTCGACTTCGTTCATATGGCCACCGCGGGCACGTTTGCAGCGGTCGATTCGTTGAACCCAATTTTCGATGACTCGGCCACACAATTCGGCCGAAACGGCTGCTATTTCGCGTTCAATGTTGGCTCTGAGCTCTTCCAACGTTGTCGACTTGTTGGCATAGACCAATGACTTGACGTAGCCCCAAAGAAAAAAGTCTAGGGGCGTTAAATCGCACGAACGAGGCGGCCAATCGACTGGTCCATTTCTTGAGATAACACGCTCTCATCACGAGATAACACTGCTCCATCATCCGCCACAATAAGTAGATGGGTAAATGAATTTAAACGTGGTAGAACAAGCTGTGTTGATGAAGCGTGCTCTGGAGCACCCAAAATCGTGACTTCTAAGGAAATGATTATAAGAATCTATATTATTACGCAAGATCGACGGCTCAAAGTGAGAGAGATGGCAGACATGGTAAACAATTCAACAGAATGCGTATACCACATTTTAAAGAAAGAATTGGGCCTTTCCAAGCTTTCGGCAAGATGGGTGCCGCGATTGCTGTGGTTCTGCACCTTCAAAGAAAGCGAAAACCACTTTATCGGCAAACAAGGTGATGGCATCAATTTGTTGGGATTCAAAGGGCATTTTGCTCATTGGTTAATTTCAGAAAGGTGCCACAATAAACGGACAATATTATGCAGAACTTCTACAAAAATTAAATGTTGAGATTCGTGCTAAACGGCTAGGAATGGCAAAGAAAAAGATTCTGTTTCACCAAGACAACGCTCCCTCGCATATCAGCACAGTTGCGATGTCCAAAATCCACGAATTGCATTTCCAATTAGTACCGCATGCGCCTTATTTGCCGGATCTAGCCCCTTCCGACTTCCACCATTTTCAAAAATTGAAAACGGCACTAGGTGGAAAGAAATTTTCGTCTAACGACGAGCTTATCATCTTCGTAAATGAGTATTTTGCAAGCCTTCCGGAATCGCATTTTAGAGATGGCATTGGAGCACCGTTGGAATAAATGTATTGCTCTTTTAGGAGAATATATTGAAAAATAAAAATTATTTTGTATTTAAAAAATTCGTTTTTCTTTTCCATTCTCACTACTTGTCAAAATACCCTTGTACATCTTATTTAACACCAATATTTATTTTTGTTCTGCTATCTATTAATGTTTCTTTTCCGTAAACGAAAAAAAATCGAATTTTAGAGGCGAAGCTGATTTCACTACTTTATATCGGACAGATTTATCCTTTCCATTCATGCGCTTGCCAAAAAAAATAAATTTCTGACAAGCGATAGCGTAAATATTTTGAGACCGCAAAAAGCTTAATTCTTAATTTATTTACGAGCGTACTTGTGTCAACCTTGCACATGCTAAATGAGAAAGAGCACAGCGACATTCAGCTGGCAATCGTTTACAAAAATACATGCTCCGTACAGTTACCAGAATTGAAATAATACTTCGTGAAATGCTGTCTCAGTTGCTATGAGTGTTACAATTTTATATTTATAAATTCCTCCCTGAAATGAGGTAATATAGTAAGTAAAAGTAAATAAAACTTAAACCTTTCAATTGATAATAACACAGAATACACAACACTTACACCAGATGTATATAAACTAATTAAATAACTTTTAGATTACTTTGAATATGTAGTATTAATTATCAACTTTTTCGATCTATAGCTTATGGATTATTAAAAAAAAATGCACAAATATACAGAGAGCTGTATGTAAGTAGACAGATGAAACTGCATATGTGATTAACGACAATGCGATTAAATTAATCACTAAGGTTGATTATAACCCCTTTTCACATTAACTTTTGTAATTCTGTATACGCATTTCGACAACAATGTTGTCATCATCAGCAGATAATTGCAAAGTGTCGCACCTGGTAAACCACGGCGAAAAAAAGTGTACATCTTGGTTCTCAGCGGTACAGATCGCGTACGGAGTGTGTTTTCGTACAGGTATTTTTCGCCGTGGTTTACCAGGTGCGACACTTTGCGGTTAATCTGCTGATGATGACAACTTGGTTGTCGAAATGCGTGTACAGAATTACAAAAGTTAATGTGGAAAGAGGTTATAATCAACCTTAGTGACTAAGTTAATCAACCACAGGCTCCATACTTTCGTCGAAGTATCCACCTCTGCGCTTAATGATTTCTTTACAATTATTAGGCAACCGCGATACAAGTTTCTGGAGCGTATCCATTGGTAAATTATTCCACATCATTGTAAGTTGCTCTCAAAGCTGTTTCTGCGATTGTGGACAGCTTTCTCTCACGTTTCTATCTAATTCACCCAAAGTAATTCGATAGAGTTGAGATCGGATGATTGTGGTGGCCAAATCATATTTGTCAGCATCCCTTCCTCCTCTTTTTGATTCACATAGTTTTTACAAAGTTGGGAAGTGTGTTTGGGATCATTATCTTGTTGTAGGTGAAAACTCGTCGATTACTACCAAACACTTGGAACTTTGACTCGTCTGTCCATAACACCTGCTTCCACATTTCCATGTCCCAGTGTTGATGGTCTTGGGCCCATTGTAACCGTTTTTTACGATTTCGTGGATTCAATAATGGTTTTCGAGGTGCAATACGTCCATGTAGTCCCGCCTTTGTCAAACGTCGTTTTACAGTAGTCAGTGACACCGGCTTTCGACGGCCTTCATTCAGCTCTGCTCGAAGCTGAGGAGCTGTGAGGCGCCTGTTTCGTTTTGATAGTATTTTTAGGCGCAAATCCTCTTGTCTGGTAGTTACCCTTGGCCTTCCGCAACCTTTTATTAGTTGTAATGATCCACTTTGTGAATATCGTTTCACTGTTCCTTGCATCGCGTGATAAGATAAATTTAACTTTTGGGCTATTTGCCGCAGTGAAAATTTTTCACCACGTAGCGTTATTATAGAACTACGAGTTTCTGCGCTAAGTTCCTTTCTTTTCGACATTTTTATAAGTTATTTTTACTACAACTAGAAGCGTAACAATGGAGTACGGCCTTTTCACGACATCTAATTTGGTAATAAGTAATCATAAGTAATAACGGGATAATGTCGTCGAAAAGTTACCAAAAAATCCTTATCTAACTAAGCATAAATCATTCCGATTTAAGCACAAAAAAGGAGTATTTAAATCTATGATATATTTAATATAAACTAGAACAAATACTCTTTTCAAATTTAAAAAAGCTTTCGCGAAAGTGAACTATACCCGAGCTCAATACATCATTCACTACAATCACTCATTCACCGTACTTACACTGATTTATTAAGTTACGAAAATAGCAAAGCTCCATGCTGTTACTCCCCCACATTTCTCTTCGGCGGCGCAATAAAGATAGTAACTTTTGT
Source organism: Dermolepida albohirtum (assembly GCA_031893035.1). Taxonomy (NCBI): domain Eukaryota; kingdom Metazoa; phylum Arthropoda; class Insecta; order Coleoptera; family Scarabaeidae; genus Dermolepida; species Dermolepida albohirtum. The sequence continues at coordinate 350,102 of JAVIWB010002938.1, forward strand.
GGAGTGAAGGGGTTCTTGATGCATTTGTCTAGGATTTACGTCACTCCAGTATCTAAAGTTCTGCTTATTGACGTAACCGGACAAATGGAAATGGGCTTCGTCACTCATCCATAAGTTGTTTACAATATCCTCATGTTGATTAATTAAATCTGAAAACTCTTCACAGAATCGTTGTCTTTAAGAGCCTGTACGATTTGGATTTTGTATGGATGAAGGTGGAGATCCTTGTGTAATATTCGTCTGACAGTTCGGTTTGAAATCCCAAGTGTAGTGCTATGCCGGCGAGCTGAACGACGCGGGCTTCGCTCAATAGCAGTTCTTACACGGTCGATATTCTCGGGCGTACGCACCGATTTTGGCCGACCAGGTTTCTTTTTTGTCGTTGACGAAGTTTCCTCAAAGTTCCTAACCCATTTTTTAATGGCACTGGCAGATGGTACTGGTTGATTGCGATTAATGTTAAAATGATTGCGAAAGGCACGACGTGCGCGTATGTAAGAATTATCATTTTCATAAAACGCCTTAACAGCGTACGCACGCTGTTGAGGGGTCCAACGCTCCATTGTTACTAAATGCTAATATCAAGGAAACATGGCCGATGGCGCCCTTACCACCTCCACATGACACGGCGCGAATCGCCGGCTTTTTAAAATCGCTCGTTATTCTGCCCCACACTGTATTTGCATAGAAACCAGGGTCTGTGTAATGTTTGTATATAATGTTCAACAGTTATCTATAATCAACTAATGGATTTTTTTTGTAAATTAATAATAATAATCTTTATTTTCAACAGATAGAAGCTCAATAACAGGAAAAATACATTAAAAATAATTTATTACACATCCATAGCATACGTGATACATGAAAAAAATTAAGTCTAAATAAAGTTTGTCTAAATAGATACGTCTGCCGAATTTTGTTTGGAAGACATTCGTTCAACCACATTCTTGTAATTCTTGCAATACGAGCTGGTGCACCATCCTGCTTTGTATTCGATTGAATATAACAATGCGCATAATATGGGAACAATTCTTTTCTTCGATTTTATTTAATCCTTATATTTCTACGTTTTACGATGCAGGAGGTATATAAGAAATCACTTTTAAGGTTTACAGATATGTCGGTAATTGGTAAAAATAAAAACTTTTAATTCTTAGGCAGTCTCTGATTTGGATTAAAATTACGCGAATTGTCACAGGTTAAGAAGCCGTATAAATGTATAAACATTTAAATTATTTTTTAAACTCCACGAATATTAAAAAAGTTCGCCTAATGTAAGTAAAAATAGGAAAAAGAATGTCCCAAATGAAAAAATTATTTCAAATATCAAAAAGAGAACGATCAATTTAAAATACAATTTAAAGTTAGAAAAAGATCTGTCAACTACACAAATAAAAAGAGATACAAAAAAGTTATCGCTTGAGTTATTTTTAATAAGACGTGTTTGCCAAAACACCTGTAATTGTCTGGAATGCAATATAATTGTTCGCTAATTAATCTCCTGTCAATCATAAAAACAACTACAGCGAAAAAAAATACGAAAAGAAATCGTCGGTCGAACTATTTTTAATTAAATGCCTTGGCACTGGAATTTTTTTAATGCAGTTTAATGTCAGTGCGTTGATTTGTTATTAGATGCATATGCGGGCAACTATTCGCGGCCGTAGTCCACGTTGACTGCCGTTCCGTCGCTAGGCCACTCCCACCCCGGCAATCTGCTGCATGCTAAAGAAAAGGAACGTAATTCACGTTGACCGTTCGATTCATCCAATCACAATTACTAATTTACACTCAACTACCAATTAAATAATAGTAACTTAACTGTTAGATTATTATGGATCTTATGCATTAGACTTTTATGGTTTCATCTTTCCATTTTTCTATTACAAGATTGAAATATTTTTGAATGCATGTGTCTTGTCTTTATGCAACGTTTTATTGGTTGTAATGGTCCACTTTGTGAATATCGTTTCACTGTTCCTTGCACCGCGTGATAAGATAAATTTAACTTTTGGGCTATTTGCCGCAGTGAAAATTTTTCACTGCGGCACTAGATGCGTAACAATGGAGTACGGCCTTTTCACGACATCTAATTTGATAATAAGTAATCATAAGTAATAAAGGGACAATGTCGTCGAATAGTTACCAAAAAATCCTTATCTAACTAAGCATAAATCATTTCGATTTAAGCACAAAAAGGAGTATTCGAACCTATATTTAATATAAACTAGAACAAATACTCTTTTCAAATTTAAAAAAAACTTTCGCGAAAGTCAACTATAACCGAGCTCAATACATCATTCACTACAATCACTCATTCACCGTATTTACACTGATTTATTAAGATACGAAAATAGCAAAGCTCCATACTGTTACTCCCCCACATTTCTCTTCGGCGGCGCAATAAAGATTTTAATGTCGCGTCCCATATATCTTCGACATAATCTACACAAATAACTTCATTATTGGTGCCGGTTAAGAGTAAAAACGGAGCAAAAGAAATCACGCCGCATTACCAAAACATAAACTTAATTGAGTGCGGAGCTTTGCCTGCCCAGATGCTAGTACCACTTAATATCACATATACATACATACATGTACAGCGCATATGTAAATAGGTACATATATTCAGTTTATTTACACACACTTTCGGCTTTGCTTATATTACCGCTCCGTATGTACTGTACCCTGCACTATGTCACGCATATACGTATTACGATCTAAATAATTATTCTGGTGCGTTATTAAACCAATTAGGTACGGCGGTGGCGTGCGGTTAATGTACACTCTACAGTGTAAGCACAGATGGTTTTAGAAACAAGGGGATATGTGTCGTAGTATTGATGTATTTATATGTATTTGCAATATACCAAGCCGATTGAATTGGTATTGCAAAAAAGCGATGTGCCTCAAAAATTTTCCATGACGAAGATTTCGTTCTTACCTCATATATCACATCTTATTATGAGAGGAACTTGGTCTTATTTCTAAGGTATTGTAAAAATGGTCGAAACACAAATTGAAATGTCTTTCTTGAAATAATATAATGAATTGAATTATCCCCAATTTCTCCAGATATCAACGTTACGTCACCAACCTCTACAATCTGAATCTACCGAACTTATGCAAATACAAGGTTTTTCCAATAAGAGTGATATGATTTCTTTAAAAAAACACACTTATTGTTAAGAAAATTCAAAAGCTTTTTATTTAATGTGAAGTACAATCGATACAATCAAGTTCTAAATAAAACGCCATTCAAATGGCCTCCACGACTTCTTCTGCAGGAACGAATTCGATGAACCCAATTTTCGAGCACTTTTTCCAGTAAATCTAGTCGTATGTCATGAATGGCACGTTCAATATTGACTTGTAAAGCTTGAAGAGAGTCTGGTTTATTTCGATAGACCAATGACTTCAAATAACCCCACAAGAAATAGTGTAATGGTGTTAAATCACAACTTCTTGGAGGCCATTCAATATCACAATTTCTTGAAATAATTGAATCTCCAAACTTTTCTCGCAATAATTCTATTGTTGCATTTGCTGTGTGGCATGTGGGTCCGTCTTGTTGGAACCAAATGTTGTCAAGATCAACTTCTTCCAATGTCGGCCATAAAAAGTTGGTTATCGTCAATCTATACCGCTCTCCATTGACTGTAACGGTGTTACCAGCTTCATATTGAAAGAAGTCGGATCGATGATTCCACCATACCAAAAACCACACCAAACTGTCAATTTAGGTGAATGTAATGGTTTTTCATAAATAATTTGTGGATTTTCTTCGCACCAGAATCGACAGTTTTGTTTATTTACCACACCATCCAGATGAAAGTGAGCCTAATCAGAGAAGATGATTTTCTTAAAAAAATCCTTATCGTTTTCAAGTTCCAAGGCAAAATTAGCACATTCACGACGTTTACCGTGGTCCAATGGCTTCAGTTCTTGAGTGAGAACAATTTTATAGGGATGCAAACCCAAATCCTTTCTCAAAATCCGCCAGGTTGTGGTTTGAGACAGTCGCAATTGTTGAGAACGTCTTGGAATCGACAAATTACGGTCTTCGGTAACACTTGCCTGAACAGCAGCAATATTTGCATTACTTCGAGCGGTTCTTTGTCTTATTGGCACTTGAAAATTATGAAAAGAGAATGTAACCTCAAAATTTTTAACAATTCGACGAATAGCGAGCACACTTGGACGATTATTACGACCATAAAATGGCAAAAGCGCACGAAAAGTTGCAATTGGAGAACGATTATTTTGATAATAAAACTGAATAATTTGTAAACGTTGTTCTTGCGTATATCTCTCCATGATGAAATTGTAAACACTACTGAATACAATGAAAAACAAATGACAGATCATGACATATTACAAATGGCCGAAATGTCACTTCAAAATCATATCATCCCTATTGGAAAACCTTATATAATTGAGTGATTCTCCTTTTATGTCAGTAAATGAGGTACGAAAATCTAGAAGAAACATGCTTTGAGTATTCCGACAACCGAATGAAAATAATCAAATTACAACTCTCTTTCATAATTTTTAAGATTCTGTATTTATCCTAATGCTTCTTCCAATTATATTCGTACAAATATTCAGTATTTAGTATTTTAACTTGCTTATTGCAATTTTTTTTTGTTATTTATACTTCGTATTTGTAAATAGAAAAACTGAAATGGTTCTGGCATCCGGTGAAGAAGTGTATAATCATGTGTAAAGCATTTACCTTACTTACCCACCGCACTGAAATGCTTTTCTTTGTGTCCACGTAACTCTTTTAAAAGTTTTGCAATAGTCGGTCCGTTATTTCGTTCTCATGGTATTTGTTCACTGTTTACGAGTGAGTCATTTACCTATATCGCTGAATATTTCATTTGTTCATTCGATTTTGTAAACTATGTTTTGAAAAAATTTTAAAATCCTAGCTAGAACGAACGTAAGAAACTGTATCAAAGAATTGTGACATATTGTCGAGACTGTACCGGATCAGTCCTCATTCAATGTGAAAAACAATATTTTTAGAGTTTGGAAGTACATACGTTGTACTTTTGTTACGAACTATACGTATGTACATGGATTAAACGTACACACATACATATATACACCTATAAATGGTGCACCGATTTAGGTTTATATTTGAGGACATTAGCCCAGAAGTTACGATATCCGTAAAACCGAACGCGCATCTGGTAGATTATGATCGGGATCGTGTTACATAGATGTTGGTACTGACGACGATAACGTGCGTGTTTATATTAGGCCTGTCGTTAAAGAAAAAAAAAAATGTCGTAACCTAATTTTCGCGGTTACGCACGCATTAGAATTAAACGATGATGCTCTCTGATCGGTTTTGGGCAGGGTCATTCTCTTATTTCAGTTTTATTGTTAAGGCAAGGTCGACGATAATATAAAAAGAAAATATTGTGAAGGAAAAAAAACATTTTAATTACACATAACACTTATCTTAATGAATGCTACTTACTCTCTTGGTTATTGCCAGCGAATATACCTAATAAAAAAACGCTGTTATAAATTACATCTTGTTTAGAGCTGTGTTAAAATAAGACACATGCCTCACGTATTAAAATATACATTAATACGTAATATATACAGTACGATTACATACATCATTTGTTAATTTTGCTATATAAGACGACGCGTTATCATGACGAGTTATTAAGCTTTACGTTTGCAGATTCTACTTTTGAAAGGCACTTACGGCATCCTTTGACTTATCAAGTGGATTTATCAATAGGAGTAAATCTACTTCATTGTCTATTTCTGAAATCCCAATCGGTAATGTTAAATACGTTTGCCTTTAGCGATGGTAAATTGATTTTAGTTATTTATAAGTCTAGAGTCTGTATAACATGTGGAAAAAGTCTTTACCATCGAAGGTCAAGGTCAATAAAATATTCAATGGTATAGAGGGGTGAGAGACACCTTTGCCTAATACGCTGCACAGTTTTCAGAATAGCTCTTTTTCGTCAGGACGTGAAGATGCATTAATGGAATTGTGAGTGTTCCGTATTTAAAAAGATATGAAACGGTGTATCTTTGTGTTCATCACAAAGGACTCAAAATGTCTCTAACTGCCATAGCGTGGTACTTGAATAAGGTGAGGAGTGATTCGCACGATTGCTACATGGCGACACAAAATGTTGATGATTTTACAATTCTTCTCTGAATTTTTTTTTAGAATAAAACCACAAAACAATTAAAATTTAAACTAACTACTATTAAGAATTGTTTACGTGAGGGCTGATTTGCTTACCCCAGCACAATAATATTGGATCATCATCGTGCAAAGCGCTGCATCTGGGAAAATAAAAATATTGATAGAGATTGGTCTGACGTATTCAAAGACGAAGCATCTGTTTGGTTTTGACAACAAGATCGAATAATTCAACGCACAGTAAAACACTCAGTAAAGGTTCATATCTGGGGGTGTTTACATATGCGGCGTTTTGGATCTTTGTGCATTTTTAAAGAAAATTTGAACGCGCTCGCTATGTTGAAATTGTATCAAAAAGATCTTGTATCTTCTGCGAGAATGTGGTTTGGTGAACACAATCATCAGTGAATTTTACAGAAGGATAATGATTCCAAATATCGGAGCAGGCACTGTACGAAAAGAAAGCTGGAAAATGGTATCACGAGGATGTAGTGGTCATCTCAGAGTCCAGATGCAAATCCAAAAGAAAATATGTGAGCAATTATGAAGCGAAAGCTTCGTATAAAACATTGCTACACATTAATGCAAATCAAAATTTCTTTTGCTCATATTCTGGAGATCATTATTCATCGATGCAGATTGTATACCATATTAAATATACCGTGTATCAAGAAATGTAGTGCAGATTTAAGCTCTATGCAGAAGTTTCAAAGCTAAAGTCATTTGAGTTAGTTCTACATCGTTTTTTTCTTGTTACACAGACTGTAACTTCAGTCGCTACTTGTATATGTATCGAAAATTACGGAAATATGATTTTTATATTTATACATTCAATCAAACAACGTCAAAACGATGTACATATTTCGTAGTCGTAATCTCTCGATGAAGCGATAATTTTAAAATAAATAGAGAAAAGAAGAAAAAAGAAAAGAAAAAAAAAATGCCAAATTTCCTCAGTTTGTAATAACTTATTTGCTGTAGTAGATGCATAGTTTTTATTCACAATTCAAAATAATGTGTCTCACACGAATAGAAAAAAGGGAAACAGTTTTTTCATCAAAAACTTTTTAATAACATGTACTTGGTCACTGTGGATTTCACATATGTATACAGTATCTCAACAAAATAACAGTTGTAAAACTACTTATTGCACCCCAATTTCTCATCATATTGACGACCTTTCTGCAATAAAAAATCACAAAGCGTGTAATTTCGACGTCGTTAAGTAACGTATACATCAGCCTCTCCCTCAGTTGTCTCAACATTAACAGCGCGGTATGCCATTAGTTTCTTCGTCTCGTGCCACTTCCACCCAAACTCGTATTTCTTCGCATCCATGTGTGCTTACATGTTTATTAATAATACGCCGGGGACATAATTAACTACGGATCCAATTATGCCTCAATGTTAGAACGATTTAAGAGTACGCGTACGCATGTGTTGTTAACGTGGTTAATGGGATTGCGATACATCAGCGATTGAGAAATGGGTTTTATTGAATGCGAATGGCGGAATAAATGATCCCGCAAATTATCATGATCTTTGTGTGCATAGGATAATTTTATATGACCGTTAATATCATTGAATATGGTATTTAATTATAACGAATCGTCATGCGACACGCTTCATTTCACTTGGAAATTCTCGCGTCAATTACGAGAGTGTGTGGGAAATAGTATGCAGCTCGTACGTTTTTACTAGGTCCCTCGCAAATATTACAAATATATGACATCGCGGAGTTACAGAAAATGCGTAGTTGTTAGAGAAAGAAGCTCAGATAAATACATAAATTAATTAATACTGTTAATGCTACACGTGAACATTTCATCGAGAAAAATGGGATGTTAGAAATCCTCGCAAAAATATTACCCTGGCAACTTAGTAGTGTTTGTATGGAAGGGAATACTGCGATTCACAATGTGTTGTCAATTTTTATTAATCTCCTCTTGCCGTCTTTCAAGCAGCTTGGAGCTTCCACATTCCTCAAACTTCTGTTTTTTGTTATTTATTCATTTGTTATCCAACAGAATTGCATATTCCAATAACAAGGCAAATATATATACTTGGTAATAAAATAAATGTAACTCCATAATATAATTAAAATTCATAATGAAAATAAAAATAAGCATATTTTATGAAAACTGCAACATAGTAATCTCAATAACTCAAGTGAGGTGGATAAAATTTATATCACACATGTCTGTACTTTCAGTTTATATCTTGTCTCTATAATATTATTATTATAACCTCTTGTAGGATATGTTTTAAAATACAAATACTTATATGATAGACTTCATAATATGAATACTAAATTAAAATAGCATCGATTCTCGATCTGATATAAGAGCAATATAATGTTTTTAATGTTAGTAGTACTGGCGAAAGATTTTGAATGATGTATAATGAAACCCAACATCCTATGCTCAAGAAAAGTGAATTTGCTATGAAAACGTACGTCCTTAGATCCTTAATTAAATAACGATTTAACGTCGTTGTACCATGTGTGTAAGTGTATGGGATCTAGTGTAATTTTCTAGTGAAGCCAATAACTCTTATTTATGTTGACCTCGAGTTTGTTAGCTTCACACCACAGTTCGGTTTTACTAATTTGGTCTTGAAGTCGAATACGGTCGTTTATTGATTCGATAGGAGTAGAGATTTTAAGATCATCAGCAAAGGCACGACGATAACAATCGACTGAGTCAAGAAGATTATTAAAAAATAGTAAAAACAACATTGGATTCATATTGAATTACTGGGGACCACCTGGTGCATAAAAAACGACAAGAAATTATTTCAAATTCTATTTGACATCGTCACCATTCTTACGTTCTACCATTCAAGAGGTTTTGCGAAAAAACGAAACACATTAGTGCGAGTTCAGAATTATATAGTGGACGTGCAACATATCCCAACCTAGCTCCAATAGCTTTAATAATTTTTGCTGAGCGGCCAAAGTTATTGAGCTGGCGTTGGTTGACGTTACTTTGGTGGACCACGATATCCTTACAATTTAAATTCATGTCGTTTTCCCTTCAATGCAGTTGGGTTGTATAATAACATAGACAGAAATGAAAAGGAAAATTCTTACACTGAAAATAAGTGTGTTTTTAGCAAAAAATTCCTTATTCCTTCGAGATTTCGTTTATTACGTGACGATGTGTATATGACACTGTAACAATTGCTTCGTCAATTCTAACTAATTTTGTAAATAAGCCTGGGGCAATTGCCACTGCTACATCTGTTGGATTTGTCGAGAAGGTCATGCATTTTTGCCACAGATAGCGCTAGTTTATTTCTGCATATGCTAAGAGTTATTCATCACAAGAGCGGTGAATTTTTATCAGCACAAGATAGGATTTAAAGTAATAAGTGCATAAGTATGTGTGTCCTAACAAACATTATAACTGAACAGTTGAATTTGATGGAGCCTGTGGTTGATTGACTTGATCAATAAGGTTGATATATAACCCCTTTCCACAATTAACTATTTGTAAATTCTGTATACGCATTTAGACAACCAAGTTGTCATCATCAGCAGATAATTTCAAAGTGTCGCACCTGGTAAAACACGGCGAAAAAATTGTACGAAAAAATATAAACTCCGTACGCGATCCGCACCGTTGAAAACCAGTTGAAAAACAGTGCACATCTTGGTTTTCAACGGTGCGGATCGCGTACGGAGTTTATTTTTCGTACAATTTTTTCGCCGTGTTTTACCAGGTGCGACACTTTGAAATTATCTGCTGATGATGACAACTTGGTTGTCGAAATGCGTATACAGAATTTACAAATAGTTAATTGTGGAAAGGGGTTATATATCAACCTTATTGATCAAATTATAACTGAACAGTGTGGTTGGCTTTCGATGAATCACAGTAAATATTCTGTACGTACTTATGATAAACTTGGTGTGCTGACAAATGTGACCACTCTATTTATAAGTCTTTACGTAGCGTAACGTTCAGCACCTTGTAAAACTTTTCACCGATGAAAATACATCCTTCTGTATATATGGAATTGCCAAAAGATGCCAAAACATTATGGAAGTAAGTATAGGAGTAATATACAATTGATTTCTCTTTTATATATTAATAAATTTACAACGTATAAGAAATATAAAACAAATACGCCATATGACTTTTCCCACAATCCAATATGTGAAAGATAATAAATAGTAACTATTGTCAAGAGTTTCACAATAATCAGAAGTTCATGCGACTATGTAAACCGTGACATGATTTTTTTTTTAATTGCCAGACTGGAAAGTGTGCATTAAGTAATAATAACACGTGTAATTAGCAAATGAAGATAGATATTTAACACTTCATGGACATTCCTTACACCTCAAGCCAGGTGAAAGGTTATTTGTGTTGTAACTATTACATTACACACTTATACAATTTTTCCGTTTCTTAATTCGAAGTCATTTTGTTACACTTTTAAGTTGAGAAATGGAAATTATGTATTTCAAATGTTGCAAATTACCCAAGAAACAATTAAGAGCACAAATGTTGGTCGTAATTTTCGTCGGATACTTTTTCTTTATTCGATAAATATTTCAAACCATTGCTAACGAAAATATTTAAATAGATTTTTTTCAATATTCGTCTTTCAAGTTGACATGCTCGGGCGTCATGCAGTCTGCCCTGTTATATTAGAATATTACGACATCCAAGTGAAATTATGCCTATACACAACCTTTCAGTTATGTTTAATGTCCGTTACGTAATCAGGTAAATTATGCATTTTATTTTATGAATTTAACATTTCTATCGCCCACTGGTATCCTTGAATTTAATCCGAGCGAATTTGCTTTTCTCCTAAAAGTTACACACATTTTACGAAGAGATATACCAAAACTATATTCTCTAAAATATAACGGGTGAGGCAGAATAACGAGCGATTTTAAAAAGGCTGTAAAAAACAAGAAAAACAATATTTAGGAATAAATTCATTATTTTCTCAAAGAACATAAAAAAGCATCAATTATTTTATTTGTTAAAAATAACTCCCGAAAGATGACATCCGTTCAGGCGTACACACTCTTCCAATCGTGTTTTGAAACTATTCATTACATTTTGCAGCATTGCTAGGGGAATGTTTTCCACTTCCTGTCGGATCCGTTCTTTCAGGGATTGAATTGTTTGTGGTGGGTTATCTTGAAACACTTTACTTTGTAAGTACGCCCACAAGAAATAGTCGCACGGTGTGAGGTCCGGTGAACGGGAAGGCCAGATGATGTCCCCATTTCGAGAAATCACATGATTTGGAAATAATCTGTTAACAATATTCATGCATACTCTGGCTGTATGGGAGGTTGCTCCGTCTTGTTGAAAAAATGTTTCCTCGTTAACTTCGTAGCGTGCAAGCTGTGGTTCAAAAAAGTTTTCCAACATGTCGGCGTATGTTTGTGAGGTTAGTGTCACAGCATTGCCACGAGCATTTTCAAAAAACTAAGGCCCTTTGATCCCCGATGAAGACGTAGCGCACCACACAGTAACTTTTGCGGAGTGAAGGGGTTCTTGATGCATTTGTCTAGGATTTACGTCATTCCAGTACCTAAAGTTCTGCTTATTGACGTAACCGGACAAATGGAAATGGGTTTCGTCACTCATCCATAAGTTGTTTACAATATCCTCATGTTGATTAATTAAATCTGAAAACTCTTCACAGAATTGTTGTCGACTCACATAATCCGTGCCTTTAAGAGCCTGTACAATTTGGATTTTGTATGGGTGAAGGTGGAGATCCTTGTGTAATATTCGTCTGACAGTTCGGTTTGAAATCCCAAGTGTAGTGTTATGCCGGCGAGCTGAGCGACGCGGGCTTCGCTCAATAGCAGTTCTTACACGGTCGATATTCTCGGGCGTACGCACCGATTTTGGCTGACCAGGTTTCTTCTTTGTCGTTGACGAAGTTTCCTCAAAGTTCCTAACCCATTTTTTAATGGCACAGGCAGACGGCACTGGTTGATTGCGATTAATGTTAAAATGATTTCGAAAGGCACGACGCGTGCGTTTGTAAGAATTATCATTTTCATAAAACGCCTTAACAGCGTACGCACGCTGTTGCGGGCTCCAACGCTCCATTATTACTAAATGCTAATATCAAGGAAATATGGCCGATGGCGTCCCTACCACCTCCGAATGACACGGCGCGAATCGCGGGCTTTTTAAAATCGCTCGTTATTCTGCCCCACCCTGTATAGCAGAGGGTGTTGCAATCAATTCGCACTACCAAAGTTTTATTGGGTTCAAGTTTGGGCTTGAAAATTACTATTTCATTACAGAGATTACTTCCTTTAATAGCTTCATGCATATATTATTCAGAAAGGAAATACACAATTGAAAACTATCCAGTTTTGGGAATATAAAAAATGAAACCTTATACTTCGAACACGTTACATTCATCATAGCAATAATAGAATTAGCAAACAATGATCCGGTGTCTTTAATTCCAGCAATTACACACGCTTATTTCCCAGAACAACCGCGTTTCAATTCATGTCGTTGTAGTCCCTGTATTTTATGCAACTGCAGATTTCTTTTCATCTAATGTTACAAGTTGCAACCGTGTCTTTTGCATAATACATAAAAGATATGAGCAAGTCGAGAAGACAGGCACTTTGTTCCTTCGCCGTTTCACCTTTCCCATCACCAATTTCTCGTTAATTATCTCACATAAACACGATTTCTTTCGATAGTAAATCGACGTTCTAGCGTGGCTGCGATAGAGTTTCCGCATCGCAGTCAAGTTTGCGTCTGCACACTCATATTTAACGTGTATTTTATGATGGCAGAAGGGCTCTCACAATTTCAGTTGATTGCGAAAATTTCACGGTGCATTAATTGTTCGAACGAGCTTGGGAAAAGTTCTACGATTTCAACCTTTAAATCATGCTTTCGTTAACTAATCTGAGGCTATTATAGCATATTTCGATAAGTACTAGATGGTTTAAATTATTGTTTGATCATTAATAACCACGTATACGAGGGTGAGTTAAAAAGTTCGTAGTATGGCAGATAGATGGCGAAGTTTCAAAACTGTTTTGCAAGTCAAAAATTCTCGACAGACAGCGATGTTGAAGCTGATGCGGATGGTATTCTAACGAACTGTCGAAAGTTCTGAATTTGATTAAGGTATAGAGATTTTGAATCATCGCCAGACCAAATGTATTGAGAAAAATAAACGCAATTTTAAACCGTAAAGACCTTTTTTTTATTTTCAGTCCACTCTCGTATACACGAACATTAAAAAATTCAACTCGATTAATAGATTTTTTTAATGGATATTAAGGTACAATTACAAGATGGAAAAAAACTGTACCTGAACATTTTTGGGTAATTAATATTATTGTAGTATATGGAATATGTAAATATTTACAATCGTGTTATCCTACATTTATCAAATATATCCTAAAAATTAAATATCCACAAAGTTTTAAAGATACAAGTACGAATAATCTAGTGATCAGACCTTGTAAAATAAATGCATTCATTTAGCTATTACTATCTAATTATATACAAATCCAAGATCTGAGATAAAAATATAAGTTACTAAAGTCACATTTACCAGCATTATTTCAGAATTTCATTCAAACAAGCCCAAAGCCACACGACCGTAGTATTTTACTTGCTACTGCTACTTTTAAAAGACGGCATTTAAATTTAGTATAAGACTGTACGTACAACTTTGTATCATTAACGTGATAAGATCTACAATTGCATTAAGTATAACCTTTAAAAGGTGGAGCTTGTGTCTACAGGCACAGGTTAATTTATATGTTTCTCGGGACAGGTTAAAATACTTCGATGGACGTATTAAACTCAATAGAATTTTTATGGTAAGATTATGATGTTCTGATACTACAAAAAATCCCATCTGATATGCAGTTAATCTAATTTCTTTTTCGGTGTAATCGAAGGAGTCCTTTGTAGGATGTTGTTATAATTCCTGATCACCAATTAATAAAAGACACGATAAATTTCTGGCGTCGCACGTTGGTAATTTATCAATGTGTGACGACAGGAATTGTTAACCAAATAAAGAAATTGAATCTGGAGACCATGATGAAAGTAAATGTTTGTTGGAGACTGTGGCTAATTGAATTAATCAAAAAAAGGCAAAAAATCCTTATCACATTACTGTTTGTACTCTGTTTACGTATTTTGACAACTAAGTCGTCATGATCAACAGATAATTAATCACAGTGTCATATCACAGTAATATTTACACAGAAAAAATTCCCCACATTTACTCATAACACAGGGATCAATAAGTCCCGAGACTAACAATGAAAACAACATTTTTTTTGCAAAATTTTTTTTTATTCATCAACATAATCACCTTTTAGGGTGATACAATGGTTCCAACGCTTTTCCAATTTTTCAATACCATGTTTATAAAAAAAGTTATCTTTCGCTTCAAAATAAGCTTCAGTTTCAGCGATGACCTCCTCATTTGAGCCAAATCTTTTTCCCTGGAGCATTTTTTTAAGATCAGCAAAGAGCCAGTAGTCACTGGGGGCTAAATCTGGCGAATATGGGGGGTGGGGAAGCAGATCAAAACCCAATTCGTTCAATTTTGCCATTGTTTTCATCGACTTGTGGCAGGGTGCATTGTCTTGGCGAAAAAGGATTTTTTTTCTCTGCATGTGCGGTCGTTTTTTTGCGATTTCCTCCTTCAAACGCACCAGTAAGTCAATATAATAATCACTGTTGATCGATTTACCTTTTTCGAGGTAGTCAAAGAAAATCACCCCATGTGTATCCCAAAAAACTTACGCCAGGACTTTGCCAGCTGACTGCTGCGTTTTCGGACGTTTCGGACGGCTTTCTCCAGCTGTGCGCCACTCAGATGACTGCCGCTTCGACTCTGGAGTGTAGTGATGTATCCATGTTTCGTCCATGGTCACGTAACGACGCAAGAAATCTTTTTTGTTGCGAGTAAATAGCGATAAACAGCTTTCTGAATCATCGACTCGTTGCTGTTTTTGTTCCATCGAAAGCAATCGCGGCACCCACTTGGAAAAAACCTTTTTCATGCTCAATTTTTCATGAAGGATAGTAAATACACTTGCATATGATATCTGTGTCATCTCAGCAATCTCACGGAGCTTCACTTTACGATCTTTCATTATAATTTTTGTCACTTCACTCACATTTTCCGGTGTAACGGCTTCCACAGGTCTACCCGAGCGTTCCGCGTCATTTGTGTCGGTACGACCACGTTTAAACTCGGCAAACCACCAACAAATCGTTGCTTTTGATGGATAAGAGTCCGGGTAACATTTTTCAATCCATTGTTTTGCGTGCGTGGTGTTTTTACCCATTAAAAAACAATGTTTTATCAGAACACGAAACTCGGTTTTTTCCATTGTTTAAACAAACTACAAAACGACTTTACTCGAACCTCGATAACTCAGCTGTTTCTGGTCCGATCGACTTAAAATTTTGACACGTTTCAAGCAAAGGTTAGTACTCTAGAAAGACGTGGTTACTGGTTTACTACGAGCACCATCTATGGGTTAGTCTCGGGACTTATTGATCCATGTGTTACACACAGAGTGCATGTTTGGTTTTGGCGGAATGAATGTGCGGACTCTTTGCTGTGTAAGCATTACTACGGATCAAGGTGCGACGCTGTGATTATCTGCTGATGATGGCAACTTAGTTGCCGAAATATATGATGAAGTTACAGCAGTTACTTTGTGGAAAACCCAAAAGCTATTTACATAAGGGATGAATGATGTAATTAAATCGGAAGAAGTATATTAAAAAATAAACTTTTCGTTGTGCTCCAATCTTTTATTTATTGTGAAAATTGCAGTAGATATTAAAAAAATGTTAATTAAATTATGTGTAAATAAATTGATATAAGGGAAGGACGTATTATTGAATAGCAAAAATATACAAATAAAATTCGTATAATAAACATTTGATATACCACAAGATATAACTTTGTTCTCGTTGCCAAAAATACGAAGGATTTCAGAGGATAATTATTAGGCTTTCTACTTGGCAATCTTACAAAAACAACTAAATAACGTGCTGAAGTCTTGAAGAATTGCAATCGACCAGCCATAAAAAAGATTTTACTTGCATTTTACAGTTACAATATCGTTGCTGTACCGTGAAATTGCTATATGTTTCTCATATTGTAACGAAGTTACTCGTTAAGACTTAATGATCCTGTTTATACGCGCGAATATTTATGATTGAAGATGAACTCGCTTAAGGACAGTTAAGTCGAGAATATCGAAATGATAACTTTGGGACGGCCAGGTATGAATTTCAAATAATAAAATTGTAATGTATTTTGAATAGTAGCTGTGATACAGTAATTATCGTTATCACGATAAACGTCGATGGGAGTTATCTGATTTTAAAGCTGTGAGTTTCAGGATAAAGTAGTTGGTACAACTAACTCCGAATTACCCATGAGTTGTTTCAACTTTTAAACAAGAATTTAATGATAAAAAAAGAAAACCGAAATTAAAGTAAAAATAAGTAAACAATTAGGTAGTTAAGGTCGTTATATTGAAACTTTCTTTAGCATAAGGAAGCATAGTCATTCTTATCGAAATTGCTTTTGCGCTCAGGGATAGCGTTATGCCGACGTCGAAGCCATTAAGAAGGCATCGACAGCGATCTTGAAGGACATCTCTAAAGATGAACTTAAAAATTCATTCGACATGTTAATTGTCCCTGCAAATACGTTGTATTGAAGCCGAAGACAACTACTTTGAATAAAATACATGATCGTTACCAAAATATTGGGTTGGCAACTAAGTACTTTCGGTTTTTACTGATAGAGAGCGTTGCTTTATTTTTTGTATAGCGTATGTTAGTGCTGTACTTTACCGTCTGTCGCGTGATACTAGTCACATTGACGTAATTTAGAAGCAAGTAGTGCGTGATTTTTATTAAAGCTATTATATTGTGGGTTAATTTTAAATGGAGTGCAGAAACGAACATTTTCGACATATTTTACTATTTTATTTCCGTAAAGGAAAGAAAGCTGCTGCGGCTCACAAAAAGATATGTGAAGTTTATGGTGCTAATTGCTTAACAGAGTGCACGTGTCAGAATTGGTATAAAAGATTGCGTTCTGGAGATTTTTCCCTCAAAGATGAGCAACGTTCTGGTCGGCCTACTGAAGTTGATGATGACCAAATCAAAGTCATAATTGAAGAGGATCGTCATATAACTGTTCGAGAGGTTGCGGAGAGGCTACATGTATCGCACACAACAATTGAAAAACATTTAAAATGTCTTGGGCTAGTTAAGAAGCTTGATATTTGGGTACCTCACGAATTGAAAGAAATTCATTTAATACAAAGAATCAACTTTTGCGATATGCACCTTAGACGAAATGAAACCGACCCTTTCTCAAAAAGAATCATCACTGGTGATGAAAAATGGGTCCTGTACAGTAACATAGTTCGAAAACGATCATGGAGCAAACACGATAAAGCAGCTCAAACCACATCGAAAGCTGAATTGCATCCAAAAAAGATCATGCTGTCAGTTTGGTGTGGGATTACAAAGGTGTTGTGTTTTTTGAGCTGCTTCCAAGGAACCAAACGATCAATTCTGATGTTTACTGTCAACAATTAATAAAACTGGATGAAGCCATCAAAAAAAAACGGCCAGAATTGTCAAATCGGAAAGGTGTAGTTTTCCACCAAGATAATGCAAGGCCTCACACATCTTTGGCAACTCGTGGGAAACTATTGGAGCTTGGCTGGGAAGTGATGCCACATCCCCCATACAGCCCTGATCTAGCACCATCTGATTACCATTTATTTCGAAGTTTGCAGAATTCTTTGAATGGTAAAATTTTCACAAATAACGATGACCTTCACTCGCACCTGGTTCAGTTTATTGCTGATAACGACCAGAAATTTTATGAGCGCGGAATCATGCAGCTGAAAGAAAGATGGCAAAGGGTCATTGAGCAAAATGGAAAATATATAATTGATTAAAAACTATTCTTTGTTTAAAAAAAATTGTTTTATTTTATACTACAAAACCGAAAGTACTTAGTTGCCAACCCAATAGTAAGCGTTTGTTTTTATTTTAAAAAAGTTCGGTTTTCTCTGCTACAGACTGTGTATATCAAAATTTGTGACATTGAAAATTCTTAAAATATATTTAAAAAACTTGTAATATTGTAAACACTTTCGTACGTAAGAAACGGTAGAGAAACACACCATTTAATAATAAATTTTTTTTACTAGTAATACCGGCACCTACCAAGCCTGAAATCACTCCTCAATGTTAATCCATTTTTATTCCTGCTAGGATAAGGAAACGACTCATGTAGCAATTAATTGATAGAAGTAAACTCTAATTTATGAGTTACTCTCGAACCAATCGACCTTTCCCATAAATTTCAAAGTAAAGCGCATCCATTTAACTTTCGATTGTCCGCAAAGCCTGATGTAAGAGCTTGATGAACACGTACACACATTACACATGCATGTCCTATCTCTAAGACGGGCCATGCCCATCTTGTGCATGAAATACAAGGCAAAGATTAATTTAAATAAGTACCGCCATAAAAATTAGTTCAGGGACGTGCGAGCGCGTCGTGAGGGGGGATCAGTATAACGCGCATTAACCGAGGATGGGAATTAATGGTATCAGGGTGATTATATTAATGCGTCTTGGTCTTTTAAAAGAGACGACTCGTACTATCGTAATTAAGGAATATCAACTAACATATATACTTGATGTATGTATATATACATGTACATTATAACTATGTAATCAACAGAAGACGTTGGATGTATGGCTCTTTTACCGAAAGATCAGATTACGAAGTAATTGCGTTGTATTTTTTCGGATATCGAAAAATGAAATTCTGTTTAATCTTCCATTACTTTTGACGGTCTGGACCTCGAATACCCAATAGTGTATGCGTGAACAAATATCATCTGTTTTTTTTCTTGTTGAAGTATTTTTATTATACAACCCCTGTAATTTAATAGTGTTTTGATTTTCTTGAGATTATGTTCGAATATATTATTGCTGTTATCTGACTCGATAGTTCTTTCTCGGTAAAAAATATACTTAAATAAACAAAGAACATGAATATCTTAGAGCTTTTTAAAATATACGCCAACTGTAAAGAATTCATTTTATAAGGACTGAGATCAAATTGAATTACTTTAAAAAGATTCAAGATTAAAACTTGTATAAAGTCTAGTTTAAAGTGACTATGAAAATTCGCCAAACCTTCACATTCCGATTTTAATGAAATTTTATGAAATTGTAGAGTGCGCAAATAAAGGGTTTTCCGCTAGGGACTTGACAACTTTTAATTCAATTTGTGAACGCACCCTTTCACTAATCATCGAACTGTCACTGTCAATTTATCCAGTAAACTTAACACTTTCATCATGGTAAAGTACACGAACGAACAACGTCTGCAAATTATAAAAATTTACTACAGAAATTCGGAGTCGGTAACCGCTACTTTAAGAGCGTTAACTCCGATTTTCGGTCGTAATTCTCGCCCTAGTAGACAGGCAGTAACAAGTTTAGTGCAAAAATTTGAGTCTACATATTCGTTGTGTGATGTTGCCGTGCCAGTGGGACAACGGGTTGGTCGAAGTGTCGAAAATATCGCTGCCGTTGAAACGTCCGTAGCAAATGATCCAAATCAGTCAATTCCACGGCGTTCTCAAGAGTTGGGCATCGCCCAGACCACTTTATGGCGAATTTTGCGTAAGGATCTTGGTTTACACCCATACAAGATCAAGCTAACTCAAGAATTGAAGCCGATGGACCATTTGAAGAGACGTACGTTCTCCGATTGGGCTCTGGAAAAGATGCGCCAAGATGATCAATTTCATCGCAAAATCATTTTCAGTGACGAAGCTCATTTTTGGCTCAATGGGTTCGTCAATAAGCAAAATATGCGTTATTGGTCGGGTAAAAATCCACATGTGCTTCATGAAACACTACTTCATCCACAAAAAATAACTGTTTGGTGCGGTTCGCATGCCGGCGGCGTCATAGGGCCATATTTTTTCGTCGACGATAATGATCGTCACGTTACTGTGTATGGTAATCGTTATCGCGCCATGATTACCGATTATTTTTGGCCCGAATTTGAAGATATGGACTTGGACAACATGTGGTTTCAGCAGGATGGTACCACAAGCCACACAGCACACGTTACAATCGATTTATTGAAGAGTAAGTTTGATGAGCGTGTTATCTCAAGAAATGGACCAGTCGATTGGCCGCCTCATTCGTGCGATTTAACGCCTCTACACTTTTTTCTTTGGGGCTACGTCAAGTCATTGGTCTATGCCAACGAGCCGACAACGTTGGAAGAGCTCAGAGCCAACATTGAACGCGAAATAGCAGCCGTTTCGGCCGAATTGTGTGTCCGAGTCATCGAAAATTGGGTCCAACGAATCGACCGCTGCAAACGTGCCCGCGGTGGCCATATGAACGAAGTCGAGTTCCATTCATAAATGTTTTGAATGTACTTCAACCCGATAATAAAGTTTTTGAAATATCTCAAATGGTCTGCATTTTATTTTGAAAAAAAGTTGTCAAGTCCTTATTGGAAAACCCTTTATATTGGACTCCTACTTTTTATGCTCAACTAATCGCGCTTTAAAATGTTAAAAAACATCTTTGACAATCAGCAATGTTTTTTTTAACAACATTCAGTCGGATTGAGCTTAGAAAACTGTTTCAAAAACAAATACTTTTCTTTCTTTTATGAGCTATAATCTAAAAGAAAAAAAAAAATAATTTAGAAATACGGTCAATGTTTACCAATCGTCATTACTTTATCTTTTCAGTAAACAATGCGAAGACTTCTAAAATCGTCTTTCCTCCTCGCGTTGCAGTATATCCATGAATAATGGATAATTTCACTCATACAAGAAATTTACTGCTGGAGCAAAGAATAGGAGAAAAGCCTTTTAACGAAAATTACCTAAAAATGCATTTGCTAACGTATTCCAATGAAAGCCGCGACAGTTTTATAGTGATGAAATTAAAACGTTACCGAAAACAATGGAAATTGTAAATTAAATGTTGTTAAACTTTTAAGTAAATAGTATCATAAAAATAATATTAAGTATTGGCAGCCCTGATAGCATTATTCATCTTATTCGTTTACGTGTTAAGTTTTATAAAAAAGAAAACAGACAAACACCTTTTCAAAGGGAGATTTTGCGTCTTAGATTACAATTGGATCTACATAAAAATAGGTTCCGTACCTTCTACAATTCCACAAAATTTCATTCAAATCTGAGGATGCAAATTATCGAATTTCCCTTACCATATTTCCGCATAACTTAAAAAAAAGCATTCGATAAGACATATCTAGGATAATACTTATTAATTTCATCCGAGACCGTATAAGCAAATAAATCTCTACAAATTCCCACATCATCGCATTTGTTTACGAGATATCATCAACAGAGCGAGCACAACAATACACAAGTTGCATGCATCTGCCAATAACGGTTCGATCTACACAATAGGAGTAAATAGTTCTGAATATCGCAAACGCGTGCCACCGAACTAGAGGAGTGAGTAATGTTGGACTAGATTTTTTTCCTCTCGTTCTGAAAAAGGGAACGCGCTCCATATTGCAACGTTATAAATATAAATGAGGTGCAAAGTATGGAAACAAGAAAACTAGTACAGTACCGACCACAAAAAATAAACTGAACGCGTACGCTGTTGACATGAGTAATTTCAGCTTGGATAATAAATAAATCCAAACGAAAACTGTATTTCTATGTATGTACAATGTTTATATAAATATATTAAATTATGCCGGCTTGTGAACCGCAAATACTGTGTAGAATACGATACTTTTGTAAAAATAATAAATATTCGCTTCTAATATTGAGGATATATTGGCAAGTGTAAATGAAATTCTTCTTATAAAAGTTGGTATTTCTTGCGAACACTAATTTTTCAATTTTACAAAGTAGACGTGTTTGCTTGTCCCTATAAAGTCATTATGAACGGCTACATCAACACAGGTGTTCTTTCTGTACATTAGTATGGTGTTAATATATATTCTGTAAGTAAATAGATAGTTTGACCATATCAAATATTGCAAAGTTATGTAAAAGGAAAAAACATACAGCTCTATGTTTCTTCATAAGCTGTACGAAGTAATGTCTGAGTGTTCCACAAAAATAAACCTAATACAAGGGTGAAATTATATATTCTCCGTTTATTCAAGGAAACACAATTTTATTTCTAAAACAACGTTTTTCTCCATAATCCCCTTTAACTTTACGTTATTAATCCAATGATGATCAAGTTTTTTTTTATATCTTCCGTATGTAAGTGTTCGAAACTACTGTCAAAACGAGAAGCATCAGTTTTAAGTATTATTTCATAGTTTGAGCCAATTCTCTTTCCAGACAAACATTTTTTGAAATTATAAGCTAAGTTCGGTAAGATGTATGCAGAGGTAACGTTAACGTGTATTTGTCATAATCAAACATATTTTCCGAAAATAATGATGAATGAACTGGTGCATTTGTCTCGTCCAGTTCATAATCAATATAACTTTTTTATGCCATCAAATATATAATATTTGCCTATTTTGATGTAATTTTGGTTTTACAAATATGGGGGTCCATTGAAAATCGTAATTCTCCACTAATTACATCATTATATTTAAATTAGGTTAAAATTATGTCCTTCGATAAGGAATCGAACCTCGGTCGACCGCTTGCCTGGAGCCTGCTTTATCATTAAGCTACATCTTGTGTAGGATTCATTATCCAGAGTGTATACGCGTTCTCTCTGGTATAGTTATGTTCAGTTATTATTAGATATATTTTGCATTTTCTGATCCTAAAATGGATTAGTTTATCCTCAGCATTTTCTGTAGTTTAGTGAAAGTTGCTTGGTGAAAATATGAATTTTAATATGTGCAATAATTAATCTTACTTTTATTTATTACATACACACACACACACACATATATATATATATATATATATATATATATATATATATATATATATATATATACATATATGCTAGAACGAAGGTTCTCGCGGTTGTAAGTCTAAGATAAGATGACTGAGATGCCATCGAAACGTCCAGACGCTGATTTTTCGAGAACTTCTGTCCAACATTGTGGAGAGCCCGGGAACCCAATGTTACTCATTTATATATATATATATATACATATATATATATATATATATATATATATATATATGTGTGTGTCTATATATATATATATATATATATATAATTAATAAGAAATGTAAAATTAATTTTCGTTTTTGGTATGTGGCCAGGCTATGAAAAATTCAACGCGCCATCTTGGGTGGAAGAAAAAAAATTAAAATCGAATTACCAAGAATAAAAACTAATTTTCATTTCTTATTAATTGTTATTTTTGGCCAAGAAAATACTATTACTTCATATATATATATATATATATATATGTATATATATATATATATATATATATATATATATATATATATATATATATATATATATGCCGTGAATATATTTTATAATGCAACATGCACATACATACATAACGTAATAATGAAATGACAGCATGTGTATATTAGCGTGTATTTTATTTTGCAACATAGGATGTGAAATACAGTAGTTGAACAATATTTAAAATCTAATTTAACAAATTTTCAAAAATGTCACCATTGACGGCCAGACAGTATCCTAAGCGATTGTAGAATTCATTTATTGTATTTTGTATCTGCTCTGGAGTTATTTCTCTTGCAGCAACTCGTATTCTATTTTTTAATTGGTCAATATTGTTTAGAGATTCTCCATGAAAAACTTTATTTCTAATACATGACCAAAGAAAGAAATCGTTTGGAGACAGGTCTGGTGACCTTGCGGACCGTTCTACTTCTCCTCCACGGCCTATCCCACGGTTTGGAAATCTTTAGTTGAAAAATGTTCTAATCATATGAGAATTATGTGCCGGCGCGCCATCATGCTGGTACCAAATCTCACCATCAATATTTAAAGCGTGGAGGGCTGGCATGACTGTACTCAAGCAATTCTAAATATTTTTCTCCTGTAAGAGTACCCTCAATAAAAAACGGTCCTACAATATGGTGTCCAATCAACCCAGTCCAAACAATTACTTTCTGTGGCCGCTAAGTCCTTGTGATATGATATCTATGCAAATTTTGTCTACTCCAGTAGCGGCAGTTCTGTGAATTTACTTCACCATTTACATAAAATGTTGCTTCATCTGTAAAGCAAATTCTGCGTAGTAAAGTATCATCATTATGAAGCTTATCCAACATGATTTCACAAAAGTTATTTCTTCTTTCTGCATCATTCGCAATTAGTTCCTGATGGTTTTGAAAATGATACGACTTAAAATGTTCTCGTTTTAGTAGTTTATGCACGGAAGATTTGCTTACATTTGTAGTTTGTGCTAAAGCTCTTGTGGAGAGCATATTATTATTTTCGATTGTTTGAAGAATTTCATCTCTTTTGGAGTCAGTAATAACATATCTTGGCCTATTCTTTCTTTTATGATTAGGAACGATGCATCCATTATTTTTATACTTCTGTACTAACCTACTTATTGTAGTTGGACTCGTTCTTGGACGGTCAGGATATGTAATTTGAAACAAATCTGCTACTCTCCTCAAACTCATATTCGAGTTATACCAGTTCACTAATAACAGTTTTTCTTCTACACTATACATACCTCAAAAATAGAGTAACTTATTTTGACATCCTATGTTGCAAAATAAAATACACGCTAAAATACATTGCTGTCATTTCATTATTACGTTACTCTAGCAACTAGTGTATGTATGTGCATGTTGCATTATAAAATATATTCACGGTATATATAAAATTGAAACTTTTTACAATTGACTGTATAAACACACTGAAAATAATAAAAGAACATCCATTTACAATTACCAGCATTCTATCAAAACATTACAATGCAGTAATGTAAGAAGATTTTCGTTGTTTTGTGTAACTGTCTCATTTCCATATGAAACCATGCGTGAATAACAATGAAGGAATCTAAATGAAATTAACTGTACAACCAGAAACGTTTGCGTAACAAGGGTCTGCCAGATCAGGCTACAGACAATAACTTATAAATAAAGAAACACGCAGTTTCCAAAACTCACTAACAATTCTTCTACCTGCATAATTTAATTTAAATATCTCTGTTGCATAAGTCTCTTTAAAATTTAACGACGTTGAGCTTTCGGGAAGCTGATTTCATACATGTACATACATTGTACACCCCAGTGACGTTAGAGATCATCAAGATGTTGCTATTTAAGACTACGTAGAAGAAACTTTGGTAAATATTCCAACATAGAATGTCGTAAAAGTTTTTGTACACTTCATTCTACGAGTTATTCCCCCATTGTCAAACGTAAATTTGATTAAGGGAAATATGACCATTTTTAACAAAAAATGTAAAACAAACTTTTTTTATTTATCGCCATTTTTTAGGAAATGTTCATGAACTGTATTTTTACCTTGCAAAAATTTTTAACTTTGAATTTTAATACGTTAAGGTGGCTTCTAATTATTTTTAATTTTGCAATGACGATGAAGA